>JBBPLR010000033.1:0-108845 GCA_038089915.1 Sutorius australiensis
CAAATTCCATAGGCGCTGTGGACAAGAAACAGATGCGCATCACGATGCTGTGACATACATGTGTCCAACAATGGGGGCACATCAGCATGTTTCATGCTCGCCAGGACTCGCCACGTATCAGAGCATCGCAGGTCATGATATGCCCCAATGGTTGGACCCCATGAGGGTGTGCATCGCTATTGAATTTCCCGCTAACAAGGCCGGGGGTGAAGTGATACAATCCACGGTCCACGGATCGCATTTGATCACGGTGCAATAAACTTTCGACAAGTCACTCTGAGCCTGGTGTATCCGATTCTAATATCGATATCGATGACATTGATCAAGCTGAGCACGGTATGATCATTGTTTCACCAAAATGCTGCATCCGCGAGAACGCAATCCGAGCGATGCATGCGAGCTTAGACTCAGGTGAAGCACGGTCTAAACATTACTCACGCGTCAACGAATACCTCGGCCGTTCATGATCGATGTCATTTCCAGGTCACCTAGTACCTGATCGCTGGGCTCGAGGGTTGGGGCTGCCGTCGAGATACGTTCATCAAAGCAGGACAGCCACTGCGAGGATTCTATCTACGGACCACCGGCCCGGCGTTATGCTTCTGATGAGATGAGTATTCCCGAACAAGTTTCCGGCTTCGAGTTTCAGATTATAATTCTCAAGGGGTGACTTCCATCCATACTATGCACTGGCAAGTTTAAACTACAAACGGGAAATCATACATTCTGCGCTTTAGCTGCTGCACTGACCGACTCGTAGAGACCACTTGCAAGGCCTTGTAATGCAGCCTGTATCCGTGACTCGTATGTTGGGTCTGAGGTTAATCGATGCTTTCCTGTGCGGCGTCCACCATTCGACCTGTGAAGGCGAAGCAGCGCCATCCCCATCAGCTCAGCTGCGGCACTGCCCGGTGAGTGACACCAAAGTGACGACTGAGCGCGAGTCTGCGTGACTACGCAGGTTTTAGCTCTCCTATTCATTTCTGCTTTGATTGTACTCGTTCAACCTCGCAGACGTCTAGAATACATACTAGATTTATTGTAGCTGTGTGGACAATGAATATAGTATGCAGAATTGTGTATTCTGCGAAAGTGCCGAAGTTACATGGATGCCGAAGTTATTGTAACGCATAGTATCACACACGTCTCTACCCGTCGCGCAAGGTGACGCGTGACGTCTCGTGTATAGCTGGGGGTAACCTTTTTTTTTTTTCAGGATCTAAGGTGATATGAAAACCGGCTTCAGTACTTGACCAAAAAGTGGCCGGTGAGGTTGGATTAATTTTCCGAAAGCCGAGCTAGATTCCAAGGCCCTGAGGGATCCTTGAAAATAGTTTCTTACAGGAAAGTACATATCAAGTCTACTGACGGGGGCTGAAAAACGATCGCAGGCTCATTGATTCCCAAGCAACGATAAGGCATAGTTTAGTAAGCGTGTACGAGTTTGTCTCGGTCACCTTCACGCCGCATCAACATTCGTAGTCCTGTTTGGTTGGGCGCAGTATCATGTCGGATAATGAAAAAAAAAGATGATCGATGGAGCCTTGAGGGATCAAGGTGGCAAATCTATCACCGACTTGAAGGTCAGCATGCCGTCACCTGTGGATATCGGGAATGCATCATTGAGAACAAGTAAAATCTGATTGGGTCCAGAAGACGGGTATGCAGCCAAGTATCAGTGAGTTCGTTGCGCCCTAACCGCCTCCCACCTTTGGCTGAACAATATTGTTCTAGATCTGAATTCCAAGGTAACTGATCCGACTCACACAAGAGCTGATATCAATAGTCCCAGATCGGCTCCAATGGGCTCTCCGTGGGTGTCCGGAGGTAGACAAAAAATCAAGTAACACAGACACAGGTTCGCAGACGCACAGATTATGTCGCCGTAGTGCCCGTTGATGCCGCCAATGATCCAATGGCGAGGCAACAATGACAACCGATCATAGTGTAACTTCAGGTAAACCCTGTTCAGCCTACCTTCACACTGGACTTGACGTCGTCGTGTAAAAGTAAGGTTCACAGCATTCTTTTCAACGCTTCGAAAATGTACCCGTACAACGGTGACCATCCCTTTGTCAAAGTTATAAATCGGGAAACATTCTCAACATGTAACCACTGGGATCGTCTGAAGAACAAAGTTTGGCTGGGGAATCTGTGGCGATGTTGCTCACGACCCTGCCAAGAGTCCTAATGCTCGGGTTTTCCCAGTCGAACTCACGAAGGGGTTGTGATGTCTCACCTGGGGCGGAAGACTCGACGGAGCTTGGTCAACTCGTTCCTACGCGCACCGCCCGAGACGTAATCTCTACCACCGGTCAGGGCAGCTGTGAGAGAGATCAAGCCAAGGGTCTCGGTCTCTCGTTTGAGGGGGTTAATGTTCTCAGGGGTAGCCACCACATCATTGATGGGTTTAACTCGTGGGACCTCAGTTACCCTGTATATCCCGCAGGGAAGAAAAAAGGAATCGAATAGAAGGTTCTCTAGTTCGGGATGATGTTACATATTCACCGGGAACCGTGTTTTGGTCTGACCAAGGTGACCGATCGGGCTACCGGCGGCCCGTACATCACGCCCATCTCGGCTCAGGGCCAGAAGGTTGGATGTTTGGTAACATTCAAGCCATACATGAGACAAACTTTCTCCTCTCGGCTGTGTAGTTCGTATCATCGACTGCCAGTCGACGGAGCTGATTTCTATGATTGACTCAAAGCAAGGAGGGGAGACACTCGCATTTTGTCGGAAGTGGGATTTGCCGCCAAGGGACCTAGAAGGCCGAAGGGGAACCTCGACAACTCGGATGACAGTTAATAGATATCAATACTTTGTATATGCTGTTATATCTTGGTGGTATGAGTAAGAACGATATTAATGTTCGCCATGCACTCTCTTACCCAACCTGCCATGGATATTCATCACGACCATTGACGGTTCGCCTGCCCATAAGTGGCTATAACTAGAGACATCACTATGGTATGTACGTCCACACATCCATGGCCTCGGAGGATGACAGGCTCTAGAGCCAGCATGGGCTCAACGTACCCTAATATATAGAACATTGGGGGGCGATCCAAGAAACTGGGACGGCAGGGATCCGACGGGTATGTGATGCCCCACTAGTAGGCATTCAAAACAGCAGAATTTTACGATAAGTCTCAACGACCGTACTCGGGTGCGCGAGTATCGAAGAATTTGGAAATAAAGGACTACAGAAGTAGCATGGCGAGATGCTATCTTCAGCAGATCGTAAAAGTGCGTTCCTGCCAATCGGCATGCTTAGGCTAAGTTCGAAACGAATTCAGACTCACGTTCGAGCCAGTCCAATACGATTGTTGTCTGCATCAAATACCTGCCAAGAGAGGTGGATTATTGTACTCTTCTCCGAAGACGAACCACCACTGACCGCGTGGTGTCTTTCCATGAATTTGTCCGAAAGTGAAGTGAAGTCCGTGCCCACTGTCGTTTCCCTGCGACTCCACCCCACGCCGTATTTTGTTCCGTCGGAATTAGTTGAGCGGAGACGTCCACGGTGCATATCCGGTCAGCGGTCACAAAGTAGTGAGGCCGCATGCAGGAGACGGAGGGATGAGACCGAGATCAACTTGGCTCCCGGGATTGCATCCATGTATGAGGATGGAGAGAAACACACGTCCCACCAGTGTCGATGATTCCGCGGCGGGTGCAAGTATAATTATGTCGATCCCGTATGTACACGAAGTGATGTTGATACTCCAGTAGTAAGTGTGTCCTCGTCACGGGAACACACGTTAGCTCGCCCCCGTGCTGTATGGGGGATTTGAGCATAGGACCCGTAATGAACGGTACGAGACCTGCGTACCAAGCTCTTATCAGCGCCTCCATAAATCAATGTACCATCTACGCATCTCAGCTTTCGTGATGAGAGTCACGAATTGCATACTCACTCGCATCACTAGATGTAGTTTGTTGAAGGAGCAAGCAAATGCCAGTACTGGTCTGCAATAAGTCTCTGCGAAACGAGTTGTTGAGTCGGATCAAAAGGGTGTATGTTCCATGTATGAGATCAATTGGACTCAACGCCGATCATGCCACCCACACCTTGGATAGTGGCCGAAGAAATTGCGTCACCAATCGACAGGTTGGCGAGGACAAGGTTGGGCGCGATAGTCACCTGGTCAAAATCTGTGCGCTATCGATAAGTAGGTGTATATAAGGAATATAGTAAAGCCCCTACACTCCCATCCCGAGAAGTAACCGGTCCCATAGGTAACACTGAGAGTCTTTCTTGTGGGGAACTGGTGGATTACAGCGCACCGGCATTGCAGCAATAATCGTACATTTGGATGGCTCTAATCGATTAGCCGCACCTACGCACCCACAGAAGGTGATGGAGGACCCGGTGTCGACAATGAGGTTGTAATATGTCGACAGGTTCCTAAAACCGACGCTTGTCGTGTACTGGTGGTGCGCTAGGTTGGTTGCTGGAACGGTAGTCGATCCACAGATCATGCAGAACACGAGGGACACGACACGAGCACGATCTGCGTCAGGAGACCTTTAAGATACGTGCCGGTACGCTGGAATGTTGATGGCCGCCAGGGCCGAGGCAGATGTCACGAGGACGATAGAGCGCGCGGAATGGCACGAGTGGAAGGTACGTCGTCAGCGTTGGTCATTTATCATGTTCCAAGATACGTGAGAGAAAAAAGCTAAGAGTATCGTACCAAGTTGTTAGTGAAACCATGGTAGCTTGCCACTTGTGCCATCATAGCACAACATGGCCAATTCTCGAGAAGGCCCATTCTGCTAGCCCGTTCCCTCATAGAGGGAAAGACATCTCGCGAAGTACTCTCCTGACTGTCGTCGGCAACGAGGATCAAACGAGCCAGATCGCCGTCGGTGTCGCTTCGCTTCTCAAGGTGGTATATGCAAGCATACGACTGGATACCGGAAGCGTTACCCCGTTAAATTGACCGCCGTATAATGAAGCGTGAGGGCAATGTTGATGATGATCAAGTGTAACGTGTGCGCTGTTTCGATTCCAGTACATCTTCTGATATCACCAGGTAAGCTGAACAAACAGACAGCGGAAATTTCCGCCTCTAGCCAGTGTTCGATCCGCCTTCCGGAGAGATCAACCGTTAGGCCAATTTCAAAGCATTCCGTGGAGGCGACTATTACTTACCGTAAGGTGTGTTGAGATGACTCGTGCGTTTCAGCAAACCCCTCGCTTTACTGCCGCGGAACACAGACAAACTGAAGAATGATGTCACAGGACAGCAGGTTATATGAAGACGAAACCGGAAGTTACCCGTCAGTGTTAATCATCAACTTCAAGGGCCGTTCGGACCAGTCCTGCTCCTCGTCCTTCCTGTATCCACGAAGGGACGACCCCCCAACTCTAGACATGTATTCGGCGTCCCCGAGTTGACTGGGTCGAAAGAAGTCGTTTTCCAAAAGGACGGCAGAATAAAGTAACGTGCCAGGAGGTATACTCGAACAATCTGACGAGGGTTTTTTATCGAGCGTCAACATTGCCTATATCAATATCTCGAAACCCACCCTTTAAGTACAGCAAGAGGTCGGTGAAACGTGAAGCAGAGAATGTGACCACGACAATCATGTTCCAGAGCCGGTAAGTGGACAAAAGATGAGATGAGAATAATAACACACAATAATGCGGTGCTTGAACTACACAGTACGATGAGCAGACGAAAGAAAACGTCCAATTACAGCGATTCGACGACCAATGCATAGCTCTTCTGTCCGCTTGTCCCGATTGGTCGTACATGAAGCGTTACTCTCAGCTTGCGCCGCTCGAATGCACACTGGTTCCAGATCTGGATGAGCGCACGGACTTCCTCCACCAGGTTTCGTGCGAAACACCCGTCATACACTCTTCCGAGGATGCGTGAAGGAAAGATGCGATGGGCGAGCAGGGGTCCCACGGGTACGCGCGAGCCCACGGAACTGAGGCCCTCCTCCGAGAGGCGGGCAGCGATACCAAGGTCTTCGAGAAACCGGATCCAGTCTGCGCGGTTGATCCCATGTCTGTCAAATATGTTGCGGGGATAGAGTATGCGGAATCCATCCCTGAGCTTGTCGCTGACCGCAGGAATGCGGAAAGGGGGAAAGTCATGGGATCTGATGCGGATAGGGGATGGCGTAGAGAAACAGCGTGGGGGTGGATCGAGGGGACGTCTACGCTGCGGTGAGGGGCACCACAGCGGTGAGGGATCCTCGAATTGCGGTTCCCATGGTGGTGGGCTGTCGAATGGAGATATTTCGCGCAGGCCCAAAGTCGGTGAGAGTGCTGCCAGACTCCTTTCGGTGGGTGGTTGTTCCAACAAGAACTGGATATGTGTCTTATCTGACATGTCTGAACCGAGAAATCAGCACTGACGACGCTAGAATGATAATACGGACCTTTGTGGGAGTAGAGGAATAAGGAGGACACGTGCCGTGGCTGTTAACATTACGAGCCTAGTCAACTCGAACTCGAGAGACTCACAGCCATTCAAACTCGTCCGTTTCTCTTCACAAACGACGGCGACGACGACGCTCAACGCAGAGCAGCAACCATGCGCCCACTCACGCTCCACGTCTCCGCTCTCAGCGACTTCGAATACGACCTCTACACTGCATCGCTCAACGATCTCGCCACAGAGTCCACTGACTGCAACACCAACGGCGCAGGTACCACCCACGTCCGCAACGACGCTCGCTACGACCGAACGTCTGTCGGCGTACGTGAAGCACGAGCATGGCTTCGAGGCAGATATCCTGATCTCCCAGCGTCCGACATCGATGCTGTCAGTTCTGGCATTAACGCCAACCTGTATCTACCACTAACGCCGCCCTCCACCCTTTCCCCCCTTGTTATAGATCCTCAAACTGTTTTGTCCCAGGATGCTGCCTGCAGATACGCTCACAGGTGGCCAATTTTTTGCTGCACTTCGTCTCGCTATACATGCCGAGTCAGGTAAAGGAGTCGACCGAGCGCTCGCATTTGTTCAAGGTGAGCACGTTCGACCGTGATCTGATATCAATATTTCTTCTTTTCTTACTTTGACACAACACGGCGTGCTTATCACAACCCTATATAGCATCTCCCAAATCAGCCAAGGCCTCAGAGGCTTCTCGATCATTCTCCCCCCCCAAACGACCCGTCCAAGCACCCCCATCACACCCTGATCGCCAGAAACCACCCCCGCTCACCACCTCGTTTCTGGAAACGAATCCATTCACACGTAGATCGATGGAACAGTCTACGGTGCCAGCGGATCTTGAGCCTGCTCCCGTAATTCCCCAGCAACGTCTCGGCAAGATTAGTCACAACCCATTTCTCGCTCACGACAAGCCCGACGTGAGCACAGACAGGGCCGCGCTACCTGGGAACATTTCGAATCACAGTAAACTTCCGCCGTTGCCGCCTCGTAAGCCCGCGTTACTCGCAGCTCCTTCCCGTCGGGCCTCGGAAGCTATCCCGACGGCAAGCACGTCCATGGCAAGCTTCACGACACCTGTTCCTGCGCTGATTCCTATGAAACCGACCCACGTGATGAGCCCCCTAATGAGACAGTCACTCGAGGCAAGTAAATATGCACAGTCAATGAAACGCGCCGAGGAACAACTCGATCGCGAACGCGTCCTGCAAGTCCTCAAAACGTCGTCCTCCAGTTCCTCCGCCAGCACCACCACCAACGCACGAGCGCGGCCGCGCAGTCTCAGCCCCTCAAAGCAGGTCGAAAAGGTGACCAACGGGAACATGCGCGGGTCCGCATCCGGGGGGTCCGACGACGCGACATGTGTTCCGCCGCTGCCGCGACGACGAAAACCAAGCCCACCCTCGTCGGATGCGAACTCGACGCTATCGCTTGAACAGGTGGCCAGTGCGGCGCTCCCGTCGCCGATGGGTGCGCCCTTCAGGCCGCGATTGCCCAGCAGGGACACACAGGCGCATGGCGACCTCAACACACCCGCTGTCCCCAGTTCTGGGCCGGCCCCGCCCCCGAGGCACCCTCATCGCCGGCCATCCACATCGACGGAGCCCAACGTAAATGACTCGCGGTCGTCTTCGCCTTCGTCGCCGCGCGTGTCGCGCTCTAAATCCGTCACCTCGTCCTCGTCAGCCCCGCCGCCGCCGCGGAAGCGGCCCGAGAGCATGCAGCTGACGATGACGTCAGCGATGAGCGACCTCCCCGCCTTTCCGTCTGTCCTGCCAGCGCACCCGCACCCGCACCCACACCTGCAGATGCAGACGCATGGCCGGACGGCCTCGTTCCAGGGCCTTTCGCGCCACCTCTCACTCACGCGCGATGCAGGGCGCGATCCCTCCGACGCGTCGCCCATCGCCAACATACAAAAGACGCTCACCAACTTGCACCTCAGGGCGCAACCCAAGCTGGACGCGGTGCGGTATAAAGCAGAGGCAGGGTTCAGCAAGAGGGGTTATGTGCACCATGTGCCGCTTGGCGGGACCCGGTGGCGCGAGGAAGGTGAACAAGGTTTGATGGCGGACACGCGATGGGACGATGCCAACGTCAACTGGGACCCAGATTCGGAGCCGATGACGGATGATGAACCAAGCTCAGGCGAGGACCGGGGCGCGCGAACGACAATGTCAAGTACTGCTCGAAATCGGGATCTTTTGACAGTATCTGACAATCTTAAATGGCCCATGGGAGAGGGCTGGAAGCCGTTGTGACATAAGGCGGCGTGGTAAGACTTGGTATCTGTATATTATGTAGCGGGGGTAACCTATTCAAGATACCTAGCAAGCCATGTATAAATAATCCACAAAATAATGGCACGAAAATTTTCTCATGTCGTGTGTGGGTATGTCCGGGTTCCATCATTACCGTATCACCTAATCTGAATTGTTTGGCTAAGCATGTGGGGAAGACATGATCGGTGAACCACTTCATACCAGGTTGGCCTTCTTCAAATGGGCTCGTAGGATCCCATCACGTACTAGAGCAAATTAACCTGCCGGAGAAACAAAAGAGGGTTCACCACGCACCAGACAACAACGTCTGCGCTGTTGTTCGTGTATCCTGTTCAAATATCGCCAGAACATCGGTCAATAAACAACGAATAAAAGAGGGCGAAAACTCAACGATGACCGACGTGGGGTAAATATGACAAATCCGTGGCTCCGGGGAGTTGTTTTTGGCCGTATCCTTGAATTTCTGACGCAGGTCTAAATAGAAAAATGAGGGTTCCAACGGAGTAGTTAGACCTCATGATGGAGTGGGGTGAGAAGTGGCGTACATACACTTGACAACAGATTCGGTTTCATTGGGCCGGTCTCCGTATGAGGGCAGATACCGGTTCACCATGACGCCGCTCTCAATCTTCTTTTTCAAGATGTCGATCTTGTTGAGGAAGATGATGAGGGTCGTCTGGCTCAAAAGTTTGGACGAACAGATGGCCTTCCAAAGGATAAACGAGTCTTCGAGACGGTTCACCCGCGGATCTTCTTGTAACCGTTCATCGAAGCATGATATAGGAGCGAGAAAGATGATCGCATTCACTTGATCAAAGTACGGCAGCCACGCATGACGCTACGAAACCGTAAGCGATCTATATTTGGCGATGGTAAAGAACGGAGAAAAGTACCTGGGTACGCGAACCGCCGACATCATAAATCTTCCATATTTGCGATCCCCCATCTGGAAAGAAGTCTCTCGCATTGATGCGGAACGACGGAGAAGAACATCCACGTACCTTCGGCAACGTTCAGCTCGTGTTCCTGGATGTCTAACGTACGTAGGCGGGCACGGACGATATCGTCGTCCGTCGGCTCGTAATTACGCGAAGCAAGACGCTCCGAGTTGTCTAGAAAACTGAAGGTTATACATGACTTGAGAAACGATGCGTCGAAAAGAAAGGGCAACAGGACGAACAAACCGGCAGAGTCCTCTAGACGGACCTTGTGTATTTGCAGCATTTCTTGGATAAGTTGATCCGCCCACAAGGCAATTATGTCGTTTTTGCAGCTCGCGATGACTTCGGTGATATCTTGGCTGCTTACGCCGTCGTGTTTAATCAATCTGTGTGAGTTCTCCGGGTCGTCTATGCGAGAAGCCTGCAGGAAACTGCGCCAGTTGCGGGATCGAACGTAGAATTCGGAGGGGGTCCTAGGTGATTGTCTGGGTGACGTCTCGGGAGAGCGTTCTACCATATCCTCTGCTTTTACACCAAGTAGTCGTTTCAAGTCATCCTCGATACCACGAAGGGGGCGCAGGCGAACTCGAAGTAAATGATGTTTGTCCGTGAAAAGAAGGGGATCTGCCTCGGCATCATCGTCGATGGCATCTTGTAATGCCCCGAGTATCGTATTCACGGAATGTACGAGGTTGAGCTGCAGGACAGCTCTCCAAGAGGCACGCTCTCGCACCCAGTTATCCCTCGCGAACCGCATCCGGAAATCTAGCGCGCGTCATCAGTTCTCATAAAGACGCGAACCGCAACAAGCCACCGACTTTTGAGGGTAGTAGATTTCCCTATACAACAAGATCGTCAGCTGGTGAAGGACTGGAACGTCGGCCGAGTGGGGGATGTACCCCTGAACGGATCAGGTGGTCTTACCGCTTTCGCTTTGGCCGAGCAGAAGGACGCTGACGATGTGTTCTTGTTTCTTGAGTGCAACCTTCTCCGCGCGAAGTTCCTCGTCGATCTGGTCGCTGATTTTCTGCGCTTCCGCTTCGCGCTCTTCTCTTGCCGCTCTCTCTTGCCGCGTCTCGTTGGGCGGGGGCACGGTGATGACAGCCAAGGGATCTGAAGAATCATAGTGAAAGACCATCTCAATAAGATGCGATGAGATAACGAGGGGAATGGAGGGAATGGAAGAGTGGAGAGTATCGATCGCCTCGTAAACTAAGTAACCCGTCCAATCCCTGTTTGTTTGTCTTGTTCTCTTTTGAGCAAGTTAGGGATCGCTCGTTTTAGGAATAGCTGACTTTCCAAGACTGCCAAAAACACGTAGCATCGGTAGGTGATCAAGATGTGCGTTTCCTGTGTCAGGCTCCCTTACACATGCACAGCGCCAAGCCAGGCTTGATGGCCGGAGACGACGCAGGCGAGCGTTGATAATAATCATACAGGAAGACCTCTACTGCCGAGTATTCACAAGGTACGGCAACCCTGATGGGCCGCGACACCCTTCAATGATATTGGTCAAACTATACATTGATTGCCTCCAGGCACCGCACGCATGATTAAGGGTTATCAAAGACCATATTGTTGAGATCGCTAAATCCTTTTTTGCATTAGAGTTCGGGGCTGGCTGCACAACGTTTGAATGCAATTCTCCGAAACTTGTGCTTCGTCAGCGCTCCACCGCCGCCAAATGATTCAAGCGTACAGGTAAGGCAGGCGGGCGCCTGCAAAGTAGAGTATGTAACGTTATCGCCTGGGGACTCTCTTGTGGGCCATTTGAAGGTGCTAGCCGGGCTTCTAACCAAACCAAGAACATAAAGGTTGCGATCGTACTCGCTTATATGGTCCTAGTTTCCTAATGCCGCCCAACCGAACCCTCACCATCATACATCATGCCAACCACAGCCTAGACCAGGGATTGTCGGTTGCCGTGTACCTTGTCCCTGGCTCCTTGAACCCAGAATTCATTCTAGCGGCAGGGTCGACGAGTCCGAACCTGCCAACTCCAAGAACAAGTGCTCAAGGCGGAACAAGATTGAACAGCGCATCGTGCAAGGCCCGCATCCTGTCCGCGCCAACTCAGAATGTCTCATCAATGTGAGCATCTTAGTGGCAAGCGTCCAGACATTGCATGTTTCCAGTATCCTGTCAAAGCGCGTCCACGATTCTCCAGCGGGCGGGACCATGATTTTGCATCCGAGAGCGGCAAAATTTTCAGGGATGGTTATAAGTTTATTCTTGGAGTTACATTGTAACCGCAAGGACTCTGTCTCCTTGATCACATGGCGTTGACGTCCGGATAGTAAAGTATGTTATTCCGGATATATGTTCACTCCATGGAGCCAAGAGGCGAGAGGTACTCAGAACTGCGATCACACGGAATAGGCGAGACAACCTTGTTGAGATATGATAGCGACGCGAAAGATCTCATCTACCGCACACGAGACCCTACTCTAACGGGCAGTGACCTACATGACGTTCAAACTTGAGCAGGGCCCTCAGGTCGTCTGTTTATTCCTACAACACGTACACGAACCTACGATGTAGCACAAGAGGTGAGGTGCGGTCTCAAGGCACCTCTCCATCTCGGCGGAACGACGTGTTATGTCGTTGTCATGTCAGGTCTATGTCGCATCGCACCGCGTGCCAGCCTCTACGATGATCATGATCCGACAATCTAGACCGTGATGGCTTCCATGTGGTCTACACAGGATATTATACATGTTGTAAATATAGTTTAGCAAGTGTGGCCTGATGCATCTGAATGAGATTTGAGCATATGACTGGGGCTTACAAGCCATCTGATTGAGGTTTGAATGTTCCGTTTTCTTCCCTGGGTGATCGTTCGTATTTATGAGACCCTTTGAATGCCAAGCAACATGTTTCGAACACAGATGTTAGTACTGGGCATCAAACGTTCCGTGGAAAGTCAACGCCCGAGGGAGAAAACACCAGCAGTGCTTCTTGTGAATTAAGCACGCCTGTCCGGCCTTTGATCGAAACGCCATCTAAGACGGCACGCCAGTCTGGTCGACTTGGCGGTTGCAGGTGTTGCAATTCCTGGACCGCCATCAACAACATCTATGTCGAGGCTGATCATCAGGCCAAGGGACAGTGCTAGAACATGCTCGTCCAAGCCAGGAATATAGCCTAATGACCGGACTGTCGAATGAGGCTACCAATGTACTCCGTCACGAGCCCGGCCAAGACCGTATGGAAAATACGTTTCAAACCGACGTGGTCCAATCGTTAAGCTGTCCGGGACCATTGGGGAGTCTGGTTACTACCAACGACCGTGCATCGAGGAAATCCAAAAAGAAAGAGGGATTATAATGGACCAAAATTTAATAAGTAGCGCAAACATGGAACAGCGTCACCGCGTCGGGAAGAGTATACTGCGGACAAACGTTCACAGCAGCGAGTCTAGTTTCGAAAGCACCTCCAGCACCCCCGCAATCAATTCAAACCCAAGGTCCTCATCGCCGTTCATCTCCCGCTTCACCTCCTGCATGAGCCCGAGCACGCTTTCACGGCCGCTGGGCAGGCTGCTCCCCATCCCGATCCGCACCGCCTCTCGCCTCCGACCGCTCGCGGTGCCGGGCCCGGTATTACTCCCAAATGGCCAACATGCAAACTCTGCCAACACCTCGTCACATCTCTGGAAAGCTGCCTCGCGGTCTTCGTAGGTTAGCCGGCTAAACGCGTTGTCGAGAACGCTCGCCGCGTACGCTGCACAGGCGAGGCATACCGCACGCATGACTCTGCATTGTATGCCCTCCTTATCGAGCGCGTTAGGCGGGACGGCGGACGTGGTCGCTGTCAAGAGCGACACGATGCGTGTGATGATGGATTCTTTGGTTCGGACATCGGCGACGGGGTGTGTGGCCATATCGAACAGAAGAAAATTCCGTTTTTCTGTGCGAAGGATGCCCTTGTCGACGAGGCCCTTTGCGAGGCGCTCCCGGACTTGCTTGAGTTGGTACCCGATTTTCATGACGTTCCACGTTTCTCCTAGAAGTATGGAGTCGGTTAGCCATCCCATTTGCCCCATGGCAAAGGCATCTTGATAGCCTGCTCGCATGCGTGAGAGATGCTCACCACTCAAAAGATCAATCCAACTATTTATTGTAAACTTGTCAGCCTCTTGGGCCTTCATCATCTTGAGCGTCTCGTCGAGTATCGTCTCGCCCGTGTGTCTATCATCAATGACTTCCACTAGGCGGTCCGGCAGGGGGTTTCTCCGTCGGTTTACGTCCTTGACGAGAGCTATCCGACGGCGAAGCGCGAGTTCGATAAGTATACATCCTCGGAGGGCATACGAGATGCTATCGTTCCAAAATGACAGGTATCCCTGTATTCGACAGTCAGCTGCGTGCGCCAAAGCAAAGGAGATAAGCCAGAAACAATGTGCCATAAACATCCACACAGGGCTGCTTGGATTGATGGTCTAGCGCTCGTACTGCGGAAGGCGCAGGTATAGGTCGCACGAGCGACGGAGTGTGACAGGCGCAGGTGTAATGCCACGTACATGCTTGTCTTTTAGTCCCAACAGTAGAACTTCTTCCATGATGGTGAGACGGGGCATTTTTCCACCGCGGCGGCTATCTTCCTTGTCTTGATCCAGGTCGCGCGGGTCGAATGCAACTTTGTTTCCACCCTCGAATGCTGAGCCCGCGTGTGTTGCGGCCGCACCATTGGATGCTGAGCCATTTGTGTGCCGGGTAGTGTTAGCCTGTTCATCTCCAGAGACCGAGGAAGTGGAGGCGGTTGCCACACGTCGTCGAGATAGCCCAGTCTGGGTGCTCATCGTCCGACAACTTGCATAAAGCGAGCGCGTCTATCGAAAGTTGAGAAAGGTTCAGAGATGCAAACAAGTAGAGGTGATAAGAACAAATAGCTGGAGGACGTGCGGATGACCCAAAGCGTTTGAACCTACGCTGCAGTTGCGCTGGTGGTGATGGTCTTCACACGCCTGCCGAGTAATGCAACCGTCACGACCTGCCACTGCATACTAGGGTAGGGTTCACTCGGGTTTGCCTGGATTGTAGGTCAAAAGGTAGAGATTTTGGGCCGTGACACTGCCCGCTCTAATAATGTCTGACTCGGTCACCAGAAAGTCATATCGCTCATGACTGCCGAGCACCAAGCCTTCACCTCTGTTCGTGCTCCTATTTCTTCAAATCTGATCCGCGTACAACTATTCATGACACTCCAGGACCTGTTGGATTCGAACACACACAGCCTCGTTGGTATTGGCCTTCACGACCCATCAAAGTTTCGTCCTCGTGCGTAACATCCTCTCTTGGAGGGAGAGTTACGCCCATTCATGGTCAATCGTCTACTTCCCCGCATAGTCGGCGTTCATGATGATGGGGAATCGTCTACATGAACGAGAGACCACCCACTTATTTCCACTGAATGCTACGGCGATCTGGCGCGTCGAAGCTTGGTTCTGGGATATTCCATTCCTGGTGTCAACACCGCCCCGTGTTCTCGTGTGTGAACTCACGGAGATGATTTCGCATAGCACGTGTCATATACGCGAGTACGGATCGCCCAGCGTCCACGTCTCACCTCACTTCACAAATGGGGTTCACCATCTTTTGATTTTTTACTGACCAGTAAATGTCAGGCTGACTTGGAATAATGTATCGGATGTATCCCTAATCAAGTGGTCTACGCCTTCAGAACACCACCGATAGTTTGCTTCAGCATTCATCTCGGTCGCTTTGGCATATTGGTCGCCCCGAGGTGCGACTCTGAATGAGTTACCCTGCCGGGGCTGTTCTCATGAAGAAGGGATATCCCGGTGCGTGCTTCTTTTGATGCACGAGGCGTGGAGTAGGGCGTTATCACTGCGCGCAAGCCACATAAAGCTTTGATCAATCAAGCACTTGGCTCGCTCATCCTCCCTTGTACAGTTCCTGCACCTCCCGCCCCGCACGACTGGATCCACTGGATCCGCATTCAAGCTCGGACCCAGTGTCCTCCGGTTCATCCTTTACGCCTTTTCAAGTTTTGATTTCATCATTTTTAACGGCTCCGCCACCGCATCCTCGTGACCGAAACTCCGCCGCGTATTCCTCGAGTCCCAAGCTGTGACTTGACCTGTCAACCTTTCCTCACCATGTCTTCCACTCGAAGTCGCAATAAAGTAAGATATCAATGCTCCTGGTCGACTCTTTCGTTCTGATCACGCATTTTTCTCGCTTATGTATCACAGTATTGTCTCTCGTTGGACAACGCGACCAGTAACACTTCCAGCACCGCCTACCTCAGCCGTTGGTCAGAGGTCGTTCCGCCCAAGACCGCGTTGACGTTTGCGGCGCTATGGGATCCCGACGAAGGGATGGTCACATTCTCGGGCGCAGAACTGCTCGAGTCTGAAAGCTTATCAGGAATGCCATCCCACGTATTCGACGATGAAGAGTACTCGCAGTTAATTTCCGTCGACCGAGACGCCGACGATATCACCATAACGGGTGAAAACACCGCGACGCTGGCTGCATTCCAGGATGCCTTCAACGCATTCCTGCACTACACACCCGCAGACTCGAAAGAGCACCCTCACACGAGGACCGACCAGAGCGCGTCACGTTGCCCGCAGACGCGTGCCTCCTCAACATTTGACGGATTGGACGTATATTCCCACGACGTTCAGCTCAAACCCAAACGATCTGTGCGATTGTCACGCATAGATCTGTTGGACATGGAATCGCTTTTCCATACGTCGACCGAATCTGCACGATTCAGGCTTGGGTCCGAGTTGATGCACGATCTGTGTCGCGCAGGCTCAGAGATGGACACGGGCTCGGGGAATAGCTCCGCGAACTTGGTAAGTGGCGCCACAGCCTTGATCAATTATTGCGCGCTGTTATCAATGGCCCCCTTTCCCCGATTTTTAAATCATTTATCTATTTTCTTTGCTTGGTTAGGGATCACGTTTTTCGGCGACGACAATCTCCACATCCGAATACATCGATAGCGCACCTCAAGGTACGCACACCCGCGAGACCACCCTCGTGCCCGTGTGTGCCAGTCCAAACACATGCGCGTCGCCTACCGGCTCGTCGTCCTACCTGCCCCCCCGCCGAGGCGTGCTTCGCAAACGCCGGCCTTGTGATGGCGATGCCACTCCGATCGGGAGGAGGTCCCTGCCATCCACTCTCCGGAAAACGCCGTCAAAGTCCTGGACGCCAACGTCTTCTACATCTGCGTCTCCTTCATCTCCATCTCCGTCCTGCTCGTACCCGTCCACGACGACGACGACGGTGTTTTCGTCGAGCGCATCTATCATCAGGGTAGCACGGCGTGGCCGACTGTCACGCCAACCCCACAGGCCGATCACGCCGGCGTCCACGCCTCCGACGAGCCCTGGCAAGAGCTCGCGTCTCAGGTTACGATTCACGTTTTTCCCATGGAAGTCACGTCAAACACCCCCCGACGAAGACGGATGGGTGTGTATCGACATTACGCCCATCATCCGGCAGCGTTTCGTTGCGGACCTCGATGAAGACTAGGATGGAGGATTTCCTCCAGTTTTGATGTGTTTGTGTTTCTCTTTCATTTGGTCTTTTTCCTTTTACTTGGACTCTGAGAACAAACGATGGAGTTGGGTGGTTTTTGTGACGTGTTTCAGTATCGTCGCCCCACTTTCCTTCTCCGACAGACTCGTGAAACACGTCGTAGCACAGCCTACGACGCGTTTCACCTCCTCTCCTTAACGGTCATCTATGACCGCGAGTAATGTTATTATATTGGTACGATTCAGACACCCTTTCTCTTCTTTTCACAGCCAACTTGTGACGCAATCGTTAAGACCGTGATTCGTACACGTCGTAGTGTGTACTTTAGAGGAAAAAGTGAAACATGGGATAGTCACCTTTACGTTTACCCGGACAACCCAATCTTTTCAACCTAGATAGACAACTTTGACATGTGAGCAACATGACAAGACGTGTACATGAGGTCGTCGTCAGAGTAAAGAACGAGATTTTATGTACCACGGGTCCAACCTCGGAAACTCCTAAATATAATTAACCACAAGTCCCAAAACGAAACCTCAGGATCTCAGGGAGGGCGGAGATAACGTTGGAACGATAGGCTGGAAGGAACAACAGGGTAGCGGAGAAGAGATAAGGTATTTAAAACCTATGTGCAATTGGATCAGAGAAGCGTACTACCACGTGTATCGCTATAAGGGGGCAAGGGTGAGACAACAAGTTAAGCGGTTCAAGAGGTGAGAACAAAAACTTTGCAGATACAACTGATGAAACAATGGCAGCTTTTCCCGTTCCGCTAAGAAGGGTAGTAGTCTACATCCCAGTCCTCTGTCGTCACGAATAGTCAGTGGTGCAAGAGAAACACATGTGGGTTCTACCCACCTTCTGTTATGCCGCGCCATCCAAAGTATATGGAGATGACAGCTATAGTCTCCAATAGTGTCGCGATAAATGAACCGTCAACTTTGGCTGACGAACCCTGGAAACAGTTGCGCAATGAAGCACAGCTATCGCGATATCAGGGACCCGATGACGTACGCGACATATAACGTTGCTCAGGAGGAAGTAATCCAATTGACTGAGAATGAAGAGGACGGCTGATATCACATAATACCATACAGGTCTGACCTCGTTGAGAACGCCGAGGACAATGTACAGCATCATGCCAAAATAGATGAGAGCGGCGCTGGGGAGAACCAAATCAGATCTCGGCGCATCACAATTAAGATCAGGACACATACGCTCCGGGCCATATGCTCGTGAGCACGAAGAGCGGTATACTGTTGAGGGATTCCGGTGGATTTGATGGTCCAAAGGTATTGTTAAACAGCAGTGCGATATCAAGGGATATGTACAAGGTCGCAACAAAGAAGAAGACGCCAATGATGCCAAATGGCTGTTCGAAATCATGTTAATGATCGGTAGCACGGTGGAACGCGAGCGAACGTACTATCATGGAACTTAGGGTGCCGTCTTCGACGATCTGTGTCGCTACGATCGCATTGCCCAGCAACGTCCAAAAGAGAGTTGCAACAAGACCAGCGTGGATTGCGGTGACGATGACCAAGCCCTTGGTGCCTTGCTGGATGATGGAGCCGTTCGTTAGGATTTGGAATATTAGTGTCAAAAGGTATAGGCCAAAGAATGCGCGAAGCTCAGAGCGTCCTATGGAACAGACCGTGTGAGTCGCAGGAAGACAGACTGTAGGCAGCCGTGCAAGGAACGGGAACATACCCACTGCTGCCTTTCTCCGACTGCAGAGAGCGATGAGAGCGACGACCACGACGACACTTAGGCCGCAAACAATAATGTTGGCAATGTTTCCGAGTGAACCGTTGGTGTGCACCAATGGTATACCACATTGTGGGTTCACACCCACGGGCGCTGTAGTTGCGTTTGCGGACAAGCCAGTGAGGAGGGTATTGTTGCTTTGGAGTAGCTGATCGGGGTGGTCCATGACTCATCGATGAGGGTCGCGCGATTGAAAATAAGGCTCACCTGCCGGTAGAAGAGGTTGCACCAGGTATATGATGGCACTTGGGAACAGAGCGTTGAAAAATCACCGAAATGCATGTTGAACGGCGTCAAAGGAAAAGTACTCGGAAGAAAGAAAAAGAGTAAGGAAAATAACGGGTCGGTTCCGTTCGGTGCGTGTAGACAGTATCCGGGAGAGAACCACGGAGGTATCGATGACCACGACAACTAATCTCGTCGGATGGGTTCGTACAAGTCGCGTATACAAACAAGCCAATACAACGACAGGTTTCATCACGACAAGTCTACACCGATGCCAGTTGGAAAACCCTTGCGCGTGGTGAGGCGAGGTAAGCGACGACGGACGTTGTTGACGATAAAAGACGCAGAATCAAGGTCACATTCAACGTTGCTACACGCCCTGCTGAACTCGTCCGTAGTACCGGTCCGTGTCGGCCCGAAATGTAGGAACTACCTTCACTGATAGTCTTCACTAACGATCATGTCTACCCCGGGAGTCGTCTCTCTGTTCCTATAGCAAGTCTTCACTGATATGACTCTGGCCGAGTGCCTCACCCACATAGAGCTTTGGTTCACCGAAATGGAGCGTACGTATCCTGTTCGCCGCGCCGTGAGATCGTAGCTTCATTTTGTACTCAGCCATGGATCCTGGACGAAGAGCCGTCTCTCGCGATCATGAAAGCCGCATGGGATCTTGGCATCAACACAATCGATACCGCAGACGTTTATTCCAACGGTGAATCCGAACGTCTCGCCGCCCAGTTCATCCAAAAACCATGTATCTGCATTCTTGTGCCTGAATCCCTCGCGTTGCTCAATACACCTTTCTAGTGTCAAATTACTTGTCACCAGATCGTGATCGCGACATGTTTTGGTTTCGTTACAGATGATCCGAGTATCGTACATGACCTCGACAAGCTACCCCAGTACATCAATCAAAGGGGTCTCTCCGGTGCAGCCATGCTCGGTGCCGTGGAGGCCTCGCTTGCACGCTTGGAGATTTCTTATATCGATTTACTTCAAATTCATCGATATGACCGCGGAAGAAACGATGAAAGCATTCCACGACCTCGTCCAAAGCGATGCAAGCTCGGTGCAATGTTGGCAGTTTGCATAACTCAACGAAGTGGAAAGCAAGAACGGCTGGACCAAGTTCGTCAGCATGCAAGAATCGATGCTCTACCGCGAAGAAATGAGTCCTTCCTACATGATCGTCTGACCTTGCTTTGATAACACGCAGGAGCGTGAAATGCTGGCATACTGTAAATGCAGTGGAATCGGCGTCATCTCCTGGGCACCTCCGAGGTCGCAGCGGGGGACCTTGCCTGGACCTTGGCATTGAATCTGTCAGAGGCCGACAAGACGATCATCAACTGGGTAGAGGAGCTTGCAAGGCAAAAAGGCGTCAAGATGGGTTAGATCGTGCTAGGATGGGTACTGATCGTTATCGAAACCCGTTTATTGAAGATGGGCGTAGTGGCGTAGACACCCACTGTGGACGCTAAAGTGTATGTAGGGTAGGAACAAGCGTCGACTCGCGTTCTTGTCACTCTACTGCCGGTCGTTCGTCGGATTGCCGAGTCACTCTTCTTCGTACCATGTCCGTTCGCAAAGTCGAATACCGCCAGTTGGGCAAGTCAGGTCTTCGTATCTCTGTCCCGATCGTAAGTCCAATGCAAGACATCCGTCGGCGCTGATCAAACGTACATGCCACGCAGCTGGGAACGATGAGCTTTGGTTCGCCGAGGTGGCTGGTGCGTAGTACACCTTGTCGAGATGTGGTGACCTCCCGACCATGCCATCCACCTCAAGCCATGGGTGCTCGATGAAGAACCCTCGCTCACGATCATGAAAGCCGCATGGGACCTCGGCATCAACACGTTCGATAGCGCCAACATCTACTCCAACGGCGAATCCGAGCGTCTCGTAGCCAAGTTTATCCAAAAGGTCGTCCTTGCTCTCGTTCCCATCGACACCCATCTGACATTCCTTCAGTTTCAGATCCCTCGTCATCAGATCGTGATCGCGACGAAATGCTATGGTCTCATCACGGACGATATCGCTGTGCACCCCTCTCCGAGTCACAAGCAAGTACGACAATACGTCAACCAGAGTGGTCTCTCCCGCGCAGCCATATTCAACCAGATCGAAGCCTCGCTCGCGCGCTTGGAGACCTCGCATATCGATCTCTTCCAGATCCATCGATATGATCCCGAGGTCCCCGCAGAGGAAACGATGAAGGCCCTCCATGACCTTGTTCAAAGCGGTAAAGTGCGCTACATCGGGGCAAGTTCGATGCGATGCTGGCAATTTGCCTACCTCAACCATGTGGCCGAGAAGAACGGGTGGACCAAGTTTGTCAGCATGCAAGACGAGTATTCGCTGCTTTACCGCGAGGAGGTATGACCCGATCGTACCAGGTAAACCATCTTTGACGCGACGTCCGTAGGAACGCGAGATGCTGGCGTACTGTAAATTCAACGGAATTGGGGTGATACCGTGGTCACCTCTCGCGGCTGGAGACCTCGCCCGGCCGCTTGGCACCGAATCCGTCCGACTCGGTTCCAGAGGTTCCGATCTGTCAGAGTCTGACAAGGCCATCATCGCCCGCGTCGAGGTGCTCGCAAAACAGAAGGGTGTCAAGATGGGTCAGATCGCGTTGGCATGGATCAGTCAGAAAGTCGCGAGCCCCATCGTGGGTGTCAACTCCATTCAAAGGCTCGAAGAGAGCATCGTGACCGGGATCACGTTGACACCCGAGGAGGTGGCCCATCTCGAAACACCGTACGTATTTTTAGTCTACGTCTCCATCCCCTGACCGTTTTCGATAGGTACTTGCCAAAACCTATCCGGAACCACGATTGAATAGTACTTGTACGACGTAGAAAGATGTATCCATGTGTACGGTATATATCTTGACCTACCAATTTCGGTCGACCGACGCTCCGACTGACAGGTTTCGAACGATTTGGAAAAAAAAGATAAATACCAGGTCATCGATGAACCCCGTTTATCGTCCTCACCACCATGTCCCCACCCAAGGTCGAATACCGTCAATTGGGCAAGTCCGGTCTGCGCGTCTCGGTCCCCATCGTAAGTCTCACCACCGCGATGAGACAGCCCTGATCGAGCGTGCACGTTCGTCTAGCTGGGATGCATGAGCTTTGGCTCACCGAAGTGGAGCGTGCGTGTCTCGTCACATTCCACCCCGCACGTCGAGTAGCCTGATCTCCCCATCTAGCCGTGGGTCCTCGACGAGGAACCCTCCCTTCAAGTCATGAAAGCCGCATGGGACCTCGGCATCAACACGTTCGACACCGCCAACATGTACTCCAACGGCGAATCCGAGCGTCTCGTAGCCAAGTTTATCCAAAAGGCAAGTCGTGGTGTTGTCTCGCCGACGCCCCCTCGTGCAATGCTCACTGAATGATGTCCAGTATCAGATTCCTCGTCACCAGATCGTGATCGCGTCCAAGTGCCATTTTCCCGTCGCAGACGAAATCAATGTCCGCCCGCTCACGACACCCGGCTTCAAGAACCATCGGCAATACGTCAACCAGAGTGGTCTCTCCCGCGCAGCCATCTTTAATGCGGTCGAAGCATCGCTTGCGCGTTTGGAAACGACATACCTCGACCTGCTCCAGGTCCATCGGTATGATGACAATGTCTCCGCAGAGGAAACAATGAAGGCCTTGCACGACCTCGTACAGAGCGGTAAAGTGCGCTACCTCGGCGCGAGCTCGATGCGGTGCTGGCAGTTTGCCTACCTCAACGAGGTAGCGGGGAAGAACGGCTGGACCAAATTCACCAGCATGCAAGACGAGTACTCGTTGCTCTACCGCGAAGAGGTGTGTCCATCGCACGCGCCACCACAAGGTGTTATCAACTGACCCCATGCAGGAACGCGAGATGCACGCGTACTGCAAGTTCAACGGCATCGGGGTGATTCCATGGGCACCGCTCGCAAGCGGAGAGCTCGCGCGGCCACTCGATACCGACACCGTCCGCCGGAACAACGCCAAGGGCACCATGTTCGAACGGAAGCACTCCGAGGCAGACAAGACCATCATCAACCGCGTCGAAGAACTCGCAAAGAAAAAGGACATCAAAATGGCGCAGATTGCGTTGGCGTGGGTCGGTCAAAAGGTCGCGAGTCCCATCGTCGGCGCCAACTCTATTCAAAGGGTCGAGGAGAGCATAGTGAGCGACATCGTGTTGACACCCGAGGAAGTGGCCTATCTCGAAGAGTCGTACGTGTGTTTGTTTGTCAGTCGTGCCGGTGCCTGACGTGTATCCACAGCTATGTTCCAAGGTCTGTCCGTGGTCACCGCTAGAGGTGGGAGGGTGCGGATGTAGACCTCTGTATTCGTAGCAACGACAGAACATAAGAAAGAGACCTGAATCAGCTAGGAATACACGTGCAGTGAAACGATGCGTTAAGTGGCCGGGTCTTGTAACACGGCGAGGAGAAACCGATCGTCTGTGTCCCGTCAGCGAGCGCGTAGATACAACGACTCTAACGGCGCACCGGGCGAAATCATCAGCTCGTGTCGCCTTGTTCTGATCCTCATAAACCGAATGCGATCCTAAACGCATCAGTGAGCGCACCGCAAGAAGGGAGGAGGGAGACAACCCGCGTACCCCGTCGTTCTCCTCGCCACTGACTTCTTCCAGTCCTCCCTGCACGCTCTCCACGATCCGTCCGATCACGCTCGCGTACTTTTTCCCCTGCTCACCCTCGAACACCACGCCCGAGTGCCGAATGATGGATACCTGATCGCCCCGCGAGAGTAAGAGATAGCCGAGGACGGAGCGGTGGGCCGAGAGCAGTGCGAGGGTCTGTTCGAGTTCGGGTGGCATGGGCGCGTGTGCGTGTGGGGTGTGCGATCCGACGGACGTCGAGACAAAGGTAGATTGCTCGGTGGTGGTCATGATGGTGAGTAGAGTAGAGTCACGAACGTAATTAGACTACCGAAATGTAGACGCCACATGGTCTCAACGACGATGTCGACTCTGACCAACATCGCCCCGCTTGCCCTGCATCCTCATCTCATCCTCGTCCAACCCTGCCTCTGCCAATATCTTTTCTACCTCTTCCAACGTGGGCTTGTACTCCGCTAACGAGACGCTTGAGCGACGCGCCATGACCGAATTATTGTAACACGACTCACCATAACGCGTCTCCGCGAGCCCGAACCCGTCCCGTCGTAGTTGCTTCCCATGACTGTCGCTCGCATGCTCCTGGTGAGCCCTCTGTGCCCAGTACTCGCCTGCGCAAAGTCAGCTTGATCGAAGAGGCACACGCAGAAAACGTACGCGAGCGTGCATAAAACATAGCCAGCGTCTCCCCCGGCGCAGGCGTACTGATCACATCTTCCGCCGAACACGTCGCATCTCTTGCGATGCCCATGAACGCCAACGCTTGTGCTCGGAGGTCGACCTACCGGGGCGCATGAGCCACGACGGTCTGGGCAAGTGGCCCGAGCGCACCTGGTTACCTGGCTCGTCGGTCTCCGTTCCCTGTGTTTCCGATTCTGCATTGGCGTCCGCACTGGGTTCCTCGTGCCCCTCAGGTTCCTCTTCGCTCTCCGCCTCTCGTCTCTTTCCCTTCTTCTCCCTTGCTTTATGCCTCTCCTTGTCGTCCTCGTCCTCTAACTCTCCTTCGCTGTCTTCATCCTCGTCATCCCCATCCTCATCGCTCCCTTCTCCGCTTTCTCCCTCGCTGCTCTCCTCAGCCTCTGTCGGGATGACGATCCCGCTCGGCTTCAGACACACGAACCGCTCCAGTCTATCCAACTGGATCGCATAGAAATCGTTCAGCGTGTATTCGCGTGTGCCGAGTTCAAATATGCCACCGTAACTGGACGGATCAGCGTGTCAGCGGTCGTACAAGGCGCAACGACGAGACGTACATGTACAGCATGTTGCGAAGCACCGCGAGCATAGCGTTGTAGCGCGGCATCGGTTTCGTCAGGTCGGGGTCGGCCTCGTCGTCGCGCTGGGGCTCCGGGTTGGGGCGTGTCGCCACCGGAGGTCGAGCCTGCGGTCCAGGCTGAGCGTGCGGTCGGCATGGATGCGATCCCAGACTTGCCTGTATTTCCTCTCCGTCATCTCCCAGCTCCTCGGGGTCGTGTTCATCGGGGTCTTGTACAGACGGAATTGCACCACCACCCTTTTGGTTCTTCTTTCCTCCGCCTCCCCTCTTTTTCGGTTTTTTGAGATGCATCGCGATCCACCGACCGTGGCCTGCGAGTTGGTATCCATACCTTGTCACGATAGCATATCAGCACACGCACGCACCGACAGATAAAACGCACAAGTCATTCCAAAACACACTCTCCAGTCCTTCTTCTCCCCGATCTTCGTCCGTCACGCCGCCAAACATGACGCCTGTCCCCTTGGCGGACCAGAGCGCCATCGTGCACCCTGCCCGTGCCGAGGGCGTATGCGCCGACGACGCCGTCTTGCGTTTTTCCCATTTAAAAACGAGAGGTGTCGGAAGGGATGGGTCAAGGGTCATCCTGGATCCGTTATTGATACGTCACGTATCAGCAATGGATCGAGACGTACTTGAGGAACCAAATGTCGTCGATGATAACGCCGACGGGACGTTTTCCCTTGCAGTATTCCTTACAGTAACCGCCTGGAGGACAATCACGGATCGATATCGGGCGATGTTGGAAGGGCAACCACGAACCATGTAGAACGATACCGTCTATCGTAGACAAAAAGGAAAAACCGCTGCGAGGACTACTCGTACTATTTCAGCGGCGTCGGAAGGGACATAGGGATATACGCACGAGGGCTTCCGCTCCGACTCTTTAAACTCGATCTGACGCCACTTGTACTCTTGGGTGTCGAATACCCATGTATCGTTGAGGTACTGGGCTATCCATGCAGGGTGAGCCGAGACCGCAACCTGATTTTGTGCACTCACTTCGGTACCCCGGATCATAGAATCCACCAAACAAGACGATGAAGTGTTTCCACATAGCCATCCTACGCAGCTAAGCGACATGACGCAGAGACGTGATCGCGACCTACCGATGGCCCGAGCGTGCGCTCGGTCGGACTTTGGTTTCTATCCTCTCCCATGTATGCGTCGGTATGTCAAAAACCCAAAAGTCGCGATAGTGGTGAAAGCTATTTTGGTACATGGACGAAAATTCGCCACCTACGTGTGGGCGAGAGCGATGTCGTCAACAGATGCGAGACGGAGAGTGACGAGGGCCGCACCGAAGAGATAAAGTTTTCCGCCTCCTGCGGGGGATGCGACGACGCTGTGCGCAGAACGGGGACCGGGGCAGGTTTGGGAAACGAATTTTCGCCATTCGTCCTAGTTGATGTCCATTGAGATGTGAATCTGGGTTATTCTGAGACGCACCTTGTCGGGAGAGTAGCGGAACACGTCGTTGTAAAAGTACTGTCGGTGAGCATGAGCAGGGATCGCAGATGCCATGGACACGATGCGCACCGCTTTCCCGTCTTCACTAAAGTACTCGCCGCCGATGCTCCAGAGGTGGTTTCCGTTCGGACACGCTGTGAGGGTGGCACTGGCACGTCTGCTCGGGGGTCCTTCGACCAGCTCTTCCGTGACGGTATGTGCTGCCTCCCATTCTTGTCTCATCTACTGAAGACGGAATATGAACGACGATCGATGACGAGATGGCGAGTACACACCTTTTCGAGGATATCTTCGAGATCTTGGTCGTCCTGGTCCTCCTTTTCGCGTTGTGATTTGGTGGTTTTTTTCTTTTCTTTACGGGCAGTTTTTTGAGCGGCCTTGGCTTTCTTTTGAGCCTTTGCAACCGCTTTTTTGGTCGATCCGACGTTGGCTTTATCTTTGGGCATGGCGAGAGTTGATCAGGATATGAACACCGCCACCATTAGGGACACGAAAGTCTTGTAAACCTAGGATGAGCTTCTGTAACGTTGTACCTCGACTTCGACCTCCATCTCCCTTGCAGCAGCCTCTGTCCACGCATCCAGCCCTCCCTTGTCGAATGCCTCTGTCAGTCTCTCTTGCGCTGCATCGTGGTCAACGGTCGATGGCGTCGGGGACCTTGCAGCGAGGACGGGGTCACTCTCGACGGCGGTGGGGCGTCGGTAGATTCTGGCTGTCAATCGGGGCATGGACCGGGATACCCATGTGCGCATGGAGGCAGCAAACTCGGCCGTCTGTGTGACGATTAGCGATGGCAATGCACGTGTGTGTGGTACGCACGTCGTGAACATCGAGATAGGCCATAACGCCAACGACGGTCGCAGTCGCAGTGGACGCGACGATGGCGGTGGCGATGGCAAAGGCTTTGAGGGTGTAAAGCGGTGGATTGAATCGTCGTTCAGCGACGTGATTCCGAATAGGCTTGAGAGTTGGAGAACGGACTCGGCGAGGGGGAATGAACTTGACCATGGAGGAGGTTAACACAGCCACGACCCACATATGATCTTGACTACCACCATGTCCACCTTTCCAAACGAACTGTGGATGTCCGTGTTCGAGGAACTCGACTCTCCGAGAGACATCGCGGCCGTCGTACGCACCAACAAACGCTTCAAATCGCTTGGCGTGAGGGTGCTGTACAGGCATATCATTTGGTCGGACCCTCTCAAGTTCATCAGAAACTATGCGTTTCTTCAGGACAACCCCGCATTGCGTTCCGTCACTCGCGCTCTCACCCTCGGTATATCCACAGCGACCTCCCAGTTCGACCGCATCGAGCAAATCAGCCGTGCGAGGGCCATCATAAACCTCTCGGGCGACATCACATTTATCCACAGAGCGAATCGCGCCCACGAAGCGCGCATCCTCGACGAGGTCGGCATCGCCAGTCCTGTCGACCTCCTTGCGTCGGACCACGTCACCGATACCATGTACACCCACGCACACACCTTTGTCAACCTCCGGGAGCTCACCTTCAATAGCATGGTCCTCCCCGATTTCTTTTACGAGTTTATCCACCGCTTTCCCCTACTTGATAAACTCGCTATCGAAAACTGTACTCCGCCTCTACGGCCCCGTCTCACCGCGCTTCATCCCAGAGACCTCCCCATCACAGAACTCACTATCGTCGGCATACGCGGCCGCCGAGATCCCCGTGAGCTTCGCGCTTTCGGAGAGGGCAAGCACCTACGCGTTCTTCGTTTCGACTGGACGTGCTACATCTACAAGCACTTTTGTGAAGTGCCCGTCCCGCCCAACAATTGGGCCCAGGGCTTCGTCGTCGTTCTCCCTCCTGGCGTCACCAACTTACCAGCGCTGCACAATCTCCATCCCCCGGACACCACCCCTCAACAGCTTTTCCCCCCCACTCGCCCCGAGCCCGTCCCCTCTCCCCATATTCACACCATCGACGTCAAATTTCCCACTCAAAAGTCGTGGCAATCGTACGTCTCTGAGCCTCACGACCAGCTCATCAACCCATTTGCCGAGTTCCTTGCCAAGTGTTCCCGCGTCGCTGATTTACGGATCAGAAACTATCTCCCGTGGCTCCGTCTGCCCGACAATGCGCTCCCGAATCTCACGTACTACCAGGGACCACTGACGACAATCAAGACCGTCGTCTCTGGTCCGCGCCGACTCAGACACCTCACCATCAGGGATCCCACGGGTGGCCTGGCTGCACTCGAAAAAGCTTTTAAAGAGATCGAAGCGAGCGGTGGTGGTGACGACGTCGAGAGTCTGTCCGTCTTTATCGGTTGGTGGGACGACGAGATCCTCTACGCCGTCCTCCATCATTTCAGTCGCTTGAAGCGACTCGAGATCATGTACAAGGAGGGCGATCCGACTGAGGTACGTCACTCTCTTCCCTTATTGGCGCGGTGCTCACCGGCGCACAGGAAATGGTGCTGGGCATGGGTGCCCACTTTTTTGGACTGATGCCCCGCCTGTGGTCTGTCCGCGTGTTCAAGGTCATGCCACCCGGCGCCGACAATGTCGGCGCGATCGCGGAGAGTCTCACCGCGCGTGGGTACCCGCACCGCTCGATCCAGCTCGCACTGGGCGAACTTATTGGTATCGATGGTTCCGAACGGGGGGAATTGGACGATGCCGAGTTTGAAGAAGCCAAGTTTAGTACTGCGGCGGCGTCGCCGTCATCGCACGTGGGATGGACAGCCAACCCAGAGGAACCCGAGGAGGTGATCCTCAAGGAGCTCATCCATGCATGGAACCGGTACTGTCCGGCGCTGAAAGAGGTCCAGCTCAAGGCGGGGTATGTGTGGCGTAGAGCGGGCCCGGACGATGTCTGGACCCAGCGCACGAGCAGGGTGAGCCGCGTGCGGGATGCCGGATTCGAGGAAGCGTAGAGATGTATGTATACGATGGATGTACGATATTTACTATCCTTAGGGGTCATCCAAATTTGTATGTGACTAATCTCCTGGCTGGTACCACGACGCGAGTTGTATCTTGCACCGAGTCTACGAGCGACCTCATCTTATGGAGTGCAAAAATTGTGAGCTCAGGCAACGCCAATTTTATTGCGAACACTGTCTGCGGACCCAGTGCGTCTCCTACGTGCCCCGATCACACACCTTGTCACTGACCCACCCGATACAGTCTACGCGACATTCGGTTGCAGACGCAGCGCTACGGCAAGGACCGTGATGAACAGGTCGCTCGAGCATCGCGCGCGCTCAAGGGGATCGAAGGGGCGCGGTTGACGAGGGCGGGTTTGGCGGGGTGTCAAGAGCGGATCGAAGAGCTCGCGGAGGGGCTGGCGAGACTCAAGCGGGATAATGATGCCAGTGCGTGCTCGCCTTCTATTCGTTCGTTTACGTTCGCCTCTCACTTCCCCTTCTGGTGCAGAACGCGAACGGTTACGCCAGCTACGCGAGTCCCTCGCGGCGCGCCGACGCACGCTCTCCGCCGCGCGGCTCGTCCCTGCGCCGCTGCTGGACGCACTCGCCACTAAGGAAACACAGGAACTACATGCACTCTCAACAGCGCTCGCACGGGCGCGAGCCGGACTCGTGCAGGAGCTCGTTGAGGTGTTCCATGTTGTCGAGGTGGGCGGGCGACCGCCGATCGGGGGCAAGGCGGGGACCAAGGGGGAATGGACGATCGGGGATCTGATTTTGCCTGTGCCAGGGGATATTCGCCGTGCGTCAGCTGTCTCGTTGGATCTGTCGTGCTCATCTTGCAGTAGGGTATCCCCCGGACCATATCAACGCCGTCATCACGCATACCATTCATTTTGTTGGGTTGCTCACGTTTTATCTTGGTGTCAAGCTTCCTTTTGAGACGGAGTGGAGCGGGAAAAAGCTTGGGGTCGGACAGCCGTGGATTGGGGCTGGGAGAGGCGGCGAGTCGGGCAGCTGGGCCAAGTAGGTGCTTTTTCGTTTTGCGCCACAGCTGACGTTGGATTGGCTATCTAGATGGACGACGAAACATCCACTGCATCTTACGGCCTCCTCTTCGTCCTCTTCGTCGCCTTCGTCCCCACAAGCCCCACTCCCGTCCTCTGCGCCTTCCGCCACATCGACGATAGCGTCCTCGGTGACCCTTGCACCGTCGGTCGAACCCAAAACGTCGTTTACGACGGCGTTTGCAATGTTGTTATACAACGTGTGTTACCTCGCCCACACGCAGAACGTCGAGATACCCCTCTCGCAAGCGGGCGATGCGCTGGGAAATCTATGGGCGGTGTGTTGTAGTGGCGAGTTGGGACGGTGCGTCGAGTTCTTTTCCGCCGTCTTTTTTATTCAATCCCTCTCAGTCGTTCGCACGAAACGACGCCGAGTCTACCCCCTCCGACGCCGCCTGCGTTTCCCCTCGATTTTGCACAGGTCCTTCAGGCGACGACGGCGAGTCCAACGCGGGGCAGACGGCGTGTCGCCGTGGTGGGGTCAAGCGCAGTGCGGAACACCGTGGTAGGGGCGGGCGACGATCGCCCCGTGTCGGGCGTACGGTCGCCGAGACGGAAGCGACCAGAGCGGGTCGCAGAGGAGGAGGGGTGGGAGGTGGTAGACGAGGACGGAGGCGATGACGGACTTGGCTGATCTTGCTATGATAGCGCGGCGTCAACACTACCAGTTCCGATGGCGTCGTGGCTGCACGCCATGATACCTCACGAACGTCCGTCTGACTCTCTCGTTCGAACCCTCACTGCTCGTTTCATGCAAGCATTTGTCGTATGGTTGCAGCCTCTAGCCAAATGTACTACGTTAAGTCGGTTCGACTCTCCCTGGGAAACCGTTCACGAAACTGTCAGCATACCTTGGCTGCCGTTTTGTTATCTGCGATTCAATATCTCATCCATCTTTCGGACAATCCATCCGATCCTACCAAACACGACACGGTCTGACCGAAACGTGCGTTCACCTCAGCATTCAGGAATATCCTCCAACCAGAACAGGACGCGTCCGCCATCACGTATGCAACAACGGGTCAGGTAAAGTGAAAGCGCAGAAAGCATACTGCCACTGGTTGTATTCCAGAAACAATTTCCTTTCGTCTTCTCGTGCGGGGTGTAGCATCGCTACCATGGCACGGCACTTGAGTGGATCACTCTCTCGGAGGACACGATGTACGTTGTCCGGCGGTCGTCACGCACTTGTCTTTACCGTGGTCCCGAACGTCGACCACGCTGTCCGCCTTTGGCGCGTCTGTGATGCGACTCATTCAGAAGAACATGAAATACTTGGACACCTGTAAGCGTATCTATCGACACTCCTTGTCGATGGCAGGTAGCCCTCGATTTGCCCATTTTACCTTGTCATGGATCCGACATCTGATCATACCAGGCCATCCACAACGGGACGACTAACTTCGGGAATGCCGTGCAGAGCACAGCAGCCGACGTGGCCTTGAGTCCATCAACGACGGCGAATCAGCATGATTCCCTGCTCGCATTGGACGCTGTATCGTCGCTCCATTCAATCTCTTCCGCGCATGTGCTTTACAGAACGGCCACGCATTCAACGACGTGCAAGCTATCGAGACGCTTGGAATAACAGAGATGGACATGGCGAACTTGCGGAAACATGAACAAGTTCGGTTCCCTCGGCAAGCGTCGTGGTGATAAATACCATGCTAGCAAATGGCCTCAAATCTCAGAAAGGTGCGGTACGAGTCGCGCTCACAGAGAGGTTTATGGAGAGTGTGCTGGGACCTTCCACCACGTCGTCCTTGTGAATGTGCGCTGGCGTTTTGTGTTGCCGTCGTCTGCGAATTTCATTGACCTAGCGTGGGGGCATTTACAGCGACCCTTGCATGACGCTGTCCAGCAGCTGTGAAGGCGCCGTTCATTGAACCTACCGTTTCAACGTCTTCTTGGGCTCGGTCTCTAGTGATCATCGCATTACCCTGTGGGTCTAGTGAACGGACGAACGGAAACGGAAGCCGTTGAGGAACTGTAGTGGAAGTAAGTATAATGGAAGCAGTCTGGGCGGGATTCAGGCTGACCCTGACAGGGTAGCATGTATTTATGGCCGCTAACCAGTGGTTGGTTTAAAGACAAAGAGGCCACGAGCCACTCCATCGACGGTGATTATCTAGGATACACGTGCATGAATACTTGGGTAAAGTTTCGGTGGTATGATGCTCGATCCATTTACTCTACCGGCGCACACCACATCCATTTGTACCTCAAAGACAAATCGATCGATTACACCATTAGTCTAGCCTTGGAGCTTGTTGATGTGTGATTCCAGATCGGTGCGATGATGACGCGACCGTGCAAAGAGAGGATGAAGGAAAACAAACGAACAATTGTCTGTGAACTCTAGTTCCGTGTGGGTTATGCGTACGGGTATAGTGCGACTTGCGGAAGATGCAAAAACGAAACAAGCATGGCATGAGGACAATCGAAGGGCAGCGGTGCGCGAGGATTGGACAGGCTACACACGACAAAAGGGGAAAGGGGTGGGGAAAGACAAAAAGCCATAAATCGATCAAGAAAGTTGCGTAGAGTGAGTGGTGTTCGTCATGTATCCATAATGATATTCATTTCGGGTGGCGACAAGCGGAAGCACAACCCAACCACATTGCCTTGGCAAGTAAACGCCGATCCACCAAGTGGGCCGGATCACGGCGCGCACATGTTTGGCCGGGTGGATTGTCCATAGGGTTGAGTTTACCGAGTATTGCCCGTCACGGCAACTGCGAACCATCCAAAGATAGCCATGAGGAAACGAACCATCCATGCGGAGTCCGCACCGATACCGAGCCCGGGACGAAGCTGCATCGCGAGTGCAATGTCAAATTCGGGGACGGCCGAGCGGTAAGCACGGCGGCGGGGAGGGATGAGTGGCTGCGGGGTGACGTCGACGTCGCCACTTTCGCGCGAGGGCAGACCAAGCGCCGGCGAGTCGATCGCGCGGACCGACCAGGCTGGCCTGAGGGTTTCGCGCATCAGGGGAGCGCTGCGATCACATTTCGGTTGATCGGGTGGACGTGACTCCATGGAAGGTGGATTGCCGAAATAGGGTCGATGAGGATGTTCTTCAAGTGGGAGGTCATGAATAAGCGGAAGAGGCGTCAGATCCAGCGCATCTTGGTACTTCTCATCTACATCGTCCCATTCCGACTCCATGTCGGATACCGCATCAAAGTAAATGTATTTCTCTTCAATCTGTAAAGCGTTGGCCCCAGCAGATCCTTCTTCAGCACGAAGATGTTGTTCTCCAACCTCTGTCTGGTGTAGGAGACGGCATCCGCCAGAGGAGTGCTCCTTAATGGCATTCTCTTCAGGAACGCAGGACGCTGAGCGTTTCCAAAAACGCGGGAGCAATTCCCATGCTCTCTTGAACGCAAGCATTTGGAATCGTAATGATTTGATGATGTAAAGCATCAACGCAACACAGACTAGTGCCAAGAACGCAGCCACGCAGGAGAATGCCAGTACCACAAATGGTGTGCTAGGGGCTTCGTTGGTACGATCATCGACCACAGACTCTGAAGACATCGGTTCTTCAACAACGTGGCCAGCCTGGACGTTGTCGCCGTTGTCGTCGGGCACGTGCCCACCGGCAGAGTCGTCCAAGAGAGCGTTGAGCGAAGGCTTTACGGGCGAAAGCTCGAACGAGGCGTTGCTTTCCACGTCATGCTTGGAGAGGTACTCGATTTGTTGTTTTGGCCGTTGAGCCCGGAAGCGAGTCACATCGAGTTTGAGGTCATCTTGACTGTACGCACCACGAATGTCAGCTACATCTGCGAACCCTGTGAAGAAAGACTGACCCTGGATGGATCCGGAACGCAGCCTGGACGGCAGTCTGGAGTGTAGATGAGGTAGAAGCGCTTCAAATAACCGTTGAGCATGTGTTTACAGCGCGATCGACATGAGGACTTACAGGCCACTGAGGTCAGAGTCCGGAAGTATTGGACGACTAGTGACGACCAGCCCAAACAAAGAGACCGAAACCAACAGAATGATCGTCATGGATAGCTCCTTGATCAAGCAAGCCAGCGTTTTCCCTGTAAAAAATAATGAAAACCAGACTCGCAGACGCTGACGTGGCTGGAGATGCAGAACAAACTGCCTCACGGCAGACACGCCGCAGTCGCGTCTCCATTTATACTGATCACGTGAGTCACAAAACAATCCCCTTGACACGGCCACGACGGCCCGGACATCCCGCGAGTAGCTTGAACGCTGGCCTGTGTCCGCTGGCACCGTCCATCCTTGTCCCCGGGCGGTCTGGTACTAGACCATCGATTGTAACGAAAAAAAGATCATCAACGGTCCTCGCTTTTGTCCTCAAGGCAGTCCGAATGAATGGCGCGAGGTAGTGTGTCACACTTGCGCCCTTCTTTTCACCCTCCAAATGACCCGGCGACCTACCGTGACCTGCTGCTTTTCGAAGAGAGGCTCAAGACCAACGCTGCGTCTCTTCAACGGAGGAAATCGCGGTACCAATGTAGGCGCCGTCTTTTCGCCGCGATCATTGAGCTGACGGCCGGGCAGTGTTCCTGCTCCACCTCGTCCTCGTCATCGCCTTCCTCCTATCCGAAGTCCTACTGCAGTCCTCATTCCTAGACATACCTCATACCTACATCCTGCGGCGTATTCTCCCAGACGTGTATGGACCCATGCGAAACGTGAAACCACATCCATACTTTGCTTCTGGTCTGTTGTTCGTTGCAATCACGACGCTGCTACTCTTCTTTGCCAGTGGCATGTACTCGGAGAAGATTGCGTACGCCAATCGGTATGAAGCACTGCTTTAAAAATTCCCATCAGAACATTCTGATCATGAACGTTTTCAAAGCTACGTCCCTCACGCAAACAAAGCGTTGCGGTCCTTCAACATGTACCTCAACGTCCGCAAACCGCCACTACGGTCTAAAATTTCCCTGAATCCGTTTGCCCTCCTTTTTCCGCGGCCAGAAACATCACACGAGTCCGCGAGTCGATTCCTAACACGATCATCACCCTCCTCACCAATCGACCGCGGCACGTCAGTACCCATTGCCCCAATCCCCCCCGCGGCGAACCCTCGTGGTGAGCTGATTTTCTCCTCTCGCGTGGATCGATCATTTCGCGAGTCATATGAACGCTACCGCGCGGCCTTTGAACGGAAGCGACAAGAACGAGAACGGTCTGATGCGATGCAGACTTGGTTAGGTTGGTTGCGGTTTCAGATGCAGTGGAATAAGCAGCCTGTCGTGCACCCCTTGGCGGCGGCGCCACAGGTTCGAACAGCTTCTTCGTCCACCAGGGGGAGGGTAGTTGGAAGTGTGTTTCCAACGCCCTCGTCGTCTAGAAGGTCTAGCCCTATGACAAGAGCCTCACGACGGGGCACCCCTGCGGTATGTTCCTTCTGATCCCATTCCCCGCAAATTAATGAAGAAAGTTTGGTAGTTGTTACGGTCGACCAGCTGACTTTTAGTTTGTCCCACACATGAACCCCTTGGGTTGGATGGGTAGGACATGTGGACGAGGTAGACTACAATTGAGAGAAAATAAAAATATATGAGGACTTCTGACGGGAGAAGGGAAGTTGACATTTCAATGGTGCTTGGACGTGAACGGCAAGCGGAGTGTAAATTTCTCAGGGCGAGAAGCGAGGGCATTAAGTTTCCGATTTTCAAAAACGTAGGGGTGTAACTTACCCATCCAACATTTGATGCGAGGGGTATTCGATTGGTGTTTCGACGCATCAAAAGTGCGGGGGGAACTCTCTTCAAGGGGGAAAAAAAAAAACATTGAAGAATGGCTCTCCACGCAAGTGAACCAGCGAGCATCCGATGGCGTTTTCGAAACATTCAATTACGTAAGGAATGGTTACCTACGGGTTGACTCTTTTTATTCGATCGTTTCTATATGCCTTTCAGTCACCACTCGCATTCTGGTCAGTTTTGCAGGCATGCCTCTGGATCCCTCGAGGACGTCGTCCTAGAGGCCATCAGGCAGGGCTTCGAGGTTTACGGCCTCACCGAGCATGTTCCACGGTACAGGCTGCAAGACCTGTATCCAGAAGAGGTTCCTCGTTTGCCTAAATCGTCCCCGCATTTGACTCATTTTCCTCGCGCGTTTAGGCAGGGTTGTCCCCTCCTTACCTCATACAGCAATTCGCAGATTTTCTGGACGAGGCCCATAGGCTCAAATCAGCATACGCTTCCCAAATCACCCTCTTGATCGGTCTGGAAACCGAATTCATCACAGACGTAGATCTGGAAAATCTGAGTACCCTTCTCAGCGAGCACTTGGGCCGCATTGAATACATCGTTGGCTCAATTCATCACGTCAACGCCATTCCCATCGACTTTGATCAACCCTCATTCGAGAGGGCGCTGCATAGCTTCACCATCACAGGTGTGGTGGCTGAAATGAACACCACGGGAAACAATAGCATGGACAATTTCCTTTCCACATACTTTGATACGCATTACCGATTGTTGGAACGTTTTCATCCGGAAATTATCGGTCACCTGGATTTGTGCCGACTCTACAACCCAGAATTGCGTTTCTCCGAATTTCCGAACGCATGGAACAAATTAAAACGAAACGTTAAATACGCCATTCAGTACGGCGCTTTATTCGAAGTCAACGCGGCCGCCTTGAGGAAGGGGTGGCAAACCTCGTATCCTGGAGAGGATGTCGCTGCTGTGCGTGGCACTGAGATCGCCTTCCTTTTTTTCCATGTCCTCATGGATGCCCGTAGTTGATCCTTGAGCTGGGTGGTCGCCTCACCCTCTCCGATGACAGCCATGGGCCCCGTCGCGTGGGAGAAAACTACCCTCGAATGCGAGATTACTTGTATCACTTGGGTGTCAAAGAACTGTGGTACTTGACTCGCACGTCCGGTGACGTCGCTTTCGAACGGGGTCTTTCTGCGACACGCGTCTCCGGCGAATGGTGGGAGCATGACTTTTGGAAACGCTTCGCGCCATCAACCCAAACCTAAAAAACTGCAGGAAGCAATACAACCAGTCTATTTGTCAAGGTCGGAGCTTCCCCCCACCCGCCAAGGAAAGCTGACCCAGCAATGAACATGTTGTCTCTAGCTGCGCGTTTGGGGTATTTCATACATTGGGGGTGATAACTTCCTTTCCTTCGGACCATGTTTCTCAGACCGCCAATACCATTTTTTTTCTTTCTTTCTTTTTTCTTTTTGGCGTCTTTGGTGCTTGGTTTGGTTTGGTTTGATTTGGTTGCCCTACGTGCGTGGGCACTGTCGCTATTTTGAACCGCCCTTGTCGGCAAGACCTCACGGAGAGCTTGGGTTTATGGTCGTTCCATTTGCGCCCTCTTACAGCTGCAGTGATGTGCTCCTCTCCGCGCCGCCGATGCACGCGGTTATGAGCCTCTTCTTGCCCTAGTGCTCTCACGGGTGGAGACTCGCGGGAGTTGTGACGACTGATCCAGCTTGTCTCGACCCGATATGGTCTGGCGCGGCTAGCTGCGCAGGTAGAGAGCGCGAACACGAACCCTCGTTCGGAGGCCGGGTTCATTATAGATCGTAAAGACGTAAACTGACATGCCGCATCATTTCTGGACGGGTTTAGCAAAAGGGCGGGCACGTCTTCCCCACGCTTTCCCCCTTCTTGTTTCTGCCCCCTCACCATTGACAACTACCCATTTTCTCTCTTCTAGATACTGAGACGTAATCAAAGTCTTTTCGCCTGATTTTTCGCGTTGTCGTCGTGACCGATCGCCTTAAAACGGTAATTGGGCAGGATCCGGGAATGGGTCTGGTGACGTCCGGTGCGTAGTCCGGAGTTGTTGGCGTCGTTTATCCCGAGGGGTTTGACTTGGAGCGCCATACTCCGCGATGGCGTTATTTTACTATCAGGTGTCACGATTTATCATAGGGTTGCAAATGTGTATATGATCTTCCCCCGACCCTCTCTAAAAAAGGTCGCCGGATCTGGAGTATCTGATGGTTTGATCGACCGTCTGGTCACGAAACCGCCCTACCTGTCCAACATTAAAATCTCACCCCGCACGGTTCGTAGACAGATCTCGGATGAGGGTTTCTTGAGGAACGTTGGGGCTGGGGCAAAAGCAGAACAAGGCCAAGATCCACGATTGATTCAGCGAAAACCCAGAACCAAAGCGAGTCGAGTGGGTATAAAAGCCCGGTCCTTGGCCTGTTAAAAGTCCTCAGCGGACTGCACCAGTGCCAAGTTTCTCCATCCTTCTGCGTGTCTTCCTTTGTTCGTCTACGTCTACACTCGGAACTCATCCTAATCTATTCTAAACGCGTGAGCTCGTTCCTTTCCCTTTGCGTCGCGTGACTCTGACGAGAGCTTGGGGAACAGAGACTAGTTCATCATGTGCTACCGCGAGTTGCAATGCATCGAGTACTCGTGCGGACACCAGGAACCTTACACCGAGAGCAAGGTTGTCGTTTACTGCCTTTGCACGTCTTGCCGACATTTACTAAGAATTTTGGCTAGGTCGACTGCGGGTCCAATCGATGTCGGTACAGCGCTCAGCATGTGCGACCGTGTATTGGATGCTCGGCGACGTGTTCGCAAACGTCCGTTTGTCTGGTGTTTTGCGACGCGCGGGATGATCTAGCTGACGCTTTCTCCATTAGTCTGGGCAGGGCCCAACCTAAGGTGGGCCAGAGGAGGGATTCGATATGCCTTCATTGCGCACGGCAGCGACCTTCTTCGTAAAGGGTTACTGCCTACGCCCACCTTTCCTTCTCGCTTGCCTTTTCAGTTTGTTATCCCTGCTTCGCAACGTATCATATATCAATGATGCCTATTATTCTATTTCCCCTGTTCCCAAACGTCAAACTTGAGATGATTCCTCTTTGAGCTTACGTTTTGTGTGTTGGGTGTGTGTGGAACGATGCCCGATCAGCTACGTGATGTGTTTCGTGCCGCGCGTTGTCAACGAGGAGGGAGAGGGGTGTTTGACTGGACTGGAAGGATGTCAGGGCCACACAGGCGAGGCCCGGGTATCTGGCGGCTCGCAGGTGAGACAGACACGTGGCGGGAAAGCACCATCTCGGTAGGGTAAGAACACGATAGGACTCGACTCAGGTTGAGGGTGTATGGTGAGTCCGGGGTGGAGTGGGAGTGGAGTGGGTCGAACTTTTGTCCCTTTTGCAAATAACGATATGACGGATGCCTGGTGTTGGGATCACTATCAAACAGAGGCCTGGAAGTGGGAGTGGGAGTGTGGAGTCGTTTACAGATTCGGGACTCGAAGCCGCAGCTTGTGATCCGTAGGTAGACGAGCTGGGGGCCGAGGAGGGTCGGAGGAAGACTGGTCGGTGGAATCGGATGTGCCAATGTCAACCCTGAGATCTCCTTCCTTCCCTTCCTTCCTTCCATCTCCCCGGGTCTGACCAACGTTTCTACCAGAATGCGCGTGCAGTACACGTGCTGGACGGAAGGACCTTGCAATTGCCGCAATGATTGATGCTTCGAGACCCCCATTGAACTGGTCACGAGACATATCCCCGGTGTCGTGCGACCGCTACTACGGCCCAACATGTTTCGTGTTCACGCCCGTGTTGCCAGGGTCTTCAAGTCGCATAACAGACGGTCCTGAGGCCTTCAGCATCAAGTCCTGTGTCGAAAGCAACAGACAGGGGCTTATTACCCATAAAAGGTATCATCCAAAGCGAGCAAACACCTCGAGATTTTCTCGACCCTAGCGTCTGATCGATACGACGACGACAACGGTTGCCTCCACAGACGAGACACGCACCATACATACACGGGCGATCGTGCTACAGGTTCAGATCTACTCACCCAACCGCGCTTACCTGGAAATCGTATTTGGTGTAGCCTCCCACCCGCTTCCCCTTGTCTTTCTTCCCTGCATCCAACCAGAGAAGAGATCGATCCATGTCGGTGCTTCCACGCAGTCTGGATTCTCCTCATGCACAGGCAATGTACCTGCGCACACTTCCAGCCATCAGATCACGGTGTGCCCAAGTACACGATCTTGCGAAAGAGGGTGCACTCGAGTACTTTGATTACGACCCCGGAAGGCTGGATGCAGTGATTGAGTTTTGTGCGTCCATCATGGAGGTATGTCTATGCCCCGCGCGTGCGTGCGTGCGTGTATCGCACCATTTGTCTCGTGTTTTCTTTACGTTCACATACTTGTCGAACTGTCGAATTGATGCCCCCCGATTAGAGAGACTTTGCAAACGCGTTTGATACCGTAAGTGAATCCCCCCGCTTTTCAAATTTCGCTCTCTGTTTCCGTACCGGGAGTTCCCGTCCCCTTCCACCCCCTCTCCACCCTTCGCCCGCCGGCTGGCTATGATGATGATGATGATGGTGATGGTGACGATGTCGCGGAGCTCACCTTTAACAAAATCCGGTATCGCTTCCGGATCGTCTCCATCATCACATGGCGTTTGTGTTGACGTCTTTCTCCAACCTTTCCATCTTCCCCATAGATCCCGCCTCATGGTCGATGGCGCCATCTCGATGCTGGTCGGGTCCGCGTCACACCCCTGCTGCAAGACTGGACCTTGGCGGGTGTCGACCCAACCGAGCAATGCAAACGTCTCCTCGACCTCTTCCTCGTCTCTGTCCTCCTCGACGCCGGCGCTGGAAGCGCGTGGAAGTACACAGAACCTGGCGGGCAGAACACGTTTGCGCGCTCAGAAGGTCTCGGTGTCGCCAGCGTGCACATGTTTACAGCGGGTCTTTTTTCGGGGTCTGTCTCACAGCCCTATCGCGTAGACGGTAAGTGTGTGTGTTGCGTGTATTCACTTCCCTCCCCGTTTCCTCTCCGTCTTGCCTCCCAATTCACTTGGCACCATGCTTGTTCGCGTCTCCTTGCGATCGCCGAACGTTGAGCTGATGTAATGCTAAATGGTCCCGCTCTGGAAACAAAAAAATAAACAGCGCAGGGACTCGCGCGCATCAATGTTGATAAAGTTACCGAAGCGATGCAAGTCAGCGCCGCGAACCCGATGGTCGGTCTTGAGGGCCGCACTGCGCTGCTCGTCCGTCTCGGCACGGCCCTCAGCGTGAACCCGCAGTTCTTTGGGCAGGACGCCAGACCAGGGAATGTGCTCGGTAAGTGCGGGGTTTCGTCAATTGTTCACTCGTTCACCCGTTCACGCTACGCGTCATTACCTGTGCTCCTCCTTGTGATGGTAATAACACATGTCTGTAACACACAGATTTCCTCGAGGCACAGTCCAGATTCCGGGGGTCCACCCGACACGTCCACATCACTGCGCTCTGGTCGCTCCTCATCGAGAGTCTCTCACCCATCTGGCCATCTCGACACACGCTCGGCGGCATTCCCCTTGGGGACGTCTGGCCCTGTCCTGTGCTTCTCCAGGCAGGTCAAGCCCAGTCCGAAACGGATGCGTTCGTCCCGTTCCACAAGCTCACAGGCTGGATCACCTATTCCCTCATCGAGCCCATTCAGAAACTGATGGGGTGGCAATTCGAGGGCCTAGAGGACCTGACTGGTCTCCCAGAGTATCGCAACGGTCAGCCAAGTCTGATAAGAGATCTGCGCATCTCTCATGCTGACGTTCGGGTAGGTGGCCTGCTGGTCGACTTCGGCGTGCTGAAGCTGCGTACGGATACCCTGGAATCCGAGTACGTCCCCGCGGGCGGTATCCCACGCTTGCCGCCTTTCCATCCCGCTGTCGTCGAATGGCGCGCCATGACCGTCATCGAGCTGTGGGTGTCCCTTTCATTCTGCATGCGTTGACGTTGGAATGAAAAACCCTTAGGGATCAGATCGCGCAGGGTCTACGGAAGAAGTATAATTTGACCGAACAAACCCTGACGTTGGCCCAGGTCCTAGAGAGCGCGACGTGGAAGGGCGGCCGGGAGATCGCGCGGAAGCTCCGTCCGGCCACGGGCGGACCACCCATTGACATCATTAGTGACGGGACGGTCTTTTAGGTTTTTGCTTCGACAAACAAGCAAGACCTCCTCTCTCTTTCATGTCCGGGGAAAGAAATAGGATTGGCGGGGACGGAAGCTAATAGCATAACGACATTCTGCACACGAAAGGAGGAATAAAGTTGTGTAGTTGTATTTACTGTCCACGTGTTCAATATTGTCTGAGTTCTTTTGAAAGGCGGTAGGAAAGGATGAGGGCAATCGCGGCTGCAATACCTCCCAATCTGTATAATCGGGGAAAATAAAAGCATAGTCGTCAGGACGGAGCATAGAGCGGACAAGGCGCGGCGGGAAAGCGCCGGACAAACGCACTGAAAGATGATGGCAATCGAATCGGGTCCCGTCCCCGAGCCGTTGTCAGAGCGGTGCACCAGCCATCTCGCAGCATTGTCCTGCGAAGAAACGTCAACGATCGTCCCATTGCCGGATTGCGTGTGACCAGGATGATGACCGTGCAAGACGGATTTATCCGGATCAAAGACGGCAAAGATGATCGAAGAGAGACCGGTCACGAGGAATTGGGGGATGACGACAAACATGTTGTGGATGCCCTGCAGGAGCAAGGATGTACCGGTACGAGGGCACGACATGATTGCGAGCACAGGCGGAAAAAAAAGGAAAGAGGAGGGAGTCATCCATTCAGGTCCACAATCAAACATGACAATCAGGGAAAGGATCACGCACGATGATGGCACCCGCCTGGGCACTCAATCCATTGGCTGGTCGTCTTCCAGACCCTGACTCCGATGTCATCGACATCCCGTCCGAGTGAGCCAAGGCCAAGAACGGTGGAAGGGATCCAGAAGGGGGAGGGGTAGCTAAATCGACCCTGCTAACCCGAGCCCGCGAGTTCCCTAAGCCGATGATCTTCAGACGACGGTCGGCTTCGTCTTGGTCAAACGACGTGGTGCGTGATATGGATCCAGACGGATGGTGGATGTCACCGCGGCTGTGAGCGTGAGCATGGTACGAACGAGAGTGACTGTTGGGCACGTCTTCCTCTCGCCTTTCGTCGTCGTCGTCGGCATCGGCTTGGAAGAGCTGCTGGGTTTCCTCTTCGTTGGCATTGTGTTCAACGTCATCACGTGGACGGACGACGCGTGTCGAACGCGTGTCAGCGAGATGGATTGACCCCGCATCATCCGAGGCAGGGTGGGATAATATTGCCTCCCCGAGCTAAAGATGTCATTGGGGTATGGGGTAAGAGCCGGAAAACGGTCTAGTCCCCGATCGACTACTTACCAACGCAAATGGCGCCCACTGCGTAATTGCCCAACAGAATCCGGTGACAGACATGATCAAGGTCGCACTTGATACGGTCGATGTGACGCTACAGGTTTTTTTTCCAATGGATGGAAACAGCAAAAAACAAATACGTTAGCCATCAAAAAGATCGCGCTCATGTGAAGAGCACAAGACGATTGATGGACGTACAATGTGGCAGCCATACACATCGCAAAAATAAAGTGAGAGAATGCCCATAAACTCGACAAGTGCATCCGAACACGCTCCAACCACGTCTTTTGCTTTGGTTGAAGAGGGCTGGAAGCCTGCCCTGTGCGTTGTGGACTAACGAGGGTGGGTAGGATAATGTTAGCTGTCAGGGACACCAAAGCACTGTAAAACATTGCTCGTGTTCCAAGCCGCGTGGCTTCAATATCAAGAATAATCGCAGCATCGTCACTTTCTGGAATGGGCGAAGCTTTCTTGTGAAGGTCGCCAATGTACACCGTCGTGTAAAACAACACTGGAAACCATCCCAACCATGCACTAGCCACGATCAGGATTGAAAATAAGCTGCGGGCAAGAAGACGCACAAGAATTGGATCCAGCACTGCACATACATGTCACTACAGATTTGGAAACAAGAAGGCGGGTACGCACGATCTGCCGAATGACGCGAGGTAGCTTGACGAGAGTATCCCATAGCTCCTTTAACTCTTGTTGAAATGATTTTGGACCAGTTCTGCGGAGAACGTGAGCAGGCATATGCCACAGCGGCGAAATGGTGAGTGACGTACGATGAGCGAAGCAAGACGCGCTCTTTCACACGAGAACAGACCCATCCATGTGTCAAGAACAAGAGAAGCGCTGCGATGACAGAGAGCACCTCTAGTTGTGCCCTCCCCAAGAAGGGGAACAAATAAGGGAGATCGAGATTTCCGCTGGGAAGCGGGTCAGGGAAGACTCGACATTCCAGAAGGAGCTTACACGAAAAATCCGGCAACGCTTCCGCCGCCCAGCATTCGCGCTGCCCAAGCGTTGCCCGCAGGCTGCTTGGCGGTGGGTAGGGTGTCCACGAGTAGCGCACGATCGAGGGCTTGTACTAGACGAAGACGTGAGGCTGCTATTCGAAACGACGCGATTGGTGGTATTCACCAGCGTTGATACAGAAGTCTATACAGTAAATGGAAAGTATGGCAAGCCAGACGGTGAGGATGTCATTCTACCGCGAGTGAGTGGACCCTGTGGCGGGAGGTGTGTGCAGGAAGATCGCTCACCGAATGCGAATTGAGGGAGGTGAATATAGATGCAAATGATCTCGTGAATCCGAGGAGAAGGGTGGCGAGTGCACATAACGCGGCGCAGACCACGATGAAAGGTCGCCGCCTGCCAAAGCGGGATTTAGAATTGTCGGCGAGAATGCCTACCGGATTCGAGGTCAGAAGGAGCGGAGAGCGAGAGGCTGAGAGGCACCTATCAAGGGTTGCACGACGAGACCGGAGAGAGGACCGGCCAGAAAGACAATTGCCATGAGGGATTTTGACAGGCCAAGAGAGAGCAGGTATGGTGAGGCTGCATGATGTCAGTATATAGCTATCTCGTGGCAAGTTGCAGGCGCTCACCGTAAGACATTTCCACGGACCAGAGCATTTGCACGCCAAACAAACCGATGGTGAGCGACGGTAGTTGTGTCCAAACGGGGCCAGCGACGCGGGCGACACCAGCCCAGCGGGAGTCATGGTCATCCTCGAGTTCGTCGGCAACGGGTAAGGCAGAGAAGCCGGTCATTGAAGTTCTGAGAACGCGCGTAAGGCGTCCTCGACGGGCTCGACGGGTCTTCTAGAGCGTGTAGTCAACGTGCAAAACGTATCAAAGAGTCTACCGTCGCCGTCGTGCGCGATGACCAAGTATGCGTGACGTGACTAGTCCGTGACGTATACGTGACAATTTGTGTGACTATAATGTCACACGTTCGGAATGAATCGTTGGCCAGATATGTTGACGTGCGTGAGGCGGCGCGCGCTTGCTGGGGCTCGACGTGCTTTTCATTCTGCACCACCACGACGGAGGGAACGGTTTGACCCGGTCAACGTAGAGCGCATCTCAGAGGAGGTCGATGTCTGCATCGTCGGAGCCGGTCCAGCTGGTCTCAGTGCTGCTATACGCCTAAAGCAGCTCGAACGGGAAAGAGGACAAGAATTCCGCGTCGTCGTTCTCGAAAAGGGCGGCGAAGTAGGTTCGTCGGCCTTGTGTCGCTTGCTCACTTCATGACATACAAACGTTCGTCCCAGGGTCACATATCCTCTCCGGAGCTGTCATTGAGCCTCGCGCTCTCAACGAACTGCTCCCAGGCTGGCCCTCGAGAGATGACAACCCCCTCAAACAACCCGCGACGTCCTCGTCCATGCGATTTTTCACCAAGAGATACTCCTTCCCCATCCCGCACCCGCCCCAGATGTCCAACGAAGGCAATTACATCGTTTCTCTCTCTCGATTTACGGCATGGCTGGGGACCATCGCAGAGGAGCTCGGCGTCGAGGTTTATCCAGGATTTGCTGGTGCCGGTCTTGTATATGGCGAGGGCGGGAATAGCATCATTGGCGTACGAACAAACGAAGTCGGTCTCGATAAGCAGGGTCGCATGAAGGAGACGTTCGAGCCCGGCATGGAGTTCCGCGCAAAGGTCACCCTCATCGCTGAAGGTGCACACGGCTCACTATCCAAGGAGCTCATCCGCAAATTCGATTTGCGCAAAGATGCAGACCCACAGACCTACGGCATTGGTCTTAAAGAGGTGTGGCGCGTCGACCCTAGCGAATATCGACCGGGCGAAGTCGTGCACACCATGGGTTGGCCCCTCGATTACTTGACTTACGGTGGAGGTTGGATATATCACATGGCAGACGGACTCGTCAGCCTGGGTTTGGTCATTGGCCTCGACTACGCAAATCCATATCTCAGTCCTTACAAAGAATTACAGGTAGGCCTGTCCACGTTACCATATGCTGCAGGCTCGCGTCTCACAATCTGTGTAGCGCATGAAGCACCATCCATACTTTGTCAAGCTCTTGTCCGGTTCATCCACCCGCATTGCCTATGGTGCCCGCTCATTGAACGAAGGCGGCTTACAATCCGTCCCCAAACTCCACTTCCCCGGTGGCGCCTTAATTGGATGCTCCGCCGGGTTTGTTAACATTGCCAAAATCAAAGGCACACATAACGCGATGAAGACAGCCATGCTGGCCGCGGAAGCAACTGCTGACGTGCTCTCGCCGTCATCCTCGCCGGAACTTCTTACCGATGCTCCGAGCGACATGAGCACGTACGATGCCGCGGTCCGGAACAGCTGGGTATGGGAGGATCTCAACGAAGTGCGCAACCTGCGCGCGAGCTTCAACACGTCGTTGGGTATCTGGGGCGGCATAGCCTACTCGGGTGTCGACTCGCTCTTCCTCAAAGGCCGGGTGCCGTGGACGTTCCGCAACAAGATGCTGCAGTCAGACGCCGCGCACACGCAGACGGCGAGCCGTTTCAAGCCTGTTGACTATCCTGCACCGCAGCCGCCTCTGTCGACGGATCTGTTAACGTCTCTCACGTTGACGGGCACGAACCACGCCGAGGACCAACCTGTGCATCTACGCGTTCGCAAGGACGGCGTGGAAGACGCTGCGCTGAGGAGAGAGCATGTGCGTCGAAACGTCGGCGAATATGCCGGCTTGCTTCAGCGCTCGTGTCCGGCTGGCGTATACGAGTACATTGAGGACGAAGACATGTCCAAGGACCAAGGATGGGATGGTAAAAAGCTGGTAATTAATTCCCAGGTGAGAGCAATTTCGAGAAGCCCAGTTGGGTATTTATCGGACCCGCAGAACTGCATCCATTGCAAGCTGTGCGATATCAAGGTTCCGACTCAGGACATTACGTGGACGGTGCCCGAAGGTGGAGGGGGTCCCAAGTACAGTACGTTTTCGGGCTCATTGAGAGCGTCACATAAGGCTTCTCAGACTGATGCTACCCTTCCACCCACAGCTGTCACATAGATGATCTAGTACGCCTTGCATGGTAGGCCCAGCAGGGGTGTGTTAGCCCAAGCGAGAGGCATGGTGTGTCGAATTTTGCGTGTATCCGAGTGGGTGACTTAGCCGGGTTTCAACAGCCCGTCAGAATGCTGTGGTTTCGGACCGGCTAGGCTAGCAGGCGTGACGTATTGATATTCATATAACTTGAATGTATAACAGTAAAGGTGGTGGACTGTGAGTAGAAGACGGCAAAGAAGCAAAGTGCTTGAGCTGCGAGAGGCGCGACGCGACGCAAGAGTCTTTTTGGCAAGGGACCAGGCACGTCCAGGAAAACCGTGTCCGAACTTGCCAGTGTGCGACCGATGCCCGTACCGTGAGCTGCAAGTATGCCGAAATATGAGCACCGGTGTCACCATCACGTCGGATTCCTTTCGAAGGGCAAGGGCAAGCGCGTGCCACGCTGTTTTGCTGAAGCCAGGCCCCCTACTTTTATGTGGATGATTAGGCTATCCCCGAAGCTTAACGAATGAAATAACTACTCGGAAACTCAGCGGTGCACAAAAGTGGACGCATCCTCTTCATGCCTCACCCAACCGGTCTAGTCGATACGACATACTGGAATTTGACGAGTTGCCTGCCGACCGAGTTATCAGCCCGAGGGCATTCATGTGTTTTTGCGTGATATCCCGAGTAGGAACCTCGATTGATACAGTACGGGAAGGTTTCAGGTTGCAGTGTACGCCGTTCCAGATGGTCGTCCAGTGTCGAAACGCGATCCTCTGCGAATCGAAATGGTTGCCACCTCATTCAGCCTCGACCATACCCGTCCATTTCACTGTATCCTACCGGCCGTTCAAGAATGAGTCACTGACCAGTTTTGGGGTCCGTTTCAACTCTTGGAAGATGATCAGATAGTACACCTGGGCTCCTTTCGGCAGGTTGAGATATTAGCAAGTATTCGCTGTAGAGCAGTTCGAAAATACATGATACGATACCATCCTAGGAACACGGATTCGAGCATCGCTCTGCCATCTCGTAGACTCTTCAAAACTCGTTCATGTTGGATTCTTTTGACCAGAGTAACCTAATAACCCCCCTTCTTAATGCAAACGCCTTGTCGTAGAATGTTCATTTGTTGTTCGTCCGTAGGGGCTGGTGGGGGATGCGATTTTTTGACCACTCTAGTGTGATTTCAATTTGGCCGTCTTCCAGGTCATCGATGACTACCGTTGCATGGACCGGACTGGGAAGACTCCAGGATTTCATAAAATTGGGACCGACAGATGATGTAAGTCTCTCGGTGACGACTCTGGGACTGCTGCATCGTCATGAGAAGTGCACGAAGCAGGGAAGGTCTTAAATGAAGTGCATCGCAGAACACCGGATCGTGCGTTAGCCGTCAAGCCATCCAGTGCTAAACAAGGAGACGACAAACCGATAATGGTGAAGCAAATGACTACTGTCGACCAGAATTGGATGCGAACATCTCGGAAAGCATATACTCCAGTTTGAACGATGAGATATGGTTTGAACGTCGCGAATACGTTGTTTCCAGCTTTCGGTTGCCTGGATGATCCCATTCCCTGGTTCAAGTGTGTCCTAGACTCCCGTTGTCCAATGTCAAGCCCCTTTCGTCTTATAATGTCCGTGTTCTTGAGGGCTCCTTGCTCGGGCTCCGCTCTCGATCGCCTAGCTCGAAATATCTTGAGATTGCTTTTGAGCATCGGCTGCGGAGGACGTCAATGGTGGGCTGCTCCCGTAGGATCGTTTCAGAATCTCCCGGTCCATGACGAAGAAAACAAGGGTTGCCATCATCATAGGGAATGTAGACACCAAAGGCTATCCAGCTCCCTTGGATGACATAATGCGGTGCTCTGCCTTATTAGGTGGTTTCGCTGAAAAATATTATTACCGTAACTCAGTGTCTGACCGACTCGACGTTCTCAACACTCACGCCAAGGTCACAGCTCACCAGTCAGTTAAATGAGCTCGGGTCAATACAAGCAATACGACCCAGAGCCAGGCCTCGAAGGGCTCAATGGTCATGATGCTAGCGAACGTGTCGGCCTGCTTTCTGGTTTACAACATGCCCTCCCAGTCACCGACGTGGGCCAAGTCGACAGCGCCCGTTTGACAGTAGGCAGTAGCGCATCCACTCATAGATACGCGTTGAAACATTTGCTCGTGTCCTTTGCGGGAGGCGTCGCTGCCTGCGTCGCTGTCCAACTTTCATTGTTCGGGCCGGCCTGTTACTCTGTCCGAGGCCAAATGAGTGGCAATGCCGTGGCTGCAGACGAAGTCGACGTCTATGCGCCTCCATGGGTTGGCTCTACCACCGTTCACAACTACCCGCCACCGTCTCCTACCAATGGCTTTCCTGGGATGTTCCCCACCGAGTAAGCAACCTTCCGTTTACGCGTTTTCTATATCTGATACTATTTTCATTCTCTTTGCGATCTCAAAGTGTTGGGTACCCAGGATCAACTCCTACTGGCGCGGAACCGGCCCTCATTGCTACCGCTCCCACTCAACCTCTCCAGACAGGCGCTGCGCAACTCGTCGCCCCCCTAGATTCGTCATACCCAGACCCCTCATCCAAGCCCACGACACCCAGCGAACGTCCCTTTATCCTCTTCCGCTCTTGGGGTAACCTGTCTCCTTGGTACAGTGTTCCACGCGGCGCATTTGGAATCGACGAAGGTGCAAACCCCCCCGCCGAATGTGAAATCAAAGGCGTGCACGTATTGCATCGACACGGGGCACGATACCCTACTGGGTGGGGTATGTATCTTTTCTTAATCGTTGCTGGGGCGAATGGAGGGTGGTGGCGCAAGTCCCAGGGACATCAGTTGACTAATGAATGTGGATTTTGCAGCTAGCTACGGGGGACCAGCGTCGCTGGCGAGAAGATTGCATGAAAATGCTTCGCAATGGGATGCAACCGGGCGCTTGGCATTTTTGAACGATTGGTAGGTAGTGACGTGTTGTATTTGAACAAAATTGACCACATATAATCCACAGGACTTACAAACTTGGTGAAGAAGGTCGGTTGCTCTGTCACTTTCTCGTATTTATTCCCTGACCTTGAATGCTTTGTCGAAAACGCGCCGTTCGGTTACGTGTAAACCACTTTGCATATCCCCCGAACACTTCTGCTGGGGCAATCCATAGTCTTGACACCGTTCGGAAGACAACAACTATGTGGGTGTTTTTCTTGTGTTTCAATTCAGTCTTGTCTTGTTATCCATCGTTCACTCTGGCAATAATTTTAATTCCCCATACTGTACGATTTCTGGAACCTTGCCTCGTTATTGGTGGTTTTGGTGAGTCTGAACTGATTGTATCAAATAGATGATTTGGGAGTTGCGATGAGGCTGAAATATGGCTTTTTGTTGGAGGTATGTTACGTCGCTATCGTCCGACTTTGCATTGGGTGACAATTGAGACATTATGTGTTCGTAGGACTTTACGGAAAAGGACACGTTACCCGTGTTTAGGACGGAATCTCAGTGAGTCGCTTCGCTGGTCTCGGTCGAATAAAGAGAGATCTCATGCCGTGTACAAAAGAGATCGCATGCATGCTTCTGCAGTCAACTTTGCGTTGGGCTTCTTCGGTTGGCCACTTGAAGGAAAATACGAACAAGTGATTACGATTGAAGCGTCTGGGGTGAGTTTCGTGATTTTATTCTCCTTATTGGGGTCTCATCTGGTCTTTTTTCTGCCGGCAGTTCAACAACACACTCGCTCCCTATGATACCTGTCCTAACGCGCACACTCATGATAAATCTGACCGCTCCTTGACCTACGTCAGAGAATGGACCAGCATTTACCTCAAGGAGGCGCAGAAACGACTGCAAGGTGATTTGAAGCCCGCCAAAGGTGGTAAGGGATTCAACTTGGAGATCGAGGATATCTATCGGATGCAGCAGATGTGTGCGTACGAGGTAGCGTATCCCCCCCCCGATCGCGATATCACTCGACTGATGACGATGTCCAAGACTGTCGCACTCGGCTATTCCAAATTTTGCGAGCTGTTCACAGAGGATGAATGGGAAGGCTTCAATTACGCGTCAGTACCCTTTATTTATCCCAGTGGATGTATCCTCACACTTGGTGTCGTGCAGCCTCGATCTAAGTTTCTGGTACGATTCTGCCTTTGGCTCGCCCGTCGCACGGGTGCAGGGCGTAGGCTACGTCCAAGAGCTTATCTCTCGCCTCACCCACACTCTGATCGAAACGCACAACTCGAGCACCAACGCGACTTTGCACGCTGACGGCGTTACGTGGCCGCTCAACGACGTCTTGTATGTCGACGCGACGCACGAGGTCGTCGTTCTCAACAGTAGGTCGCATTCGCCGGGTGTCTTGCGGCCATGCTGAACGCTGACCATGTGTAAACAGTCCTCACAGCGTTGAACCTGACGACGCTCGCTGCAACTGGTCCTCTTCCGGCTGACCATGTTCCCTCGGACCGGTCCTTTAGGGTGTCTGATCTCGCACCATTTGCGACAAACGTCCAGTTCCAACGTGCGTCTCCATTTTTTTCTAATTTGCTACACGGGTTGCTAACCGTGACCGATTGCCGTCTACATAGTGCTCTCATGTCCAACCGAGTCCATGGAATCCGAACCCGACGCGAATTCAGACCCATCCCACATCCGTATCGTCGTCAACGATGGCCCGGTCCCACTAACGGGCATCGATGGATGCTCATCTTCGCCGTCAGGGCTTTGTCCCCTACAGAGGTTCATCGAGGCTCAGAAGAGGACGATCCGGGAGGTGGATTGGGATTGGGGATGTTCCGGAGATTGGCAGGTGCCGGAGGGGAATGCGTGGGGGACGGTTGGGGGGTGGTATCCGCCAAAGCCTGCGGCCTAGTGCGTAGGGATTGAGAGGTGATGCCTGGTCCGGACGGAGTATATTGCTGAACAGGCTCCAATTTTCTCCTGAAAAAGCTAGCGAAGCGTGGTCATCCTCCACTGTTAGCACTGTTAAGATAAGGCTGTGACGTGGTTGAGTGTCATTCTCGACAATTGCCTCGGTCTTGCCTTTGCCTCTTTGCACACGATCCCACCAAGGCCGTCCAAAGATTTGGTAGTTTGACACAAAGTGACGCCCCATCTGCATGCAGATAGTACTCAATAGGCACACTAACAATCATCTCGGCTGCAGTGGTATACGAACTTCATGCTTGTAGCTCCATGTAAAAATGCAGCGTTGATACTGTATCTCCATTGCACTTGATTGTTACCCTACAGCCTGTTTCCCATGTGATGCATGATGGATGGGTCACGTCAACAGACAAGACAATCCTCCTTGAAACTCAGATTATACATCGCCTTGTCCACCGTCTTTTCAATCTTCTTCCAGTCGGATCGGCGCTGGATGAACTCGTAGACGTCCTGCATTCCGGCCGTGTTTTTGTAAGCAAGTTCCCATCATATTGGATGGATGTTCACGGAGCGTACCTCTGGGCGATATGCACCTCCATAGCGTGTCACGTCCCGCACGATCTGTGCAAGATCTTTTGCATCCTCGACGACATATACGTGTCCGAGCATCTTAAGATGGTCGAAATCCGCCGTCACGTTCGACACCTTGGTGGGTCATGCAAAAGTCTCGGTTAGACGCACCGTGCCACGCGAAATAGACCGGCGAACCTTGAGTGACGCGATGAATGCATGATACGCGTTCAGGTCTGCGATCACTTGAAAGCCGCCGTTGAGGGATATAATCTGGCGCTTGATATGTTTCTGCAGTATCCTGTGTGCGAGAACGCGCGACCATGAGTTGGCACGCATTCAAAATATGCACGGAAAAGGAGATACGCACGCCAGTAATCGTATCCCGACTTCTTGATAAAACACCTCGAGGACTTCTCTGCTCGTGTTGCCTTTGAGGAGTTTGCAATGCATCTCGAGGCAACGTATCGCTTCGTGACAGCCTTGAGTAGGACGAAGATCGAGCAGGGCATCGTCGGGCGGGTAGTATGCCCTGGGTTTGGTCAATGTCTGGATGATGTGATCAACCTATCGTGGTACACGAGGACGGTACGGCATTGTTAGTTACACGCCAAGACCTCACATATAGTGTCAACATACCTGGTTCATGAGCACTTGTGTGCCTGCGTTCAAGCCAGAGGCGACGCATTCGTCAAGGGTATTCTCAAAACGCTTCTTCTCCCTCACGACTGCGTTCAAGAAGTCGGTCCTGTCAATGTGTGGGGCCTATTCAATGCACATCACGCAGGGATTTCGAGACATGTCAGTCAGGTAGTACATGGAAAAACGGGGAACGAAAGGCGTAAACCAAACGAACCATTTCTTTATCGAAAAAGACTTGCACCATGCTTTGGATCGTATCCCCGATGTGGACCAGCTCAAAGAACTGTAAAAGCGGTGCGACGCCGGTCGTTCCTTCGTGTTCGGCAGGTTTATATGATGACATGCGCTCAGTCGCTCTGCAGTTGGTGTTGCGTCAAAACGATATTGAAGCGTTGTGACGACCATGAAGAGGTGAATAGGAAGGACAATTGACTTACATTCCAAATCCCCACGCGATGTGCCTCGAACCGAGAGCACCTAACATCTCGCAAAACGCCTCGTCGAGCGTGTCGCGCACGCGCGTGCCCGTCGTGCCAGGATACCCGGCAAACGTCTCGAGACGCTTGATCGCATCTCGGGTGGCTTGGATAAGCTGTAACGAAACGTCGAGTGAGAGGAGGAGGTCTAGCGCCTCGATCGATCTGCGTGCTGTCTTCGCCGAACTCGATGTGACTTTTCCGGATGTCGCCGACCCAGGCGTCGATGCGGCGAGCGACGTCCTCGCGGTCTTGGTACTAGTACTCGCGGCCTCCGATGCCAAGTTCGTCCGCTTGGACTCTCTGCTTGGACTACGAATCTCGCTCGTCCGACCCCGACTCTCTGCAATCTCGCCCCACCCGGCTTCGTCCTCCACGTCAATGCTCCCCTCATCCACATCTGCACCCTCGTCTCTTTCTTCGCGTTCTTCCTCGTCCTCGCCAACCTCAAATAGGGCACCGTCATTGCCAAAGCTCTCATACCCCTCACCCGGCGGCGAACCCACGTCCGGCCCTACACCGCTGGCTGCGCCATTCCCCACCCACCGCTGCGGATTCAACATCGCAATTCCCTGCACGACGCCTGTCCCCACCGCGCCGACGCCGGTCCCGATCGCGGCGCCGACACCTGTACCGATGGCACCTACCGCACCCACGCCGGCACCAACTGCGCGTGGGACAATGGTGACGGGCAGTAAGAGCGCGTCCGTGAAGGATGCGAGTACGTTGCGCTTCATCTGCGCGGGATTTTGTGAGCCGAGGAAGCGTGCCTGGGACTGAGAGGTCTGAGACCGGGGTTGCGGCCCAGAGAGCACACGGCCATCTGGATTGACCTGCATCGCGAAGCAACCGGAGAGAGAAACAAAGATGGTTCGTCAGAGATGGAGTAATGATGGGATACATGATGATGAAACGCCTACCATTGAGGAGGCTGTTTGCGAGACGGAGCGCTCCCAGTCTTTGCACGTCACTTCGAAGGCGCGCTTGAGTTCTTCCATCTCGTCGTCGAGATAGTCCTCCATATTTGGTTCGAACATCTTGTAACTGGCAAGAACAAGCCCTGTGAGGTAGAGTCGAGGAGATGATTTGCCAGATACACACATGATATCCTCTGCTTGCTCCACTTTGATCGCCCGCGGCTCACTCTCGTGTCCTCCGTTGTTCGAGCTACCCGAAACTGTGAGGATGCCGTCGACGACTCTGAGAGTCTCTTTGAAGCACGCAGCAGTCGCTGACAGGAAAAGAGGGATACTGATCGTTCTTGCACGCGCGAGCAAGGAGGATACGTATTCAGATATCTTTCAGACCAAGGCGACGTAGACATCGGCATCAATCGGCGTATATCCGTCAGGAGTCAGGGTATGTGCGCATCAAAAGAACAAGACACGTTAGCACAGCCCAGCTGTGAGTAGTCCGATCTGAGACGGGATGCGATGATTGCCTACTCACCACATCACTAGCAACTCTCTCTGCAAACGCGAGCAACACGCCCGACTCGCGTGGAAACACGCTGAAAGCCCTTCCCCCATCATCTTCTATAGCAGAAAGGACATGGAGCATGAATCCATCCATGGCGGTAAAATCGAGACGGTTATCCTTTCTACGCGCCGATCAACAACAGCTAACCAAGAGGAGGGAAACAGACGCACGTAAAGTTGGCGGATGGGTCCCACTTTCCCTGCTCGTAAAATATCTCTCTCTTTTCTGCCCAAAGCCTGCCCATCTCCCAGTTTCCTCCCACCACACGGAGCCTGTCGGTTCGACGACCGATTTCGTTCATGCAAATCGACACCTCCCAGCTCGCAGACGCGGCCTCTTTCATCCGCACATCGTTTCCACTTGTATCTGCAACATCAAATGCTGTTAACAGACTGGCGTCAAACCTGTCCAAAGAAGCCTTAAGAGACGCGAGATGGAGATCCCATTTAGACACGGGTTTGATAGCAGGGGACAAAAACCGCGCAAGGAGGTGTAGCACGCGGGCTTGCGTAAGGAGAGTTGCAGAAGGGGGGTCCGAACGCGACGACAAGCATGACGTGAGCGAGGCGAGGATGGCATGGGGAGGTGCATTTGGGGCGGGCAAGAGAGGGAGTATCAATGTATGAGCCCGTATATACTTTGCGCGGAACGTCGGGGTCGGCTTCCCGGGCTCGTACGTGTCCACGCTGCCCAATGGAGCAGAGGCCGACAAGTCCAAGATGGCGCGTGGAGGGGCCGAGGCAAAGTCGCCAAAGTCGTCGTCCAGCGAGGAAACGGTGAGGGTAGCAGGACCGTGCACGCTGCCGTTTTGCTTGTCCTTCTCGGCCTTGGCTCTGGCCTCGAGCTCGTCGAGGATGGTGTCGAGTCCGAGCCTGTGCGTGGCGAGGTCGAGCCAGCGCCATTCCCAGAGGGTTTCGTCCCTTGCAACCCTGCTCGTCGCCCTGTTCGCTCTAGCATATCTTGTAATATCCGGGATCGGGAGATGTGCCAACACCAGCACATGCAAGTCAGTTGGCAGCTTTCCGATAGGTGATGAAAGTGGTTTTGTCGCTACGAGGACTGGTACCAGTGCTGGCGTTCGTGCATTGAAATACCCGGTCGAGTATCTCGCGGTGGATGGTCGCTTTACATGGTTCGTCGCTGCAGAGAGTGATGGCGGTCGTTGGTGCTGAGAAGGATTCGAGTATAATTTTGTCGGTTGGAGCGTTGCGAACTTGTCCATCGCATCTTGCTCGCCGTCAGACGCGACGTGCTCCCCTCCGATTTGCGCAGCCACCGCGGCGACAACTCTATACAGTCCGGTAACGACGACGATTTCGCCCGATGGCGAGTGGGACTGCCCCCGTCAAAGCCGAGTCAGTGTACAACGTTGAGCTTTCCCTCGATCTGCCTAACGATCTGTAGATTCCTTCTCGGCGACGTTTCTCGTCCACTGGCCGACGATGATGCTGCAGAGGGATCTACATCCCACACTGGGCGTCCCGTCAATCCCATCGTGGATAGTGACTCGAATGCAGGTGGCAGGAAAAAGCTAAATAAACAGCAGAAAAAAGCATACAAAGGCGCTAACAAGGGCCGACGGTTCGCAAAAGTACGGGACGAACTAGAACTCTGCTGGCGCGTTGCAAACGGGACGACGTGCGAACATGGATCCGAGCAAGTCGTCCACATCTTGCGCATATATGTGTCGTTGATACGTGTGTACGTTCAGATGCCGATTCACGCACGACATTCCTGCGTATCTTGCTATCAAATCCAGGGACATAAAGCTCCCATTAGCAAGCAGCATCACCGACACCCCGCCCTTCGTTATAGCAGACATGGATGGTGAATCAGCATCCGCTTCGTCTCTTGATTTCAGCACTACTTGTCCAAGTTTCGAAGAAGCGGGTGAATGTCGCCTTGGACTCAAGTGCAGATTCCTTGGTGCCCATGCACGCGTAGATGAAAATGGCACCGTGGTTGTGGTCACGGACGAAGGAAAAAAGTTTCGGACCGCACTCACCAACACAGAACTGAACCAAGTTGGTCCCGAAACTCTAAAACTGCTTCGCCAAAACAAGGTAGGTCTCTGGTCGCTCGTTGTACCTTGATTTTGGTGAAATGTGAAGCAGTATCCGAGACCTATCACAGACGCGTATCTCAAAGAAATAGAAGCCGGAAAACAACTGGGCGGCCCGGATGAGGATATACTGGCTCCAGAAGAACAGGCAGCCCCTCAGCAGATCAATGAGATTATAACCAAACGGACGGGCGACACTTTAGATCAGAGTGACACACCTGATGTGCATATTCGTTTTCCTGAAAAGAAGAGGTTGCATTGGTCCGGGAAAACCTGTGAGTCATCGTCGTCGTGAGTTCCAGCATGATATATTGTCATCTTTTCTCAGATCTCTCGCCCCTCACGACTGTTGGAAATCTGGTGGGTCGAGCCCCTCTTTTGAAGCCTTTTTTTTTGAAAGTACTCCCAGCCGTTCCGGAGACTTTGCGTCACCCTTGGTGCGGAAATAACGTGTGGGGAGAGTGAGCATCTGACTTCTCTTCTTTGTCTTGGTTCCTGATCCGGCTGTATCAGTGGGCCTCGCTACCTCGTTCCTTACCTCTTCTCGCGAAGAATGGTCGCTGGTCCGTCGACACCCCTCCGAAATCATATTCGGCGTACAACTCGCTGGGAACAAGCCTTCGACGATGGTCCCAACCGCTGAGATCCTTGGGAAGGAATTCACAAACAGCATCGACTTCGTAGATGTCAACTGTGGTTGTCCCATCGACCTCGTGTTCAAAACCGGCAGCGGATCCGCGCGTGAGTCCTACTCCGCACTAAAACCATCCCAACTAAATTTATATGCGGTTGCAGTCCTCGACACACCCGCAAAGTTAGGGAGGATTGTTGTCGGGATGAATAGGGCGCTCGGAGAGATACCAGTGACTGTCAAGCTCCGAACGGGGGTCAAAGAAGGCCGCAACACCGCCCACAAACTCATGTCCCGGCTGAGCTGTGAATGGGGTGCCAGCTGCATCACGGTAAGTGTAACCTGTCTCTCTCTGTTTCGTACTAACTCGCCGTGGTCGTGCAGCTGCACGGACGCACACGACAGCAACGCTATACGAAGCTGGCAGACTGGGGCTACATCAAGGAATGTGTCGATGCCGTTCGGGCGCGCGAAGAAGCAGAGGGACGTAAGTCCCGCCTTCCCTTTCTTATTGCATGATAAACATTCTGCGTCCTCACCTTGTATTTCAGTGGCCCCCGTCCCCATCTTCGGTGGCGGTGACTGCTTTTCCTCCCAAGACTACTGGGAGAAGGTCAACACCACGGGTGTCGACGGCATCATGATCGGACGCGGCGCGCTCATCAAGCCATGGATATTCACCGAAATCAAAGAACGACGGGAATGGGACATTAGCTCGCGGGAGCGCCTGGAGCTCGTGCGCAAGGTGCGTTGTGTCACGTGTCCTGTGTCCATTGCTTTCTGACCCGGCGACAGTACGCAGAGTATGGTTTGACTCATTTCGGGACGGACACAGTGGGCGTGAACAAGGCGCGCCGATACCTCTGTGAGGCGTTGTCCTTTCAGTATCGCTACGTCCCCATCGGCCTCCTAGAGCGCCTGCCCGCACGCATCAACGAGCGTGCACCGGCCTTTCGCGGCCGAGACGAACTCGGTATGTTTGTGTCACTGCGCGCGGTCTCAAGCAAGGAATATTCGAGAAGCTGACGGTAGGCATCGCGCAGAAACGCTGCTTGCAAGTCCGAATAGCCAGGATTGGGTCAAGATCTCAGAGATGTTCCTAGGGCCTACGCCAGAGACGTGGGCGTTTACACCCAAGCATAAAAGCAATGCCTATGGGGAAGAGAGTCAGGGGTGATGTGTACTCGCAATTAGCGGCGTGTTTCGATTGCTCGTCTTAGATGATCACTCTCTCCCGAAACTCTTTTATCGCTGTTCATATGATACATCCAGAGTACCACCTTCAGGTCGAGGTTGTCCTTTGGTGACTCTGTACAAGGTCGACGGCACATCACGTAGTGGGCTTCGTAAATCATGCGTATCCATGAAGGGTAGCGTCTCCTTCGCGTTTGCCACCTTCACTAGTTTCTCTCCCTTCTTCCACAATGTTCTCACCGGTATACGCTTTATCCTCCCCGACTAAGTATGTACAACACTGGAGCTTCGCTTGAGGTTTTTCCCTGCATAGTCGGCATCATGCGCACATGGTGGCGTTCATCACTTGAATGACAAAAATTCGCAGGCGCCGCCTGTCAATGATGATGATACATTTATTGTCACACAAGAATTCCTGACATCCAAACACACTCCAAACCGCATTACGTCCTCTTGACCGCCTCGACCTTGGCAAGTTCGTACAGGTATGACCCAAATACCTTTGTCTAAAAATGGAGAATACTCGGCATCAAAGTACCGGTCGGATTAACGACAGATCTTACCCCCTTTATATAGTTATCCACGTCCAGCTTCTCGCTCAAGGAGCTACAAGAGCAGAGCGGCGCGAACGCATCAGTCCATTTATGCGAATCCGAGCGTAGGGTGACGGTTAGACTTACTGAGCACCATCGTCTGATCTACCCATTGGCAAGAGCAGCACGTTTGCGCTCAGTGTGTCCTGGAGGAGGAGCGCCAACGGGATGGAGCCTCCCTCACGTGTATAATCCGGGGCAAGCCCGGTCCCATGGATGGTCTGTTAAAAAAAGTGCGCAAGGTTCGATTGACTGGGTCAACAAGAAACTCTGGAGCGCGATACGAACCTGAGTAGCAACATCTGCAGCTTGGAAGTTCCAGTGATCCTTGTCGCCTACCCAAGGGAGGCCACCTCCTTCGAAGCTCACGTTCATCGTATTCTTCGAGTTCAATTTGGCAAACTCAGCATTGAGAAAGTCCTTGACGAGCGGCTGGATTATATCAGGGGTCTGCGGGTCCACGAGGCTGTTGCAGAGTACGACTGGTAAGCTAGAGTGTTTGTGGCAAGGTATGGCTTACCGAAGACTAAATCTCCCACTGATCTGGTGGGGGATGACAGTCAGCGTCCCATCTTGATCAAATGCTCCTTTGATGCCATGGATAGAGAGCGATGGATACCGCATCCGTCCCATCAACAGCTCGGCGGGGTCCTCCGACAGCTCAACCTGATGAAAGTTGGCCGAGTCCAAGAGAGCTAAAGTGATTCGCGCACATGATTTCCCGTATCTTTCACGAGGTCATCGACCGTATAGTGTATTTTCTCGTACTCCTCCCTAGATCCTCGATGACAAATGTGAAAGTGATGTAATTGTAAAGGCAGCCACACCTCTCTTCTTGTGTCGGCGGATCAACCAGATTTTCGACATCAGAGATAGTGATCAGACCACTCGGCTCTACCAGTTTTGCAAGCAACTTGACCATGTCCGTCATGGGCTCGTGGATCATCCGTCCGTATATTCCAGAATGGAGATCGCCCTTTGCTCCTGTAATATTGATGCTAAAGTAGGCGATGCCCCTGACCCCATAGGTAAGCGTTGGACGATAGGCAGTGAGCCAGTAGTTATCCGTCTTTCGGCGAACGGAAAGTAAGCTGCCGATGTCCGAGGGAAGAAATGGCCACACTCACGATACAAGCACAGTCAACACCGGAAAAGAACCCTTGTTGTCCTTTTGCGGCCTCCTCTTTGATCCAATCGTCGAGCCCAACGCTACCGCTTTCTTCCATGCCTTCAAACAGAAAGCGGACGTTGACTGGGAGGTCCAGGCCAAGCTTTTGATGAGCCTCAAGGACGTTGAGCCATCCCATGACGGGACCTTTGTCATCCGTGGACCCGCGACCCACAAGTTTACGATCGTTGGGGTCGCCGTTGTCGTCTTCCGGAAGGCAGGTAAGCTGAAACGGGTCAGGTGATAGGGGGTTTTGTTCTTTCCAACCCGTCGGGTCTGCCTGTCGTCACGATGATCAAATTCTACTCTCACCTAGCGTGCAGCTGAACATAAAACAGATGCTTACAGGCTGGACATCGTAATGCCCGTAGATGAACACTGTCTTGCGGCTACTGTCTGTTCCAAGGCGCCCGGCGACGAGCGGCGGAAGTTTGAGAGGAGGATCGATGCCTGGTTGATCTCCGAGTTCGATTAGTTGGGTGTCTGCCACACCAACTGAAATGAGCTGGTCATGGAGCCAATTGCCCATGTCTCGGACATCCTGGCGGCGAGCCGTGTCACCACTCACACTTAGAGGCGATGGCAGCGTGAGTAGCAATAGTGCTGAGGTAACAATTTTACCTTTGGTGTGAAACGGCCTCGGTGAGTCGATCAATGAAAATGCTGATATTATCATCGACGTAATTGAAGAATGCTTCTTGGTCATCCGACATTGATACGAACGGCAGAAGGGGAGGAGACCAAGGTGTGTATCTCGAGTCTGGCGAAATCAATGAGGAAAGGGGGTATTTATACCACCCTCCCACAAAAACTGGTGACCTTGTGTAGATTGCGGGCTTCTATCTCTTGCGGAATGGAAACCGAATATCACATTTCTTTCTAGAATACCTCACTTCATTGCGTTTCATAATACTCCCCTGATGACAAGCTGGTTCTGGATCAAAGAACAGCGGGGCTGAGAAGAAAAGGTGGCCCTACTATACCCGCATAAATATCATATTTACAACGTCAACGAGTCACGAACTTCTCGCCTCGTTTCAGCAATGGAAAGATGCAATTTGCGCTCGGGGTCGCACAATAGACGGATCATGCAGTGGGCGGGGCCAGTAGAATCGACAATATTTCATAAATCATCATCATCATGTGCTCATAGAGTGCTTGCATGCTGATGCCCTAGTATGACAGGCTATTTCTTTCCCACTTTTAGTTCCTTTCATCAGACGATCGGTGATTTGGGCGTACCGGGAGTCTAAGATGTCCAAATGGTGGTCCTTCAAGCCATCTGTAGGAGTTTTGGCCACTTAATGTAGCGATTTCAGCGTATGGGAGAGCAATATTACTTCACTCTGATCGGTGAACAACGACGAACTTTGTAACATTAGGTCACAAGATCACAACAATTGATTGTGTGGCTGTGCAACGGAAACGACGGATGCCAGCACTATAGTACTACGTAACTTCATTCCCGTCTCTAATGACCAGACCGTCTCGACCACGCTGCTCCACGCGGAGATGTCTTCACATACATGGGCGCCACCAGCGGACCTGTCAGGTTACCCCATCGTTCCTAAATTGCCGATTGACGCATGTCAAGCACCAACCCTGAAGGGCACATCGAGGAGGTCTTGCGTCAGCCGGCAGGTACTTGGGAGGATTGGTAAAGTCGGCCAGTAATCACATAGACAATACGGATCTCATCCTATCTCACGGGATTTCATAAGCAATAGTGACGTGTTTCAGTCAAGTTTCAGTGCTTACCCTCGGAAACAAACGGGCTGCTAATACCAGACGACGTTTTTCCTTCCACAACGCAGTGGTTGAATATCGCAGCCCACCCGAACCCGCGCTGAAATTAACATGTATGTGCACATTTCTCAATGTTATCCGGCCTGATCACAAGGAAATTGCAAGCGGTGTGCGTATGATGTTCTCACTCGGGAGGCTTTTACTTTCCGTAATCGTCTCGACGACCTGCTTTGCTTTGTGGAAGCTGTTCCATTTTGTGTACCATCAGTTCACATCCCCCTTGCGACACCTACGCGGCCCCGAATCCTCCAGTTTGATGTATGGAAATATAGGGGAGATAAGGGGAACCGTGGTTTGCCTCTTTCTTTGCCTCTCGATGTGATGCGATTCCTGAACCACTCATCCTCTAGGACCGACCCAAACTTTTTGAAGAGTGGCAACGTAAATATGGGAACACGATGAGATACAACGGTTTCTTTAATGTACTCTCCTTTCCTCTAAGTCGCGTGCAACGCTTAAGAGAAACCATATCTAGAGAAACCAACTGCTCACCCTGGATACTCGTGCGCTCAATCACGTGCTTACACATAGCAATGATTATCCGAAGCAACCTGGGAGCAGATATTTGCTGCGCTTGATTGTAGGAGAAGGGAAGCGCATTCCTCGTGGTGTGTACGTGCACAGTTAAATAATGTCGTTTAGGTCTGCTCGTCGTAGAGGGTACCCAGCACCGTCAGCAGGTAAGCCTCCATATCCTCTCCTACCACGTACGTTAATACCACGTTTGGTAGCGACGTATCATGGTATGTTAGACCCACCTATCCGAGAACATCGTAAGTTCAAAAACGAAGAATCCTGCATTTGGTCTGGCACAAATCCGTGCTCTTACCAGTGTCTTCCTTGACAAAGCCATCCAGGTATGTGATTCGATCGTTGCTTAGCTTCATCCTCCGGCTTCAACCCCCTGTGCACCCAGCTCTGCGATTTGTGGACATCCGAGATCGCGAAGGCTTCCACCGCAGCCAACACTGGTGCGCGCATTGACGTCCTACCCTGGCTGAGCAGAATGACCCTTGACATCATCGGGCTGGCAGGTAAGCTCAATGCTGCTTGGGTTAGCGGAGGAAGTGGTCGGAGGTTGCTTATTATCTTGTGTAGGATTCAACTACGACTTTGGGACACTTAAAGCAGATGGAGAACGGAACGAGTTGCAGGACGCATACTTGACCATGTTCTCTGACCATCAGACAATGACTATACTTCCCGTATTGCAGATGTTTATTCCGCCATTCCGTCTCATTGTGAGTGGGAGAAGATTCAAATCTGGATGTCTTGTGCTGAGTTACACCCGATAGTCCACTGAACGCACGCGTAAACTCGAGGCCGCACGACGCACGATGACACGGATAGGCAAAGAACTGGTCACGGCTGCAAGGGCAGCCGCTCAGGTCAACGCGTCCGGAAAGGGGGGAAATGCATCGGAGGAACGAGATTTGCTGTCGCTGTTGGTTAAGGCAAACGTGGCCACGGACACTAGCCAAAGATTGTCCGAGGATGATATCTTATCCCGTGCGTCATTCGATAGATTCGAGATTTCGTCGAGGACCGACATGAGCCCTTCCCAGAGATCCCCACGTTTTTGGTCGCAGGGCATGACACTACAAGGTGAAGTGTCATGGATTCCCAAACATGCAGCGGACTGAGAGGAATCCCCCAATAGCACTGCAGTCACCTGGGCCCTTTATGCGATGACGCAAGCACCCGATGTTCAGAGGAAGCTCCGCAAGGAGCTTCTCTCTGTCGACACCGTAACACCATCAATGGACGATCTCATGAGGCTTCCCTACCTCGATGCTGTCTTGAGAGAAACCTTGCGGGTGTATCCACCGATCCCGGTCACCAGTCGGGTTGCAACGAAGGATGACATGTTGCCTGTCGAGAAGCCGTTCGTCGACAAATATGGCGTCGTCCACGATGGGATCAGGTAATGTCGTATCACGCTAAAAGAGATGTGTCCTCATCTTGAAAAAGGGTCAGCAAAGGGGACCCGATCTTGATCCAGATTTTGGCATTGAACCACTCTAAAGAATTGTGGGGCCCCGACGCACATGAATTCAGGTGGGTCACCACGACCCTTCCCTGGTGGATGAATAACCCGCTGATGCATAACTGCGTCGTAGGCCGGAAAGATGGAGTGACGTTAATGAGGCTGTATCTCAAGTTCCAGGGGTCTGGAGCAATCTGCTCACCTTCTTGGGAGGGCCGCGGGCTTGCATTGGCTATAGGTTTTCCGTTGTAGAGTAAGTGCAGCCCCGCCGCTCTTACCTCTCCAGCAAGGCAATGACTTTCAACAAACAGGATAAAAGCGATCTTGTTTATCCTCTTGCGCACATTCGAGTTTGCGCTCGCCGTCCCCGCCAGCGAGATCGCCAGTAAGGCGGCCATTGTGCAGCGCCCTGTTCTTCGAAGCGATCCCAAGAACGAACCACAACTTCCGTTGCTGATTCGACCATATACACCAGAAAGCATGGGGGATTCATAGTCGATGAGGTTTATTTCGTTAATGCTGCTACAAAGGTGATCATGCATTCTACTTCATGGTACACAAGATATGTACGACGTTTCCCGACTCTATTGTACAGGCTTGTTGAGCAAATATGATAACATGAGCAATGGAATTCCGATGCGGTTGTCCGTATATGATGGCCGGTGCCACCTATCAATAGCTTGCGTCGAAGAGAGCGACATGATATTTATTTCCGATCCTTCTCACTGTCTGGCATTCCCTTTCGACATGAGATGTATCTGTGGGAGTGGCCAAGACATATGCACGCTAGCTGATGCCGTATCGTGCATAAGTTTAGATCAATGTATCCTTCAATCCCTTATCATTCTGGACGGGAGCCCAAAATACAATTCGGTGCACCATTTATCTGTCTGACCGCTGCACCCGCTGACTACTTTCCATGCTTTCAATCTCTGATAACCCGGGAAAAAGTATGTCCGAACACAGGTACTTGAGGGCAACCCGGGTTGAGACATCAACGCCCACGGCATCCCGCTCGACTCAACATGGCCTCGTTCATGCGTTTGGTCACTTGCATATGTGCTGGCCTCCTTTTGACGCATTCGCGCTTGGTGACAGCGACAGCACCGTTACCAGATTTATACGAAGCATCCTTGACAGAGCTTCAAGGCGGATTGACTTCCGGCCAGTTTAATAGCGTTGATCTGATCAAGGTAGGTCTATGGTGTCCTTACGATGATCGTGCCGTTGTATTGTGCTAGAGGCTAATCGGTTATGGATGACTTAAACAGGCATATTTCGCCCGAATCGAGGAAGTGAATCTTCAGGGACCTGCCCTGCGCGCTGTGATCGAGACCAACCCGTCTGCTCTTGAGGAGGCCGCTGCGCTGGACTTTGAGCGCCTTCTGTACGGGCCCCGAAGTGCCCTCCATGGTATACCGGTTCTCGTAAAGGATAACATTGGAACTATTGCCCCCGAGGGTACCTACCACCCTTTCAAATTGCCGATGACTTGAGCCTGACTATCCGGGTTGCAGGCATGAATACGACCGCGGGGAGCTATACCCTTTTGAAATCCATCATTCCAGAGGATGCGGGCGTTGTCAAAAGGTTGCGCAAAGCCGGCGCCATCATTCTCGGTGAGCCCTATCGCGACAAGTACGGGCCGCTCCACCTGAAAGCTCCTGGTTATCTAGGAAAAGCAAACTTATCCGAGTGGGCCCACTTTAGAGGGAACCTTGCGTCAGGCTGGTCAGGGCGTGGCGGACAATGCACGGGCGCTTACTATCCGAACGCTGACCCTTGCGGATCTTCATCCGGCTCAGCCGTCGCCGCTTCGATCGGCTTGACGGCTGTAGCGCTTGGGTAAACCTGAGATTAATTTCGTGCTGACGACCTTCTCATGCGATAATAGGACAGAGACTGACGGAAGTATCATATGTCCTTCCAATCAGAACAACCTCGTTGGCGTCAAACCAACTGTCGGCCTCACCTCTCGTGCAGGAGGTGAGCGCTTCGTTCTCCCGAATTACATGCCCTAACCTTGGAGTCTGCAGTTGTACCCATTTCTGAGCACCAGGATACTGTGGGCCCTCTCGCTCGCTCCATGACCGATGCAGCCATCGTCCTTTCCATCATCGCTGGTCCAGACTCGAATGACAATTTTACTCTCGTACAGCCCATGCCTGTTCCAGATTACACTATGGCACTCAGCAACTCGTCTCTCGTCGGAAAGCGCATTGGAGTACCTCGCGCCGTCTTCCTGAACGATTCAATGAGTGGCAACGACCCATACGTCAACGTCGTATTTGAGCAAGCCATCGAGACCCTCAAAGAGCTCGGTGCGACGATCGTCGATCCTGCCGATCTTCCCTCTGCATATGATATCTATAACTCAAACAACGAGACGGTCGTTTTGGATGTAGACTTCAAGGTTAGTCGTCGTGTTAGATACGGATTGCATGATGGTCTCGGGTACGACTAACGGCATAGGTTCAACTCAACGCGTGGTTCGACAGCCTCATTTACAACCCTTCGGGCGTTGCATCCTTGGCTGATGTCATTACATTTGACAATGCCAATCCGACTTTAGAAGAACCCACCAACTACACTGACCAATCGATGTAAGTGTCCTGTCTATGCGTTACACTTTCAACGCTATGATCCGTGTCCGGCCGCCGGTCACCTAATCCATTTCTGACCTATTGCACCCCACAGATTGATCGAGTCCGAAGCCACGACTGGATTCAACGCATCCTACTACCAGGCGCTCGCGTTCGACAAGGAACTCGGTGGAACAAACGGTATCGATGCAGCTTTGAAGATGTACTCGTTGGATGCCCTCGTCCTTCCCTCCCCAGGATGGGTCACAGTTCCCGCAGGTAAATACCATCTCCCTAGCGCCTTCATGTTCATGTGTTCATCGTCCGAGTTGTACGCAGCTATCGTCGGTTACCCCATCGTCACAGGTATGTTTTCTATTTCCATCCTCATTCCTCATTCCTTGACACGGTACCCATAGTTCCTCTGGGATTCTACCCTGACAACGTCACCATCCAAAGTGCAGGCCCCACTACCGTATACCCCGCTCCAGGAGTACCCATCGGTCTCTCCTTCTTTAGCACCGCGTGGACCGAGTACGAACTGATCGGATTCGGATACGCTTACGAGCAAAAAACGCAAACACGTCTTCAGCGCCTGGCATATCCAGCCGCAATCCCCAAGACACAGCTTGTGGACGTGATCGGCTCGGGGTCGTCGTGAGACTTGGTGCGATAAGTACACGTGCGGTGAAGTAGGTCAGTTTCATCATTCACGTCTTTGAATGCTGCATACCAAGTTGCTTTTTTATCATCTATTCAAAGTCCAAGGAATGGTAGTACAACACTAGATTTTTTGGATCGTAACGTGAATGCGAAATCGAATTGTAAGACCTGCACACAGTTGACGACCGACTGCAACCGAGCTTCAAGCTTCGACGTTCAACGATCATCAGTCTGGGTGGTATCATTTGAAGGGACAACACCGTCCAGGTGGATGAGTGTTCACCTCATACTGAGATCATGTTACTGGTCATCCTATCAGGGAGCTCGATCTGGCTCACGGCGTCGTACTGAGATGCCGTGGGAAACGCATATACAAATCGTGAAATCGTGATCTGTGTCGATATCTCGACGAACGTGAAAAAAACATGTCATCTAGTAGATGTGTGCTGGCAGTGGGCGGGAATGAACTGTCCATTCTGCGCATCATTTACAACTTCCACCTGACTCTTTCGATTTGTTCATGAAAACATATCCGGGAGCGATTCGGAATGTTGACTCCTGCTTACTATCCCTTTTCTTCAAGAAGCTGTCATGTATCATGGAATCCAAGTTATTCGTGCGTAGGTTTCCCTCAGCACAATTTCGTTACACGAACTTCTACTGGGTGTTTTGGATCATCTTGCTAGCGTCTCGTACCTCGTGCAAGAGTTTCGAAGTCTTGCTGTGCTCGTCTCTCAGTGTATCCTACCATGATGAACGCAGATTTCCAAACCGTGGAGGCATATGGTTTGCAGGGTATACTAAACAAAGTTGGTACATGCATGTTGCAGAGTAATCATGTGTAGTCCAATCGAAGCGTAAGTGCATGAACCCTGGTGAGTTCACAATGTACCAGAATGAAACAAATAGCACAGTTGTTTTCAACCCTGAATTAGGCGTGATCATGATCATGGACGGCGGATTCAAACACAACCCTTGTCTTGACGACTGTCAAGGTCTCGCTCTTCTCCGACTCCAACTGCATGTGCTTCGACATACCCAAGCGTGTCGAGCACAACACCTTGTGGTTCGTTGCCGTTCCGGCATCAATGCCTTGAGTTTGATCATATTCCATCGTGCTTTCCTCAAACACCTGCTGGGGACGAGTAACCACGACATCGAAATCGGCTGAGACGACCTCTGCGATCATCTTGCTGAGCTCACAAGCGATCGAAATGATGGATGACACCTTTTCAGTGAATTGAGCTGTAACCTTGGCCTTGGCGGCGGAGTGAGAGGGACATCCCGCTGCCACGACCACGTCAGAAAGCCCTTGTAGGGTGTTTGACACAAGGATCTTTGGGTCGCCCATGGCTGCGTGCCAGATATAGGTGCGCGTGAGAGATCGCCAACGGCCCGACGTTGCTTGCGGCTCTGTTGACCAATCGTTATTGTCAGCAGGATCATCGTCGGTTTAAAGTCGATCTCATACCTGACTTCTGTAACTGCTCGTAGGTCTTATTGATGAGCTCGTTATACTCTTTTTTGTTAGTCCACGACGAAATGAGCGAGCGCAGGTGGTAGACGAGATAAGCCTGGAACGCGATCGGGAGGAATAAAGCAACGTCATCACGTTCCTTCCTCCCCAAGCAATTCTCCAGTTCGTAGCCGATGGTAACCGAGGCTCTGTGCACCGCAGATGTTTGCTCTTGGTTAAGTTTCGCGGCCCGAGGCTGGAAGTCTTTCATTATACACTCGGCCATGAACCTGGCGCCCCGCTGAATCTCCGTGTTAAGCTTCTCCAACGTCTCGACGATCGTCGTGTCCGTGTATGCATCCGCCGTGCCGGTGATGAACCCTACCACACCGTTCGAATACGAGTGGCGCTCTGAAACGGCAGACTTGATATCGACCGACTCCGAAGTCGACTCCTCGTGTGTCCGGGTCTCGACGGTTCGGGATTGGAAGATCTCCTTGAGCACGGGTGCTTGAATGTAGAGCTCCTTGAGGGTGGCGAGGTGTATGCGTAGCTCCTCGTTCTCCTTCCTCCTATGCTCGAGCTCAATCGCCAACTCTTCCGCTCGCCGGGCGTCGGCGTGCAACCATCGGTCGACGGTGGAGGTGAGCTTGATAACGGCGGCGTAATCCTTGACTTCGGAAATGATCTTTTGCTGGACGACTGTCGACTTCTCTGATACGCTGGAGGAATGCTTGACGATGCTGATCTGCTCCGCATAATACTTCTCGAGCTCCTCGATTTGAGTGGACGAGGCGGACAACCTGAGCTGGAGTTGTTCAACATCCCTATGCGCACGTGTGAGATCATCCGCCTTGACAAGGTCCGCGCGCTTCCACTGCTCGATCTGTTCGGTGAGCCTACCGACCGCGCGATCCTTCTCTCCAACAAGGGATTGAACAATCTGGAATTCCTGACGAAGGGTGGCGAGTTCCGTGGACTGCGACTCGTAACGCTCCCGGAATTCGGTGATGCGGGAAGACGACATGGAAAGCTCAATCTGGAGTTGTTCAACTTTCTCGCGGACACTGATGAGTTCCTCGGATTTGGTGGAGTCAGAGTGCTTCCATTGCTCGATTTGGGAGATGAGCTCTGTCGCCTTCGACTCGTATTCACGTATCTGAATGGAGAGGTCATGGCGGACATGCTCCAGCTCCTCGTGCGAGGTGACAGACTCTGATTCATATCGTTGTTTGAACTGGACGAGTTGGGAGGATGCGGTGGCGAGGTCTAGACGAAGCTTCTCCAGATCCTTGTTGACGACGGTGAGCTCCTCCGTCTTAGACAGGTCCGTGCGCGTATATTCCTCGACCTGGGAGGTGAGGGAAACGACCTTGCGAGACGTTTCTTCGTAGGCGGTCGTCTTTGTCTGGAGTTCTTCGCGCACAGTGATGAGCACGTGCGATTGCTCTTCGTAGCGGTCCCGAAGCTCGGAGACTTGCTTGATGGAAACGGACAAGTCTCCTTGAAGCTTCTCAACCTGCTTGATGGTGATCGCGATCTGCTCTGTCTTGGCAACGTCCGAATGCTTCCACTCCTCGACCGACTCCGTAAGCTTGAGGATGGTCTCGTCCCTGCTGGCTTGGAGCGACACCTTGGTTTGGAGTTCCCTGCGCACAGAGGCGAGCTCGCGCGACTGCGCTTCGTAACGGCCCTGAAGCTCGGCGAGCTCAAAGGTAGAGGCGGCCAAGTCTCGCTGGAGCTTCTCAATCTGTTTGAGGGTAGTAGCGATCTGCTCCGCACTGCTAGCCTCAGAGCTCTTCCAGTGGTCAATCTCAGCGGTGAGGGAGGCGATAGTGCGATCTCTGCTCTCGATATACGACGTCTTTTCTTGGAACTCCTTGCGGACGGAGATGAACTCGCGCGACTGCGCCTCGTAGCGGCTCTGAAGCTCGGTGAACCGCGAGGTGGAAACGGAGAGGTCCTCTTCGAGCTTCTCGAGCTTTTTGAGCGTGATCGAAATCTGCTCCGACTTGGTAGAGTCTGAACGTTTCCACTGCTCGACTTGGGAAGTGAGGGTGGTGATGGTGGTCTCGCTCTGCGACGTCTTGACTTTGAACTCGTCGCGGATGGTGCTAACTTCCCTCGACAACGCCTCGTATGACTTTTGAAGCTCCGCATTCCGGGCGCTGGACTCGACGAGATGTTGATGGAGTTCCTCTATCTCCTTGTTCTTCTTCTCCAACGCGGCGGTGATAAGTACTGAGATATCACCGGACGATCCGCTTTGAGATTGATCTGTGCTGCGATACAAGATATCGATCCGATGGAGTTCGTTGCGGACGGTGGTGAGCTCCTTGGTCTGTACTTCATAGCGTTGCTGGAGTTCTACAAAGCGGGAAGAGGCGGAAGCGAGCTCGACCCGAAGCTGCTCGATTTCACTGCGCGCGGAGGTGATCTGCTCCACCTTCACGCTGTCCTCGCGTCTCACCTGCTCGATTTCAGTGGCGAGGGAAGATATCCTGTGCTCCCTCTCCTCGAGCACAGACACCTTGCTCTGGAGCTCAGTGCGAATAGAGATGATCTCTTTGGATTGCACCTCGAAACGTTGCTGAAGCTCGGTAGTGCGGGCGGAAAAGACTGCGATGTCCTGTTGAAGCTTCACTTTCTCTTCGTGTTCGATGGTAGTCTGCTCAGCCCTGGCGGTATCAGAGCGCTTCCATTGATCGACCTCTGCGGTGAGTGTGGTGATAACGCGCTCCTTCTCCGTGACTAGGGACTTGCTGGTTTTGAGCTTAGTTTGAACGGTCGTGAGCTGCGTGGACTGCGCTTCATAGCGCTTTTGGAGCTCGACCGTCTGAGAGGACGTGGCAGAGAAGTCCTTCTGGAGCTTTTCGTAGTCGCGTCGGACGACGGTAAGTTCCCCTGTCTTGGTGGTATCCGACTTCTTCAGCTCGGTGACTTCAGCAGTGATGGAGGCAATGGTACGATCCTTTTCCACGATCAAGGACGTCTTGGTTCGCAACTCGTTGCGCACGGAAGTCAGCTCCAATGACTGCGCGTCGAGACTCTGCAGTAGCTCGGCAATACGAGAGGAAGCTGTGGAGAGATCATGTCTAAGCGACTCGTTCTCCCGGCGTATGGTGGTGATCCGCTTGGCATTCGCGGAATCTGAGGTCTTCCACTGGGCGATTTCTGCGGTGAGAGAGGAAATAGTGTGATCCTTCTCCTCACGGATCGACAACGCCACTTCTAGCTCATGGTTAACGGAACTAAGATATTTCGAAAGCTCTGCATACTGCTGCTGAAGCTCGGTCACTCGAGCGGTGGTGGTGGCCAGGTCCGAAGAGATCTGTTCTAGTTCCTTGCCTGTGATGGTGAGCTGCCCGTTATTCCTAGAGATGATTTGCTTCCATTGTTCGATTCGGGTGTTGACGGTGGTGATCGTGGTGGTGATCGTAGTGATGGCGGTGGTGATTGTGGTCACATTGGTGATATTGAACACGACCTTGCCGCCTTGTGATCCAGTAACTTCGGGGCGAGAGGCGAGCTGGGTCTCGAGCAGATTGATCCGGGTTGCTGCCGTGGAAATCTCCCGCACGAGCCTCTCATTCTCCATTTGGAAAGCCTCAAACTGTTCATGACAGAGGCGTCTGAAATCCTCGTATTCATCCGTCATCATGGCCACGATGCGATCCTTTTCTTCGCGATGTAAACGCTCCAGATCAAAGAAGTGTTCCCGCGTAGAGTAGAACGTCCTTTTTGACGGAACCGCAAAAAGTCGAGCATCGACGGCCTTGGAGGTGGAAGAGTATACGACAAGAGACTGCCCGGTCTCTGTCACCCCAGAGGAGTGTGTTCCCTGGTAAAATGATGCGTTCTTTTGCGCCTCGTTTTGGACAGGTGACTCCGTTTCGTATTGGCGAACGCTAGCTGAGGTTTGGGAAGCCGATACATTTTGCAGTGTCACGGTTTCCTGCTGCACGGCGGTGGTGGACTGTTCCACTTGCTGAACATCCACACTTTTTTGTTCCTCGACTTCGGTTTTGGTGGAGCTGACATGGGTAATGATCTGGTTTGTCTGCTCGACTGCAGAAGCAACGGTTTCTGAGGCGGCGTCTATGCCAAACAAGCGGTGTGAGTTGATGGAAAACAAACGGATTTGTTGGTTCATACCCGATTCCAAACTATAATGAATCGTTTCCGGTGCACTTGACGCGGACAGCACATGCTGTTTGTTGTGCTGAATTATTGGTTGCTGTTGGAAAACAGTTTGTATCAAGTATTCCTCACGAAGACTGATCATCTCATTACCTCGGCAGCCTGAACCTCGAAACCTACTTGGACCTTGGCTAGGGATGCAGATGCCGAAGATCCGTTCCGCACAGAAATTCCGGATGCGTTCATGGACGCGATGCTAACCCTGCGATCCGAGGCAGACTGATCTTCCTAGAGACGAATTTGAGAAGGGATTCCTCGTTACGAGGTATTTGTCCGCGCACCTGAGATATTTTTTTCGATTGCTTTGATTCTTCGCCCTGCGCGACGTGCGAGCGTGGTTTTCCGTCCGGTGGGGACGTCGATGGTAGCAATGATCCAAAAGCTTTGAACACCATGGCAGGAGAATGGCGGGAGATGGTGACTACGGGCGGACAAGATGTTAGAGCGGACAATGATATAACAAGAATTTCCCGGTACGTACCCTCTTCGCGAAAAAGGGGATGAGTCGAGGGTTGACCGGAGATCAATTGCTTATAAGTAAGCGTACATCCGGACATAATGCCACCGATGGATGACCTCGGATGAATTTCATAGGATGAGAATGGAGGAGAAGTCGAAACATGAGCGCTGTCAGCGGATCTAACCAGAATCGTTTCCAAATAGGCAGGATTCCAGAACTAGGAACATTCACTCTCGCATCACACCACTGCGCCGTGAAGTAAGTACTCACGTACGGGAAAGTTGCGGCCCAGTTTCACCAATTTGAGCGAGTTCGTTCCAGCAAAGGAGGCACGCCTGGACTCGCAGAAACGGTCTCCCGGTAATATCCTTCCCTGATCCCCAGATAGCATGGTTACACCACTGGTCCTATTCGAGGAATGGGGCCGAAATTCGAGAATGGTAGCTCCCATAGCATGGGCGCTGTGTGAAAAAGAATGGTGTTGGCATACTACTATGGTATTTGTTCGGGTCAAGCCTGTAAAAACATTTGTAACGTGACACGAATCTAATTACAGTCAACTCCCTCATAACGCATACCTCTGGTTCTGAGAATTTTGTTTTGACATGGTGGAAGTTGAGTGAACAAGTTCGTATGAGAGAGTTGACTGTAATGGTATCGATATTCCATTGTATTGCACAGCCACATCGAGCGAATAGTGGCAATGATTTCTTAATTAGGGAATCAAGCGAAGTTCGGCGATATCGAAACGTTTCTCCGCACCTGCACGGGTTCCGGGTAAATTGATCGCCGACTCAATTGCTGACGTGAGAACTGGTGCCTCTGCACTGCCACTATTCGCTCGATGATCGATCAAACCTTCCCCACACCCACACTTTCCTGTTCCGCGTAAATGACTACTTGGCCGGGTCAACGTAGTTCCACAGGTTCGTCCAATCGAGAGCGGGGATCTCGCGAAGTGAATCGATGGCGTATGGCACATTAACGCCACTAATCTCTTGACAGAGTTTTATATGTCAATATGCGCCCGTCGGACCCAATACTATTCGGTCCCCCTTCCTCCAATCGAATCAGAAATGTCGCGCAGATGAACCATGTCGTGATCATCCTGGTTCAGCTGACAGCGACCGGTCTTGTGATCAGGGACTCAAGGGGCGCGGGGGTTCCTGTGAGTCTGGGCGTTCTGTTTTTGTTATTTCGAATGCAGATAAATTAACTCTGGTGTACAATTCGGTGAGGCGGCATCAGCGAAGCCGGTTCGCAGTACGTGAGGGGTACTTCCGTAGAGGAGGCCATTGAACTCGGGATCCGAACGGTGGGTTGACAGGGCCTTTTACGTTTGGAAACGGGTCGACTCTGTTTTATCCTATCAAATCGCTCAGGCATTTGGGGAGCTGTGACATCCCGGGCATTCCCAGAATCGCCACATAAAAGCGCTCGGGTTCGCATCATTGCATTTCCTTCCTCCTTATCTGCGAAGCGGGTACGTATAGAAATCCTTGGTACAACCGCTTGACGTCTCATCGATCAGCAGTTACCATTTCACCTTGCAGCATGTTCACAGCCGCGCTGTTACCTGCGCGGTCCTCGGCGGGCAACACAGCGCCCACGTACATAACCCATAATGAAGAATCGAAGCAAGCGAGCATGGTGATTCTGGTGAGGGTGCAGGTACCCTGTTCGCTACCATCCCAAGTTCACCTTCCGATGTTAGGCAGAAACAATGGACAATGCATCCTTGGCCAAGACCCAAGTGGGATATGAGGTTCGCGATGCCGAGGTAGTGGGCAATAAGTATGCGTGACGAACTATCCGCTCAAATCATCTTCAAACAGCAGTCCAACGTTTCCGACGATGTTGGGCGTTTCCGTGCTTTCGCCGCTATCCCGCCGATCCACTACAGCTCACAAGCCAGTAAGAATGAGGTATCGGAGACCTTTGCTTCGCACAGCGTTCAAGGTACCAAGGTAATCAGGCGGTCCCCCTTCGTGACGAACAATTTCATTCGAACTGTTTCCCAACAGCATTCCGATGTTTTGAATGGGGGAGAACGCGTCCGAGCCTTCGTCGCTATACCGCCAATCCACTGCAGCTCAGCATCCGGTAAGAATGGAAAAGTTGGTCTTATTTTGTCATGATCTCACCGCCTTCGTTTGTATCACAGATGGCCGCTCAGAAACCATTGCTGCCAAGGCTGAGTTGGGGCAGGGGATCCAGGTTCCTAGTGACGGGACACGTATCCGAGCTTTCGCTGCCATCCCGCCGATTCACTATAGCACCCAGTCCGGTAAGAACTCGCACCATACTTTTCTTCATGGTCTCACCGCTTCTGCTTGTGCCACAGAGGCCCGCTCTGAAACCGTTGCCGACAAGGTCCCAGTTGGATACGGTGTTGAGGTAACAAGGAAATCGCCTTTCGCGAAGGATATTATTGAAACCATTCTCTAGCCGCCCAATGTTTTCAATGACGTGGGACGTGTGAAAGCATTCGCCGCAATACCACCGATCCACTATAGTTCGCCATCTGGTAAGAATATGAATGGGCTATGGCTTTCTCGTGATCTCACCACATTTGGTTACAGTGGTTGCTCCAGAAACTGTACCTTCCAGGGTCCAGATAGGATACGGCGTCCAGGGAGAAAAGGTAATGAAGTGATCGATTTCGTGTTGGATCACTGCATTCAAATTTTGTTCTACTAGCAATCCAAGGTCTCTGCAGATGGAGTGCGTGTCCGCGCTTTCGCTGCTATACCACCGATCCACTATAGCGCAGGATCTGGTAAGAATGGCAAGATCAATGGTTTTTCTTCGTGATCTCACTGTCTTTGCGTGTTTCACAGCTGTCGGCTCAGGGGTCGTCGCTCCAGTGGTGACCGATCAGACCGCCACTCACATCAATGGCATCAACATTGCAGTCGAGGAACGGAGCAGGGTGGATGTCAACAAAGTGGAACAGTCCACGACCGTGAAACAGCAGATCACCGTAAACAATAGCTCGACATCCACTTCCCAGACCTCTACTTTGAACGGAGTAGTGGGGAACACGTCCATTTACCAAGATACCAGCAACTCCACGGTTACCAACGATGTGCCGCCTCCTGCTGTAGTCACGCCAACTTCAATACGTCTTGCGCTTCCGCCCACGCCCATACGGGATAGGTTTGCCGAGATCGAGCGTCTCCATCGGGAGGAAAAGGATCGCATAGTTGCCATGATGACGGACGAACACGAAGAGTTCCGACGCTCCTACGAGAAACAGCTCGAGGCCTTCCATGAGGAAAACGACAGGCTTTTGCGGGAGATCGCCGCCGCGAAGTCCCAAATCAGTGTGCTCGAGATCCAGCTCCGTGCGCGTGGCACCAGTTACGACAAAAAGGATGTCAATATCACCACGATCACCACTACCATTACTACGATCACCACCGCGGTCACCATCTTCACCACCAGAATCGAACAGTGGAAGCAGATCGTTTCTAAAGGGCAACTCACCATCTCGAGCAAAGACCTTGAACAACTCTCATTGGATTTGTCCGCCATGTCTTCCCGCGTGACCGAGCTTCTGCAGCAGTACGCCGAGCTGTCGAAGTATCTGGACTCCATTCGCCAGGAGTTGAAAGCGACCTCGTCGCGAAGCGAGGAGAAAGACCGTACCATCGTGTCGCTCACTGGTGAAGTAACTCGGTGGAAGAACGCGGATGCCGTGAAGACGCAGCAAATCACCGTTGCACGCCAAGAGAGCGAGACGCTTCGGCGTGACCTCTCTGCTGCTTCCTCTCAAAGAGCGGAACTTCAGCAGCGTTTCGATGCGCAATCAAAGGAGCTCACCACTGTGCGTAATGAAGTGCGAACCAAGGTGTCGTTGATCCAAGAGAACGGCCGTACGATCGGTTCCCTTGCCACCGAAGTCGCTCGGTGGAAGCAGTCGGATGCCGCCAAGGCAGACCAACTCTCCGTCGCACGCAGAGATTATGAAAAGCTCAGAGCGGAGCTCTCCAGCGCCTCCTCTTCCCAGATCGCCGAACTCCAGAGGCGCCTCGACACACAGTCCAAGGAGCTTGTCTCTGTCCGGACCGAACTCCAAACCAACAAGTCTCTCGTGCAGGAGAAGGAGCGCACAATCACCACCCTCACTGCCGAGGTCGATCAGTGGAAGCACGCTGATGCTGTTCACGCGAATCAGTCCGCTGCTGAACACCGAGAGAAAGTAAAGCTTCAGCAGGACTTTGCAGCGCTCTCCGCCAGAGCTGCTGATTTTCATAAGCAGTACGATGCACTGTCAACGGAAATCGTTTCCATTCGTAGCGAGCTCCACACCAAGGTGTCGATACTCGAGGAGAAGGAGCGCACCATTTCTACGCTTACCACTCAGGTCACTCAGGTGAAACGTGAGGACGCCGTGAAACTGGAGCAGATTGCTAGTGCGCGCAGGGATGTAGAGCAACTTCGGGTCGAACTTTCCACCGCATCCACTCACTTTGCGGAACTCCAGCAGCGTTACGACGCCCAGACAAAGGAGCTTTCCATTATTCGTGACGAGCTTCATCGCATCGATATTCTATACCGGAAAGGGACAGGTCAGCTCCCGAACGGATCTCCCGGACCAGGAATCTCACAGCAGATTGCTGACATGCTGGAGAAGAAGAGCAAGGAGCTGGAGGAATTACGTCGAGACCTCGTCGCTGCCAATGCTCGGAACGCCGAGCTTCAAAAGTCGTATGAGTTACAATCGAAAGAGATCAGCACGGTCCGTGACGAAATCAAAGTGACGGCATCGGAGAAAGAGAGAACCATCGCCTCGCTCACCGCGCAAGTCGACCAGTGGAAGCGCGCGGATGCTACAAAGGCAGAACGGATCACCATCACCGTTAAGCAGGTCGAGAAGCTCCAGCAAGACCTCTCCGTTTCCTCGTCCCAGCTCACAGAACTTCAAACCCGTTACGAAGCTCAGTCCCACGAAATCACCTCTGCGCGCAACGAGATCCAAACCAAGTCGACGTTCATCGAAAGCAAAGAACGCACTATTGCCTCCCTTACCGCTGAAATTGGCCGTTTGAAGGACTCTGATGCTACGAAAGCGGACCAGATCGCGACCGCTCTCAAACGGCTCGAGAAGCTTCAGCGAGAATCGTCCGCTTCCGTCACCGCGCTGGCGGAGTTACAAAGCCGCTACGAGGTTCAGTCGCGCGAGCTTATCTCCGTTCGCAGCGAACTGCAAACCAAGAGCGAAATCATTGTCTCCCTTACCGCAGACATCGACAAATTGAAACGTGGGGATACTACGGAAGTAGAACGGATCTCGTCTACCATCAAGCAGGTCGAGAAACTGCAGCAAGACCTGTCTGCTTCGGCGAAACAGCTCGTCGACCTTCAGAGTCGTTACGAATCACAATCACGTGACCTCGTCACCACCCGCAACGAACTACTAACCCGAACGACATCCTATGAGGAGAAATCTCGCGTTGTCATTTCACTCGCTGCCCAGGTCGAGGAATGGAAGCGCACGGGGGCCCTCAAGGAAGAACAGATCGTAACTATTCGCAAGCAGGTTGACGAGCTCCAGAAAAATCTCACTACCTCCTCCTCTCGAATCACCGAACTTCAGCAGTGTTACGACGTTCAGTCGAAAGAGGTTCTTTCTCTCCAGAGTCAGCTCAAAGTCAAGGTGTCTGAGGACAAGGAAGCGTCCATCTCATCTCTCCGCTCTGAAATCGAACAATGGAGGCACTTGGACGCATCTAAAACGCTGGAGCTCACCGCCGCTCACAAGGAGATCGAGCAGGTCCGTCGAGACCTCGCCGCCGCCGTTTCCAGACTCTCCGACTTGCAGAAGAGGTACGACGCGCAATCCACGGAGCTCACCTCACAGATCGAGAGTTATAAACGTGCGGACATCTCCAAAACACAGGAACTTACTACTGCCCGCAAGAACCTGGAAGAGCTTCGTCGCACCCTCTCCACTTTGTCCTCCCAGATTACAGACCTCCAGCAGCGTTATGAAAAGCGGACCACCGAGCTCACTTCCCAGATTGAGAGCTGGAAGCGTTCGGACGCTACCAAGACCGAGGAGCTCGCCGCCGCGCACAAGGAACTGGAACAGCTCCGCCGCGACGTGCCGTCCTCGCGGATCACCGAGTTCCAGCAGCGTTACGAGGCACAGTTGACGGAGCTCATCTCCATCCGTGAGAAACTTCAGGTCTCATTGTCCCTCGCCGGGGAGAAGGATCGCACCGTCGTCAGGCTCAACGAACAGATTGAACAGTGGAAACGCACAGACGCTGCCAGGGCTGAGGAACTCGCACACGCGCGCAGCGACATTGAGGTACTCCGGCGCCAGCTGTCAGCTTCAACCGCTGAAATTGATGAGCTGGAGAAGTATCATGCCGAGCAACTCGACGCCCTTAGGGACTCTTGCATCGTATCAGAGAAGACGAAAAACATCTATGAAAGCATCACGGCGGAGGTCAAGGATTACGAGAGCGTCATCAAGCTCACTTCCACGGTCGATGAATGGTTGCGCGCGGATGCCAAGAGAGCGGAAGAGCTGATGTTCCAGCTCGATAAAAGAAGGAAGGAGAATGAAGAGCTGCAGCGCCATCTTGTTACCCTCAAGGACATCTATGTCCGAGCCCCCGCGATAAAGCAGATCTTCCAATCGGAAACCATCCAGATCGAGCGGCACTATGAACAGCACTCCATAGGGTCCAAGCCCATCGCTGCGGTGTCTCAGCCTCAAACGGGTAATGTGCGGGTGCTCGTCGCCGCTGCGGATACTCAGGGGGAGAAGACGATCGTCGAAACGTTGCAAAAACTCAACGCGGAGGTCCAGCAAGCTGCTAGCACCCTGGCCGAGCAGATTATCGGAGACTTCAAGCCTCCAACTGCGAGACTAAACCCTGAACAACTCTCTGCAGTAGAAAGGGTTTCGAATATCATAGGCCAAACCTTGGACAGCCGCTTGGGGAGCAAGGAGCGCCAGGACGTGGCTCGGTTTCTCCCCATCGCATTCCAAGCCTATATGACGTACTATCTAAGCTCGCTCATACCAACCTGGGCGTCTAGGACACAAGAACAATCACGCAGCCAAGGTGAGAGATGAATTTCAGGGACCAACTTCTCTGCGCGAAATTAACTGACAACGGTACAAACAACGTCAGGACGTCAACGATCTCTCAGCATCACTCTCGCCCCGGATGCTCCCATCTCAATCGTCGTGTCAGGACTTGCCGACGTCGTGGTGGCAGCGAGTTGCGCTTCCTCCCTCTCGGCCGCAAAGGCCAAGGTTTGGTCCCAGTTAGGGGACAAGCTGTCGTCCATAATTTCAATTGCTGGACAGCTCAGCAAGACGACCGGTGAGGTCTCCCCGGGCGATTTTGGCATCATCGCTGTCAGTCCTGCGCGACTATTCGAGGCAACCACGATGGAGGACGTGAACTATAGGGGGGCCGGTGGAGTGGCGACAGGCCAGAAAGTGTTGTGTTCCACCCAGTTGGGCTTGATGAAGAGGAACAAGGCGGAATTGGGTGGGATAGGTGCCTCGTCTTTGATCAAGGTCAAGGTTGTGCTTGAATCTTTCGTGCATGCTTAGATGAAGTGCAGGACCCTCAGCACTGTCTGCCTGCATCTCATCCGAGTCTTGTATTTGTATCGCACAGATGTACCTGTACCGTGATTGAGTACTGATCGTTGTCCTGTCACATACTTACCATGTACTTCACACAAACGGACAATACTATAGCTCTGCATTTCCTCATCCTTGCGTCCGACAATACGGAAGGAATCCCCCGAGGATGCACTACCAGTGCGATTGACATGAAAAAATCGTCCTTTATAGTACTACAATATCGAATGGATCAAGACTCGCTTCGCGCAAGACCTTGCGATTTGTAGATGATATTGAAGTTGATGACGAAGGTCATATGGTTGAGAGGATGAGTTCGAATCCCAACGCTCCCTGGCTGGTTCGTCCGTGATCTACTCTCAAAAATATTCAGAACGACTGCCTTCTGCGAGTGGCATGGAAAGATCATCTCCAGTCCCGCCCCTGCAGGAGATGCGGCGAGCAGGTTGTTGTGTCATGCAAACTCCGGCCCGGGTTCATTGATGCAGTTGTATCAGTTCAGTAACAGAATTTTGTTCGGGAAGTGTAGTGGCTAAATTACAACTTTGCACTGACGTACTGCAAAACAACTATAGACCAGGTCAAATTACAAGGCACAATATATATCAATAACGCGGGGACGAATGAAAGACAAGTACATCTAGACCTATTCACCCTCCAAAGATTCAAGAACTAGTTTTTGCCTTCAGCACCGTTCATGGATACGACCGCCGCGGCGATGACGCCTTGCACGCCGTTCACTTTTGTGTGGTGTTCCACAACGGCCGACTTGATCTCTACCGATTCCGAGGTCGACTCCTGGTGGCGCTGAACCTCGACGGTTTCAGACTCGAAGATCTCCCTGAGCTCGGGAGCTTGGAGATAGATATCCTTCAGCATGGAGAGACGGTTCTTCAGCTCCTCGTTCTCCTTCCTCCTCTGTTCAAGCTCGATCGTCAACTCCTCCGCCCTCTTGGTGTCTGCGCTCAACCATTCGTTGACCGTAGAGGTGAGCTTGATAACGGCAGCGTAGTCCTTCGCTTCCCCAATAATCTTCTTGCGGGTGGTCGTCGACGTCATCGATTCGCTGGAAGAGTTCTTGATCACCCTGATCTTTTCGATGTAATACTTCTTGAGCTCCTCAATTTCAGTGAACGAAGCGGCTAGCTTGACTTCGAGGCGCCTGACTTCCTCGTGCACGCGTGTGAGATCCTTCCCTTTAGCATCTTCCGAGACCTTCCACTCCTCGATGCGAACTTTGAGCCTGGTGATCGTGAGCGACAAATCCTTGGATTCGGACCGCACCATCGCGAGGTCGTCCTCCAAGGATTTGATCTTGGCTTGAAGGCTCTTGCGCGTGGACTGGAGCTCGAGCGACTGTTCATCATAACGGCCCTGAATCTCAGTACGCTGCTTGGCGACAATGGAGAAGTCGTCTCGAAGTTTCTGGATGGTAGCCTTACTCTCCTCCGTCAGCTTGGTCAGCGCAGTGGTCAGCTCCTTGATTTTTGTTTCAAGCCCAGCTATGCTGACGTCCTTGCTTTGGGAGACCTGGCGGAGAACCTTGGCTTCCTCCTCCAGCGCCGTGCAACGACCTCGGAGCTCTGCGAATTTGAAGGTGAGAACCGATAGCTCTTGATGATGCCTCCCATCCTCCTCGGTCAGCGCCACGATCTGCGCCTTACTACTCTCCACGATTCTTGTCAAATGCTCTATGTTGCTCTCGAGGGAAGTTATCTTGCAATCCTTCTCTTTGATAGACGCCTCCAGCACATGGATCGTTTTATGCGATTTATCGAGATCATCTAAATGCAGCTTGCAACCGCTGTGGAGCTGGGCGAGCTGGGAAACGGACTCCTCCAACTTGCGATCGAGGCCACGGTTCTCTTGGTCAAGTTTCTCGATTCGGGCCTTCTTGTCAGCATCCGATTTCGACCAGCGCTGGACTTGGCCATTGAGCGTCTCGATGGCTGCCTTGCTTTCAGCCGTCTTATCTTGCAAGTCATGCTCGACGCCGTGGAGCTTCTCCGACAACTGGTCAGACCGCTTTTTGAGTTCGGCGTTCTGAACGTTGGACGCTCGGAGTTCATCATGAAGATCATCTATCTCCTTCTTCTGCTCCAATGCGACTATGAGGTCCGATTTGCCTGAGCCTGAGGGCTGGCGCGGCCCCTTAGGCAGGGTTCCACCGAGTGCATGACGGATATCGCTGAGCTCTTTCAATAATCTCGTGTTACGCTCCTTGAGGTCCGCGATGTCACCGTTGGCGCAGGAGAGTTGCCTCCGAACTTCCTTGAGCTCGTCCTGCGCTCTGTTAAGCTGGCCTTGTTTCGCGTCGTAATCGTGGCCCATGCGGATGAGCTTGGCGTTGAGGGTGGTGATCGTGTGCTCGTGCTCGTGGAGTTGCGCCACCTTGGTGTCGAATTTTTGGCTAAGGGTTTCGACTTTTTTGCACTCTGTGTTGTAGCGCTGCTCGAAGCTGACCTTCTGGGCGGTGACAGTGGCAACAACCTGCCGAAGCCTCGTGTTCTCCCTCTGTTCATCGGCAAGCAGTTTTTTTGTTTCGTCGTTCACGCGCCCTAAATTGCCGATCTCCGCATTGAGGTTGGTGATTTTGTACTGCTGCTTATCGACCAAGGCCTTGCTTTTCTCGAGCTCGGCCTCCTTGGAGATGAGTGCCTCGGATTTCACATGGAGTTGCTTCTCGAGCTGAGTTGCCTTGCGGGTGACAGCAGTGAAGTCCGCAGAGAGCTTCTGGTTGTCTCTCCTTGCAGCAGTAAGTTGCTTCTCCTTCTCTGCTTCTGACTGCTGCAACCGGGTGACTCCGGCGGTGAGCGTCAAGATCTTATTATCCTTCCTTTGGATCAGGTCCTCCTGGGATTTAACGGTAAGGAGCGCGTCATCGCGCTCCTTTGACAGCATTTTGAGTTCCGTCGAAAGTTCCGCAATGCGAGTGGAGGCTGTAGTGAACTCTTTCCGCAGTATCTCAAACTCTTCGCCCATGTCTTCGATCCATTTCGACTTCGCAGCGAGTGATTTGTTCAACTGGTCCGTTTCAGCGCGCAGGGAGGCGATGATATGCTCATTTTCCCTGCGAAGCGCCACCGCCATTTTCAGTTCTTGGCTGACGGAAATGAGATATTCAGCCAGCTTGGCGTAATGCTTCTGGAGCTCCGTTACATCAGAGAAAGCCTTGGACATGTCTGACGAAAGCTGTTCTAGCTCCCTGCGTGAGATGACGACTTGGTCTTTGTTCTTAAAAACCGTGTGTGTCCACTGTGCGATACGGGTAGTGACGGTGCGGATGGTGGTAGAGAACGTGGTGAGCGTGGTAGTGATGGTGGTGACGTTGACCTCCATCTTGCCGTCCTTTGACACAATTCCGGCATTGCCGTCGGCGGCAGACTCCAGCTTCATTTTGAGCAACTCAATATGAGACGTGGCGGAGGAGATCTCCCGTTGAAGACGCTCGTTTTCCGTCTCATAACCTTGGAGCCTCTGTTGACAGGTGCGCTTGTAATGTTCGTGTTCCTCCGTCATAAGCGCAACGATGCGATGCAGCTCCTCGTGATGCCAATGTTCGATATGAACGATCTGCTCCCGTAGGGCGCCATATGTAGTTTTCGACGGCAACGCGAAACGGCGAGTATCGACAGCCTTCGGAGGCCAGGGGAACACGGGCAGCGCGACGGCGGGCGGCGCAGTCAGAGGGGTTGAGGACTGGGGTTTGAGTTCGCAATCTACCGTCCCCTTCCATTTCGTCCCGTTCGGAACGGAGGACCGCGATGGAGAAGTAGTGATGGTGACGACCGACACGTCCTGCTGAGATTGCGTCGTCTCCTCAACTACGGTGGTGGATTGCTCCACAGATACGATCTGCTGTTCTTCGACTTCAGTGATGGCGGTGACCTGAGCAGCGGCATGACCATTCTGCTTGACCACACGACCGACGGTCTCCAAGCTGGCATCTGCGAAGCAAGCGAATCTGGTGAGACCACGAAAACAAGTTGTCTTTTCCATTCTTACCTGGCTTCGCACTAATAGGAAACACCAACGCCCGCTACGATGGGGTGTGAATCAAGTATCTCTTCGCGAAAGCGAGCACCTCATACCATATCGGCCTCAACCTTGATATCCTTTACGCATTCGACCGGAGGTGCAACTTCCAACGGCCCGTTGGATCCGGAGTCAGGCGCAGACGCCCCTTGCAATTCGGGCTAGAATTTGGAGATGAATTTAAGACGAAGTCCTTCACGAATTTATTGTCCCATACCTGAAACACTTTTCCTGGTTGTTTTGGCTCGACGACCTGGGTTGCAGGCACGTGCGCCCCCTCGTCCTTTGGGACTACTGATTCAACGGCGTTGGACATGTTAGCGCGAAAAACGAAGACTGATGACCGACGAGATATCAGGTTGGGGTTTATATGACGAGAGTTCGAGTACTCACCCACTTTGTAGAAGGGGGAATCGTTAGTGGATGGTCTAACATCGACTGGTTTTTATATACATCCGGGGTGCCGTAGCTAGCAAGCAACATCCCTGAGTTGCGAGGGGTGGGACGAGATGGGAACGCATCGATGGCCAACAGTCCAGACCGAATCATTCTGCGGGAGTGAAACGTCGCCGACCATTCCAGGCACTGACCCCTGGACGTACGATAGAATAGCTGTCGACTTTCACGCGACGCCAGAATGGCATGGGAGAATTCAGGAGCGCCCACTCTCGTACCACGAGTTGATAGCGTTGATGGACCTTGGTCTGATATAAGATATCCCTCGCGGGGATAGTACGGGTGGTGCAACCATCTGTGCGAGATCCGATTGAACGACGGAGAAGTTGACTTCATGCCGAAAGACGTGCAAAACAGGCAAGCGAAGATACATTGAAGCGGTAACACCTGTGACCTTGAAGCGTGTCCAACACTGAAATGGTTCAATCCCAATTCAACTGCCCGACGTACCTGTGACAATACTGTACGCTGACCGTTTACGCATTCATGTCATTATGCAATGCTTACATTGATGCGTTTCATAAGGGTTCAGGCGATTCCCAGGGGCACGAAGAATGGATCCAATGCGACGGCTTTTCAACAGCCACGTCGAGTTAGATTAGTACCAAGGCGGCGACCTCCGCGCGGTCTAGGAATTTGAACGAAAAGCGCCGTCAGCTCACGACTACGGTATCACAAGTCAATAATTGTTAATTACCGCTTGTTAATGTATCATGAGCAAGACGCCCGATAACGCCGGATCGGCATGCCAGACCACGCCAAGTTTCTGGGTCCGGGGTATCGATTACTGGTCCCTACTACCAGTAGACATCACATTCATATGTACTTTGACTGCACCAACGTAACCTCTCGTTTTTAATCGGACGCGCCCACCACTACAGCTGGACGACCCAAGACGGATGGGGCAACCACATTGTTCACCCATTATAAAGCGACACAGGAGCTCTCCGAGGGACCCATACTTGTTCCTCTGCAAATATGAAAATAGGCGTGATGGTAAGTTTCACCGGCAGAGGTTCACATCCGAAGCGACCCCCAATCCCGGTACGAGAGCAAATAAATCTAACAATCAACTTCTTCCCGCTCTAGCAGCGCGTGAGCCGCCCTGGGGGTCTACAGAATTATGTACAACGAATTCTCGACACATCCAGGGCCAGTCCCTGAAATGGTCGGCGTTATTCGAGTCGTCACCTCTCCAAAAGGTGATCCCGCAGAAAGTTTCTGACCAAGCTCCGAGTGAAATATGGCGCTCAAGGACGATCAACCGTCGTGGGGCGAGCTGCCAAATTCAGAAGGAGAGTTTGGTACGTTACCATCATCACATCGAAGCCGGGGAACGAAAACTGTGAATATTCAGAAAATGGAGCAAACTTGATGAGGTCGGCCCAAAGGGATATTTCATTCGACCAAGAAATACACCTTTTAATAGTTCTCGGGCTGACTGTGTCTGGGAGACAGTGGAATGGAGAAGCACCTATGCGCGAGAAGGGCTAACGGTGGGTCTGGCCATCGTGTGACCAGGCTGGACAGCTTCCAGGGTGCACTTGGGACTGGGGAAGAAGAGACCAGACCCAGACCCAACATCGCAGAAAGAACGGACAATGACAAGAATACGGCTAGAATGAGATTTTATGATCCTGCGTCACTATGGGTACACAATGAGGTAGTAACAAAACGCGACATTCATGCAAGGATCTGAGCAAGAATGGTGGCATACCATCTAGAGGGCTAGCAACACACGACGGAATTCTGAGTCCTGGCCGCAATATTGAGGGCCCAGCTGAGTCGGTGTTGACGTCGTTGAGCTGCAGCCCGACGAGTCTAAAGCGATGATGAATACATATCATGTTGAATTAGTACAAGGTGGGACGGAGAACACCGGTCCGGCAACTCCAGCTGTGCCGCTGCGACTTACGGTGGTCCTACTACTCTCTCACCTCTTAGGCCCGCACGTCAGCCCCAGAAAAGGGTGCTTTCCTCAACGTGAGCGTACCCATCACAGGATCCGCGACTCGGAACGTTGACTATTGATTTACGACGGTTGTGAAACGCCTAGATGATATCGGTTACGAGTCGTATCTCCATCCCTAAGCTGCTCCGGCGCGCCATTGATGCGGAGAATAAACATGACTATACCGAAACATATCCCCAGTACTATATGGCTGCTCTCGACTATCTTATGGCAGCCCAGCAATGTACGTGGCAGTTATATACATCATTCCTAACCTAACATTTCTCATATACAGCTGAAACGAACGAAAAATCAAGGGCGCTCTTGAAAACGAAAGCAGACGAATACTTGGACAGAGCGGAGACAATCAAACAACGCATCCCTATCAACACACAAATTTGATAGGCATGACGTGACGGGCAACGTTGATGGCTTTAATGCGGACCATACCGCGGCGAAATCGGTCGCTCTTGACGTCAGTGCAATGTCCATACATTGCAACCAGACTGATTAAATCACTCACAGGAAGCCGTCAAGTGTGCGAAGCGAGCAATTGATGCGGATGTTTTGCCGGACTACGCAGAAGCGTACAAACAGTACATGAAGTGAATGGATTACTTCATGTTTGCACAGCGATGTTTGTACCTTTGCTTTCCCTATACGGGACCTTGCTCATAGAAAACCTGCACAGATGAAGTCAACGAACAGTCGAGACCCTTGATCCTGTCAGAAGTTGAAGAATACCTCTCGAAAGCGGAGGCGATCAAGGAACACTTGGACTCACCGAAGAAATCCAAGACCGCCGACAATGCGAACCTCAATGAAAGGCCTCCTCGCCCACCACAGATATTCTTCCTGCACGTGCGTGGTCGCCTGACTCGCAACTCGGTATCTGGGCCAAAGCCTTGCTATGTGACGACACCGGACTGTGATCGAAATCGATCACTCAGCAAGCGATACAACAAGACGTCAAGAAGAACCACCGATCCGCCTATGATCTATACAATGGTGCACTGGACTACTTCATGCTTGCGCAGAAGCGTGCGTTTCAAACGCTTGCCACCATTTATGATTGACCCTTACCACTCGCAGATGAGAAAAACGAACAACATAGGGTCGCCATTCGAGCGAGTATGGAAGAGTATCTCGCGCGCGCAGAGGAGCTCAAGAAGAGCATTTTATGGCAAATATCGACCCGGGTCTTTCGCTAGGACAGGTCATTATTGGACTCTTGCGTCCTGTTACCCTTCGCGGTTGGTTGTACAGCAAAATGAAATCAGTCGTTTCATAGATGTATCCTGTGCATAAGCTTGGTCAAGAAATGAGTTGGGTTGCGTGAGAAAGAGATGGTTTATTTTCTTTTACGATGACAAGGATATTGATACAGCATCTCAATAGAACAAGGTCCCTTGACTCGAGTTTGATCTAACACCCACATGGATCCAAAGGTACCCGTTTCTTTCTGTTGGCCACAACACCGGAATAATTTACCACCAGAAAAACAGTTGCATTTGCCGGCAAAGATTCTTGTCGCCCAGTTCAAGCAAGGAGGCGAAACCGGTTACATCGACCAAGCAGTTGCCTTTGATCGTGAAGCATTGAGCATTGTGTCCACCAGGGCATCCACAGCGACCAATGGGGTTGAACAACCTTGCAATCCACCTCACCACACGAATAGCTCGGAGCCATGGAAGACCGCATGGAGGCCGTTGGCCTTAACCGGGACGCACTCACGCTTTGTCCGACGCGGGATGAAGATTGGTCGATGGTAATGCAAACTGGAGCCGCGAAAGTACTCGAGAAAGTCATTATCCTCGACCGAGACGCGTTAGAACTTTGTCCTATGGGGGATCGTCACCGACCTCACGCGTTAATCAATCTTGCATGTCATCTATTCATCCGATACATCCAACTTGGATCAACAGAGGATGCTATCGTATTCGGCCGCGATGTACTGGCGCTTCTTCTATCCGGATACCCCGATCAGTAAACGTCCTTGATATATCTTTCGATTTATCTGCAGACGCGACACACCCAGCTCGGGACGACAGAGGACCTTGATGAGGTGGTCCTTCTCAGTAGAGATACACTGGCACTTCGCCCACCGGGGCACGCTATGCGGCCCACCGTTCTGAACAATCTTGCAGACCATCCCTCTAGTCGATACAACAAATTCGGTGGAATGGAGGATCTCAACGATACTGTCACCCTAAACCGAGAAGCACCGGCGCTTCGTCCACCGGGAAACCCATACCGGTCGGCATCTTTGAATGGCCTCGCCGACCATCTTTCTAATCGGTATGAGCAGCTTGGTGAGATAGATAACCTCCACGAGACCATTACCCTCGAACAAGAGGCATGGGAGCTTCTTCCTGCGGGACACTTTGTCCGGTCCGGTTGTATGAAGAATCTTGCAGGCCATTTCTTTGCTCGGTACAACCACCTTGGAGCTATGGATGACCTAGACGAGGCGACGGTCGTCGGACGAAATGCACTGGCGCTTTGTCCTCGAGGACATTAAGGTCGAGCACGGTCACTAAGGAACGTCGCGCGTTGCCCGCGCGCTCGGTTCACACGACTGTGTCGGTCCGAGGACAAGGAGGAAATGTTTGATTTCTATGCTCAGCTAGAAACGCACCCCAAATTGTTTCGGACGCCTCTTGATCCGCCACCAGAGCCTGGATCCAGGCATCCGAAGATTTCCAGCACTCTTCGATACTTCTAGCATACCAAACATCCCCTCGACTACTTACTCGTCATCCGGCCGCTCTGCCATCTCTACCCCAATTTCTTGCCATCCTCAAGAACGTCACATCATCCCTCGCAGTGGACGCAATTCCAGTCTGTCTTCGCAATCACTCACTCCGCAACGCAGTCGAGTTCCGAGAACAGCCTGGCGGAGTGACGAGGAAAGTCCGGATGAAGTAATCCACCGATGGAGTTTGCCGGGTTCCGTTCTGTGATTGGGACGTGATATGGGCGGTGGGCGATGGTGAGACGAACAAGATCACGTCCATGTTCTACAATTACGTGAAGGACGAGCCCGGTCGTCTGGGATCACACCCGTGCAGCGTTCGTGCTCAACAAGACGATGCGAAACTGGCGAATATACTGCTCGATCAGCGTATCTTGTATGTACATCTCGGCGCATAATTCGTGCCCTCGATTGTTTTCCACTTGGTTAATTTCAAGCTGAGGGATCGATGAGGGTGATTATTATACCGATGGCGTTAGCGGAGCGGCATGAAGGCTACCCGGTCTTGATCGATGATCCATGCCATGGTCATATTTGCGATGAATGTTAACTTTGATCGACCTTGCCAACATCGGTGTCATTCATGACCATACGAATGCTACAAGTCCGTATTTGATTTCGAAACTGTTTACTGGTCCTCGAGCTGTATTTACAAGAGAAAAGTCGTGGCATATCATAAAATCTAGCATGGATGAGATGCACAGGTTATCAGTTGGCGTTGTTTTTTGGCCCAGTGAGATGTTGGAACGGGTCGACGGCTCTGATGGTCTGAGATATCATCATATGAGAACCGGAGGAAGAACAAGACTAAAACCAGACGGACCGGATCGAAAAGGTCTTCTTCACCGTCATCGTCGAGTGGGTCCCAGGGCGGGAAGTCATTGTACCACCTGAGGAGACGCAACGAACGTGTCAATCAAGAGTACACCCACTCAGGCAGACAAAGCAAAGCAAACTATACTAACAGATTGTCGCCAGCCGGCTCGGGTCGGATAGCGTCTCGGAAGAACCGCCTTTGTCGCTTGATGGGGCGTTTCAGGGAATAGAGAGGTGTGAAGGGGGTATTGCCCGTTTGATCGCATGCGTTGCGGATGAGGCCGGACTGCGAATCGATCCACCAGTTGAGTCCATTGCTAGCACCTGCCGTGACGCCAGCGGCACCCGCCAACGGAACCTGGGCCGTGAGAGCGAGGCGAACCTTGTCGCCAGCTGCCAATCATCGAACGTTATCAACGGGGATAAGGAAAGGGAACACGGCGAACCTACACTTGTCTGAGAGGTACATGGAGTACGCCGGACACACGTGAATGCTCGTCACGAGCCATTTGTCGATGAGTTTGTCGACCTTGTACATGTGCTCCAGCACAATGTTGGGTGGGAGGTAGATTAAGCGCGGGCTGTGCATGATGAGGATGGCATCACGCTTGCCGCGCTCGAATATCCACTGGCCCTTGAGGGATGCACTGGCCAGACCCGGGATGTCCCTACCCATGTACAGCCAATCAGAGCACATCATGACGCACAATCACTACTCACACTTCGTTGTCCGCACTGAGGTCCCTGTGCTTGGCACCGCGCGAGGCGATGATGAAATCGTCCTCCACGGGGCCATCCTGAGGTGGGAAGTTGGCGATGCTGAACTGGATACCCTGCCTGTCCAGCTCGTTCTGGAAGTCTGGGTCGTAGATATTTCCCTCCACGATCAGATCCCCCGACTCTTTATCGACTGTGCCATACGAGCCGACCTGTCGATCGAGGACGACACAGACTATGTGATTAGCGATCGGGGATGATGACACGACCATGAGAAACGCACTCGGATTTCCATCGGTGGGTCCCAATTGACCCACTTGGAGGAAACCTCGCGGATGAGGTCGATGTATTTGCGCTGCAACAGCTTCAGGGTGCGCATAATATGTGTGGTTAGATGAGGTGGCTATCCGGCACTTGTGGTACGAGTGTATGGCGTGGTAAGGAGGGAAGGGAAGCGGTGATGTTCGCGCCTAAAGCCTCACCCTTTAAAAAGCTTTTGGGGCGTCTGTGGAGGTATTCCTGTGAACTGATGTACCGATACATTAGCTGTGCAAGAAGCAATAATACAGCAAGCTACTGCCAGTGCACATGTTTCAAAACTGTTCTTCCGCAAGTTCTTATCCTGCCTAGGGTGTAGATTTGATGAACTGTGGTCGAGGCTTGTGCCAGACATGAACCAAGTAGGTTACAATTAAGTGTGAAAACACAACTTTTCATGTCCCGTGGACAACCACAAATATTTTGAATGCGCGCACCATCAACGTCGCACAAATGACATGCATTCCGGTTCGGATCCAACACAGCACTGTTCACTCATAACAGTATTCTAGAAGCACGAACGAATTGACCAACCCTGTAGACGAGTTCGAATGGCGAAACATCAGGCTTCGAAGTTACAGGTTTGCGCAGCCACCATCACTGCCTGAACGTGTCGATTGTCGAAACAACCAATCCCCCAACGTGAATTGCTGGGCGAAAGTCCCCACATACAGTGCCTCATCTCTCAGACTGTGCGCGTCGGCCGTGATAAAGCAAAGGCAGACGTGGCTGTGGCTAGCTTGAAGAAAGAGTCGATACGGTTGGATATCCATGGACTGCATAAAAGGCGGTGTGAAGGTGATGCCCGCCGAGGTGTGGCAGTCATTCGATGTGTACGGGACGAATCCGTTGAGACAAGGAACTGAACAGCTCTGGAACGGTCTGGTAGAACTGGTATCAGCACCACCTCTTAGTACCCACCTCCTTGCGATACAAGCTCACCCTCTTGTCTTAACCCACCTTCCCATGTCGCACTCGAAGTCGTTATCCGCTAATTCTAGCCATTGCAATTGCTATCACCTGAGTGGGGGTATTTCAAGCATGACATCGACAACCACCTACAATAACGCTCCATCGGGGTCCGCATCATGCCTCCGACGACCCCGATCCTTTGCCTAAGCTGAACGTCATATTCAGTGATGCGTAGATTTCTTCCCATCAACAAACATATTCCTCGTCGCGCTCGGCAATTGAACGTCCATCCCATCCATGTCTCTCGTGATTTGCACTTGACATCCTAGCCGACTGGTATCCGTCAACCCAAATGCGAGATCAAGCATATCGTTTTCGTCATCCGAGGGTTCGGGCAGGCGATCATATTGTTCAGGCGGGAGGATAACGTGGCAAGTTGAGCAAGCGATAGAGCCCTCGCAGGCACCTAGAACGTGGGGGGAGAGAAATAGGAAGACAAGAGGTTCAGTGGATGTCACGCGGAGAGGGTAAGGAGGTACCTTCGAGGTCAATGTCCCACTCGTGCGCGAGAGATAGAATGTCGTCCCCTTCGTTTGCTTCTATCGTTTTGATGAGGGTCCCTTTGTGGTCTTTGAAATGGAGGGTAATGCTGGGAAATTCACAGGGTAAGGGCTCCAACAGCAGACAGTAGGATATATGTGGACGAACCCAGTCCCGGGGACAGGTCGAGTGATACTTCCGTGTCGCTGTGCTGGGTAGAGTGTCGTTAGTGGCAGACCAACGGGGCGTGAGAGTAAGAGCGTGCGCACCACCGGACGCGTGTAAACAGCGACTCTGTAATAGTGAGCCAGGTATTCTCCGAGACGTTGGAGGAGCCGGAAGTGACAGCGGCCGTCGTAATAGTTGATGAAAAGATTGTGTGTAACCCCCGGCCAACCGACCCCGACACAAAGACCCGCTCGTGGATATTCGTGGTCCAAGTGTAGGCGTCGTGCCAATGATACGTGCCAGTTCGAGTGGAATCCGGAGGGCCGCAAACATGGCACTTGTGTAGGATCCCCTTACAATCCCAGCGAGGATGACCGTAGAGCAATAAGTAGAGTGAATCACATGACGTGTCTTGTCAATCATTACTGATCACGTGACATTTGGGTGGCGGTGTTTCAACGAGTAATGTCTATATATGGCAGTTGCTTGTGGTCGTGTACGCCAGCTCACTGCGACCGCACCAGCGACGAGCTTGGAGTCCACGATGGATCTCCCACCCATTCCGACCTGTGACTTCGTGAGTTGTAAGTATAGTCATCTCTTTTATAGCTCACAACAACCAGAAATCGGACCGGGCGGCAAATGGCCTTGCTACTCTATTGATAATTGGGCTCGTCGTATCTTATGTTCCGCAGGTACTTCTACTCGTCTATTTGTGCCGTTGTCACCCAACATCACCCGCAGCATTTGCGCATAATTCGGGCTGGAACATCCATCGGGTTTAGCCCGTGGTTCTTGCTACTCGGAAGCACCTCCTCTGCAGCAGCCATGCTTAACATGTACGTCGTGTGCATCTCAAGGAATTGTGACTCATCCTGAACGTCCTAGGATTACACTTCAATACCCCGTCATACGCTGCTGTACTCAAGTGGTACGTTGTCAGTCGCTTCTTTGTGATATCCTTTGACCCGGGCGCCACCAGAGTCTTGGGAGATGTATCGAACAAACTGCTGGCGTGCTCCAAGTCGGTACCCAATGGTTCTTGTTCACTATGATGTACGTGACAGCCCAGTGGCAATGTTCGATCGGTCACACCACTTTCTATATAGTCTGGTACTCTACATGCTCTACTATCCACCCAATCTCAAGTTCATCCAACTGGACATTGACACGCACGACGCGCGACCGATCCACCACGTCCGCACCAAACTCAAGAGTTCTGAATGGCGACTATCAGTCATCGTCTCCTGGCTTGTCTTCCTCCACCTGTGCGTCCTTTGATCCATCCATTTCTCACACCGCCCACCTTCATCAAAGTGTAATCATCCTCGTCACGACGTTTGCCCTTCTTGTGGATTCGCTTCCATCGCCGGACCCGACCGTGCCGAACCCACCCCAAACTACGCTCTGGGCGACGTTCTTGGGTGTAACGTCGGGTTTGCTCGCGGGTGTGCAGTATGCCCCGCAACTTTTGCGGACGTACCGCCTTAAGCTCGTCGGCGCCCTGAGCATCCCGATGATGGTAATTCAGAGTCCAGGTGGTATCCTCATGGCCATCTCGATCGCCATGCGGCCGGGAACAGATTGGACGAGTACGTCGCCTTTTCTTGGACTGCCCTCGGTGAATTACCGTGCTGACTGAGTGTTGCGTTCTAGGTTGGGTAATGTACGCTGTATCCGCGGTAATGCAAGCCTGCCTACTGCTCATGTGCTTCACATGGAAAGTCCGACAACGTCGACTTGGGATCGACGACTTTGGAAGACCACTCAACGATGTCGAACAACTGCCTGTCGAGGAGGCGGCTCGTACGCCGAGCGAGGATGGGGTGAGCGTCGTAATCGAGGGCGACGAGGCGGTAAGGGAGGACACCCCGTTGTTGAAATCTGGGGGGGTTGTTCGTCGGGGTGGGGTGCTTGGGTGGATTCAGGCACTGGGCAAGTAATGTACTCGGACTTGTATAGAGCCATTTTCTTGGTTGGAAGATTGAGGTCAAAGTTAACGATTTATACTGTCAATTTTGAAAGATCGTTTGAGCATCTTGGGAGTACTTCATCCTGGCTAATCCCTAATCCTACGGACAAGGTTGTGGTATATATGGGTTAGTGTACCCGACAGCTAAGCTACAGCTTTGCCGCAGGTCGCAACCGACTAGCCAACTTTTCCAAGCCAGCCCGTACTTGTGCGTTCATCGCAGCGCTCTTCCGAGAACCCTTGTCGACAAACACATGCGTGTACCCTCCCACAGCGGCTGGTGCATCTCCACCTGGCGTCGTGTCACCTTCCTGGGATCTGAACACCCCAACTTCGTACATGACCGAGCTCTTTCCGAGCTGTGCGACTCTCAGACCCAAGTCGAGAACGTCAGGGAACGATAGGGGAGAGAAAAACTGGATGCAGGAAGTTGGCAACATCGAATGATTAAGTTGTGTGTCAGGGCACACCTCGCAAAAGGACGACACCACGAGTCCGATCTGGTTCTGGTTCTCACCGGCGGGCTGGGTCGGTGCGAGACCACAGTGCTGCATGAGATAAGTGTTGACTATCGCATCAAAGAGGTGATAGTAGGTGGCATTGTTGACGTGTGCATATTGATCGTTGTCGCTCCTTTACGATGATACATTCGAGATAAAGGACGCATGCAAGGTTAGAAATGTAAGATGTCATAGCGACAGGAGGGCGAACCAGCGTGTGCGGTACGAGAGAAAGAATAGATAATCAGAGCGACGTCGGTTTTTCTTGTCGTTAGTAGACATGCGAGGATGAAACGTGGACCTTTGCCAGTTCCTTCTCACGCCGAGTAAGTCGTGCTCCCTTTCTTTGAATGACCCTTGACCATTCTTTTAGGGCGCAGCTATGCTCATATTAGGCGTTATTCAGGTCGTCCCATTATTCTAGTCGTTGAGGTTCGCTCACCTCAGCTTTCAAGCTCTACGGGCTTTCCCAGGGGTCGTCACTCTGCTTCCGCGGAGACACACGTTCCCTTCGCGCCCGGGAAAATGGGATATGTAGTGCATGGAACGTGTCCGCAGAACATAGATCGTCTCCCCCCATCTCGCACCTCGAACCTAACGGTCGGCTTCTCTCGCCTCTAGCACTGCGTCCTTCCTCCGCTGTCGTACCCTAGTTTGCCTGCCGCCCGCTCTCCGAGCATGGCGCTTCACCCTGGCGAGCAGTCCTCTCGGCTGGGGTAGGTGATGATGTTCAACCGGAATGTGCGCGACCAGCCCAAGCTGCACGCGCTTAAGAACCCAACCATGGACCTGGCGTTCCTGTTCCTCTCTTCTTTGTTTCTGTTTCTGTTTCTTTCTCTTCCCTGGTATCCTTTGTGTCCCTGGTCGTGGGAGGTTACCCTGGGTTGCGAGATGATACGGACGTGTGCCGCGGGCTATGTTACCATAAGTGCATTCCGTTGTCTAGGTGAAACGGGTTAACGTTGGCTAGTTTTGGATTCCTAGGTTTGGGTCTAGGGCGCTTCGGGTCGACCGTTGACCGTTCAGTTGTACCGGCGATGATAGTCCCCTCTTGTACTGGTCAGGGCATCGTTACCTCCCCTTTCCTACTCTGCGTTCAGGCGTGCTGACCGCGTAGCCGTGGCCTGATGGAAATGAATAGAACCGTTTTCGACGTTTGATATTCCATCGGATCCGGCCTTCGATGAGGGCAATTCATTCCGTTCCATTCGATCCCCCGTCCGACCAAGGTACTCGTCCACTCTACTCTGCTGACCCCGACGTCACATGATCATTTTCATATCTGCCCTTTCCACGTTCGTTCATTCGGGCAGCAGCGAAACCAGAGGGCCTTACTCTGATCTCTTCCCAACATGACGCGACCCAACGCGCGTCTGTCGTCATGGGTATAGATGCCGCTCGCTCCGCCGTGTTGGCGCTGTCCTCACACTCTGCCCGCTCTCGCTGATCTCCACGCACAAGTCTCTCATACGCTCGTTTTGTTTTGGTTCTCGTTTCGATTTTGCTCACTATGGTCGACTCATAAATGCATAACTATGTTTCATCAATGACGCAAGTAACCTGTCTGGCATGGGCAACGCGTCGACAACGTTCTGCGCACATAATAGCCACACCGTTCGTCCTTTGATTTCCCCGCGGCCTGCCTCTATCGTTGCAGTGCTTTGCAATGGCGCGATCTCTGGATAACTGGTCCCAGTTCCAGTTACATCAACGCGCCCCTAAAGCTCGTATACAGTGGTGCTTGCTTCCCAAGGATCCCGGCATCATCTGCCAGTATCACCGTGGCTTACTCACTTGGCTTGCCATACGAGCAAGTGGTGTAGACAAGAAACAATTCTCTCTCATTAAGTTAACGGACAAGGACGACCGCTGAGGTGACAATCACTCATGGTTCGCCACGTTGATCCTCGTTATTTTTCGTGGCGATAGATACCACGTGAAGCTCCTGTTCTCGACATGACCGTCGTCATCACGTCGACCTACAATTATACCAGCCCTCTCGTGAGCGGGGTCCCATTTTTTTTTTTGCAACACCGAAGCTAGCTATCATGGATGAAGTGAACGAAGTGTTTCACAAGATTTTTGACGAGCGGAGGCATCGCAGGCTCCACAAAGGATAGCTGGTTCAACCCCGATGCGCTCCAGGTACAGGACGATCGTTTTGCGACTCCTTTTGCGCAGGGGTGGGCATGCTACCCCGACCGGCCCTACGTGAGCTTCACGTCTTGAGACGACTTCGTCCAGCTTTTTGGAGAAGGCGTCCGCACCACCTAGTACATGCCCGACAGTTAATACCCCCTACGAAGTCGCCAGTACCGACCCGCTACTGGTGTGCAGGCGACAGACGATTCCTGGGTCAAGCTTCAAGGCTGTGCCCTATTCGCTCTCCCACGATCTTAACTATGACCCGCTCGCGTCTCAGTCTGTCGGCGGGACCATCTTCTGAGTGGTCGCTGGCGTGGTCCTGTGGGTAGGCGTGTCGTTAAAACTTATATTGTCCCGGAACGTATCAAGTCGGACAAACACGTCGGCCTGATGTGCTTCGTCAAGTCGAACTTGGGGAGGTTTCGACAACCAGGGTCACGGTGAAAGGAGGCCGGATCAAGAAGGGGGACAGGGTCTGATCATTCCACTCTGGTGGGTCAACACACTGGTTGATATTGCTACTCCATCCTAAGGCAAATTGATGTCGTTGCCTGGCCTGGAGGATCCAGGTGACGGGAGTTCATCCAGAGAGACATCGATCATGAGGGAGATGAAATGTGTGGTATAACATGTTCCTGGACCCTTTACGTATGTACCGGACTTGGCTGTCCCACCCGCTCTCGCCTACCTCTCAGCCTGAGCAGCACACAATACGCACATTTGCTAATAAGGAATCAAACCTTGCCAAGATGGCCAAGCTGCAATGTTCAACTGGAACTCGCTTCCGAGTCACCTGGACGCTACGGGCTGCCGCTTCAGTGGCAAGGACGGTGACCCACGAACGTCCACTAGAGCACCATGTCGACATCTCTCCGACCTGGGCGCGGTCACCGACGAAATGACGTGGACCCACCAACAATTCAGCCTAGAGGCAAAGAAAAGGAGAAGAGCGTTGACAGGCACATCGCGGCCACCTCGTCAAGTGGATGGACAGCCTGAGGTTAGTACTCATCTCACGCAAGGGGTAATATGTTAGCACACTATGTATATTTATGGCACCACCCTATCAGATGTTCAAAGGTCCATCCCAATTGGCTGACAAGCCTGAGATTCCAGGGTGAGTGCTTACACACTGGGCAACCGTCTGCCAGTGGGCACAGAATGACAACGTCTTTGTAGATGGGCCTGTTCAGCAGTCCGGCCCAGATGGGCTTGGATAGTCAAACTGAACTTAGTTCGCTACACGACACTATGCCTCATCGTTACGAGGAATATATTCAAGTCTTTGATGAGGTGCCGCATCATCATTCTCATTCGGTCATGTGTTCGGTTGTAATCCACGTCCTTTATAGATCCTGTATCCTTGTCGGAAATTAATATTCCCACCAAATGGTGTCCCTGGAATTCCTTCCAATGATGGGTTCGGCCCTTAATTACACGCTCACGATGATTATAGATAGAAACAGACCACTGAGATGATTGTGGTATCACATCGCCATTTCGCAGGCCCTTCAGCCTCCCCCCACCACCACGATGTCCCATTTGCCGTGTTTTTCTGCGCTAAACGAGCCGGCTGATATTATCCATGACGAGGTAGCATGGCTTCAAGGGGCATTTCTGAGCAGCCTCTTATGCGGAGTGCAAATTACACTTTCTGTCATGTCCTTTTTCGCAGTACTCAAACAGCGATTGCATCGCCGACTACGGATCGCGCTCCTGTTATACATCTCCGTTTTGTGCGTGGTCGTGACGGCCGGGCAACAGTCCAGCTTGCTGTTTATCCAGACGGGCTTTGTCGATGAGCGAAACTACCCAGGTGGACCGAACATGTTCCTCAGCGCACGATTTACCGCCCCAATCGACCTAGCCGCGACGTGCTTGTTTGTGTTCGCGAACTGGATGATGGAGTCATTATTGGTGAGCATCAGTATCGGAATAATGAAGGTGTAACGAACATTGGGCTTCCCAGGTATGGCGGTGTAAAGTCGTTTGCAAAACGGGTGATCGGCCCATGTGGTTCGGGGTCATCTTCCCCGTTGCATTGTTACTTTCCGAGTTTGGTGCGTCCTGCTATCCTGGCTAACCCCTATGCTCACCATGTTCTCATGGGATGCGAACAGTCACCGGAAGCATGTTTCTCTACCACCTTTGCCAGAACCCGTGGGATACGATAATTATATCCGCAATCGCGTACTCGAGCCTGTCCCTCCTGTTAAACGTCACCGTGACTGGCATCATTGCGATCCGGCTCTTGCTACATCGACGGCGGCTGGTAAGACAGTTTGGGCCCGGCCACGGTTCTGATTACGTTAGCGCAGCGACGATATTGATCGAGTCGGCATCGCTCTACACGGGATTTCTCATCCCATTCCTCATCTTCACCTTCGCTGGCACGCCGGCGACAAATACCCTCCAACAGTTGCTCGCGCCGGTCGAGGTGAGCTACCGACCGCACATTGTATGACATGGACCGGACTGAGTTCTGCATGATGGCCTATTGGCCTTATGCGCTCAATAGTGTATCGCCTCACTGTTAATCATTTACCGGATCGCGCAGGGGAAGGGATGGAAAGGCGATACGGGCATAACGTCGGCCGACTGGAGGGGGAACCCGGAGCCTGAAGTGGCTCAAGTCAATCTAGAGGCACTAGAGAACCCCGGTATCCAACCGTTATCGAGTAAGGACGAGATGCCGATGCTGATGAGCGAAAGTTCTGTCAATCCGTCCCTCGCTCAGGACGACGCGGTGTAGAAGCGACCATGCTATCATCACAATCACGACCCAAGTATTTCGCATACTAGGATAGGTCCCTGGAATACGGGCAGGCAAACCTCTTGGGTCGGATTTACCCAAGCCGATTGATGGTTGCGTGTGCGACAACAATCGAGCTCAGACGCCCAGGGCACCTTCGATGGATGTACATGTGTGATCTACGTACCACAGAATGTGCCTTGATGGGAAACGACAAGATAATAAGAGATGAAAAACCTCGCAATATTTAGGTCACTGCGTGATACATACTACAATGCCATGTTGTACACTTGCCGTCACCAAGCGGATCTGCACTCCACGTATTTAAAAACACACAAGGTATGGCCCATGAGGTCTTGGGGGTTGAGAATGCTGAGTTCATTTTTGGGAGTGACGACTGCTGAGATGGCCGGGCTCCGGCAGTGCTTGGAATGACCGAGTACTTATTGTAATGACTTTTTTCTACTACTAGATGTCCTAAGAGTATAGGTACTGTATTCAAGAGGATTTCGAAAAGGCATGTACATGGTGTTTAAGGACTATGGGTTTCAACACGCTATCAACATCAGAATGTTTGCCTGCTGCTGTCAGTCAGCGTTTCGACAATAATCTCGACTGTCGACAGAAAGCATCACCGTCCAGGACATGATATAGCGTATGTTAGTATCGTGACCAACGACCCAAGTCCAAGTCACCTCTCGTCCGGGCTCCCGTCGTGGTCTAGTATATACATTATAATACATCTAATATACTCTCCATCACACGGACATCTCCCCGCTCCTATGAAACGAATCCTTGCTCTCGCTTTCCGTGGATCGTGTACTTGTATCCTCAACTCTATCCTGTCTCGTCGGCAATGCCTCCAATTGGGTCGCGTTCGGTTGCGACGGCGGTCCAGAGCGCGTATTCAACGACGACAATGCCGCAGACACCACCTCCGCATCCGACGGCCGCTTCCACCCTTGTCCGCGCGCAATCCGCCAAATGATGAAAACCGACGTGACCGCCTGATAAAACACCCAGGATGACCAAACAAAAGGATCTCAGTCCCGAACCGACAGATGAAAACAATATCACCCGCCGCTAGCAGCGCGCCTCGGTGCTCACCTGAACTTGCAGGACGATCAACTGCAAGAGAACCGTCGCAGTACTCTTGATCGCGTACGCCACAATGACGACGACCAGAAACCCCGTAAACACTGCTGCAGACTCGATCACCACCGTTGCGATGCTCACGTAGCGCTGACCATGCGCACGTCCGAGTTGGCTCACGATGTGTTGTCGGTGGACAAGCAGCCGTCCGGCGATGAATCCGGTCGCGATAAAGTCGAGCGCAAACGACGTGATGCCGTAAGTGAGGACAAAGGTAGTGGATGGTGTACTGTGGATGGTCTGGTGGATCATCAGACCGCCGATGACTGGGGTGTGGGGTCAGCGTGGGCGACAGTACCGTCGGGCAGCGTTAAACACACCATACACAGCGATCAACAAGAGGAACGGAATAGTGAAACCGAGCCACCATACTCCCTCCCCCGTGCTACACACTACATGACACCGCCACACCTTGGCCACATGTGAGCCCTCCTCGAATGATACGTGCAACCAAAGCGGTCTTACCAACAATGACTCCATCATCCAATTGGAAAACACTGCCAAGACATTAGGGCCAAGATTGACTTGGATCGACCATGCATCGCTGAGAAATGCATCCGGCCCACCGGGATAATTTCGTTGCATGATAAAACCCATCTGGATCCAATTGAGCGTGAGCCCCTGTTCTGCTGTCGTGACGGCAAACAAGATGGCGATGTATACCAAGAGAGCGATCCGTTTGCGGCTGTGACTGTGTCTGGTGGCTTGTCTTCGAAGGACAGCGAGGAACGCCAATGCGGAAAGTGTGGTTTGGACACCAAGGAGGAAGATACTGAGGAAGGCACCCTGGAGCCATAGTTCCTCTCGAACGATGGTGGTGTATGATTCGTTGGGTGCATAAGATGTCACCATGGGATGGCCCGTTGCGCCCGGTACGAGCCTGCCACCCGGAGCGAGGAAATCTTGGAGAAATTTTCGATTCGAATTCTGGAACCAAAAGACGACAAGCAAAAGGCGAGGATAAGAGGGAGAGGTGCCATTACATATTGGGGGAAAAGCCGAGTCGGATATACTTACGGGGGTACCCAATAACTACGTACTTGGGTCTCAATCGCATGTCAACGGACATGAAACATTGACGTTTAAGGGCAACCGATTTGGGCGGAGGCGCCCAGACAAAGATGGCAAAGCCTTCAAAAAAGGCATTGCAGGATGCGACTGACTATCAATCGACCCGAGCCTGTGAACGAGCCTAACACCTCTCTTCGCCCCGCAGCGTCGTACTTTGATCTGAAACCGTTGCATCGTGGTCGTCGTTCGTGTAACATCCGTTTAGCCTGTACGGGTTTGGTATAGTGAGGTGGCCGTGGGGTCACGCGAACGCCAAGGCCCAGAGAGAGCGTAGGCTCAACATTCTTCCTCAACCTCGGCCTTCTCGTTGTCACGTACTCGTGATCCGGATGCATCGCATTCAATGTTGTCGTCCGGTATCCGCAGATGGATTTTGGTGATGCGACGAGCGGACGTGTTGTGTCGTCCTCAGACAACTATCGATGGTGCACGGCGACAGGGTGGTGGATCATTAAAGATCCGTGACCCCAAGGTTAAATAGGCCCCTGGGTAGTAAGCTACGCTGGGTCTCGTTTTTCGCATGCGCACCGTTTCCGCCCGTCTCCGCGACCACATTTCCCCCCCCCCAGGTGATATCTCCGATCGAACGGACGCCACCATGGGGACCGAAATTTGAACATAAGCGCAACACATTTATACTTTTCCATCGCCCAAGGCTCCCGAGCCTCCATCGGCTACGAGGAGAGCGGTACCTGGCCCCTGGATCCGATATTGATGACCACGAACTTTATCCTGCCCGTACTCATGTCGATCAGTCATCGAACGAATATGGACTCGGCGGGCGACACGTTCCATCCGACATGTACCGGCTAGCGAGACTCGCCTGGGTGACCCTGTGCACGACAGAGTTTCAGCTTGAGGTACTTCAAGGGGTATGTACACACCTTTCACGCAGACGCATCAATTCAAACGTCACCATGGGGCCGAGGTTAACGTTGACCCCCTATACGTCCCGTCGACCCGCAACACGTCGATCGGGGCGTTTGGCTCATCGAATTCTCGAAAGCACCAAGCATATCAATCTACATAACACCGGGATACCCAGGTTCCCTCCGTCGTGCCCATAAAGCCTTTGGAGCCACAGTCTAGCAAGCGCCCTACGTCACTCCAGCTCCACCGGCGCCGATAAACGTCATAGTACCGTACTTGCTCCTTGACCCATCACACACGCGCTCATCCCTGTGTACACCCATCGTGTCTTTTGGGAATGCTCACCCAGCCGATGGGTGTCTGTAGCACAAGTCGCGCATGCCTTCCGACCAAAACCTGGACTAAATGATAGGTAATATGTGTGTATTGACATCGAAACACAAAAATAAAACAGAAAGGGTGTACCCACGCACACCGTCGAGCAAGATGATAGTAATTCTCGGGATTCGCGAACAGAGAACAAAAAGTGGGGACGGTGGCCGGTGACCGTCGTAACGTACCTCTAAAAACGATGGAGAAACGGAAAAAGGAATCATGCACGAGGCACCTAGCATGCCCCGATATAGCACGACGAACAGCTCGACAAACGTAATGTCGTCCATCCCTAAGTCGACATGAGAGAGAAGAAAAAAGAAAACAGTGTGGGCATGAGGGGTAGCGGCAGCACCGTGAGCGACAAATGGAAGCAGGGGAGATAAGGGGCAGGAGCAGGTGAAGATGAAAGCAAACAGGGTCGTATCGTATCCAAAGAAAGTAAAAGCAGCGAGGGGTCGGATATACGTCCCAGAGAAACACAGAGCAAAGGCACCGCCTTCCTTGATCATCAACGTGCCATCATATCGTAATCAGGGTGATTGCTGTCGTACAGCAGGGAACAGATAGATGAACGATGGCACACGGGACGATCGACCTAGGTCAATAGATACGGACGCCAAGATTATGCCAACACCCCGCCGAGCCATCCAAGAAGCTTGAACAGGCCCCATAGACATCCCCCGGCGATGATCGGTAAACTCAGGTTATCGTCCACCCCGCCGAGGTCTGCAACCATGTGAGAGATCCTGTCAGTTGACACCACATACACGCAACAGATAACGCGCACCTAGAGCCTCTGCGACGCCAGTGACGAGCCCAGCGACAACGCCGATCGTGAGCAGACCTGGCCATCCTGCAAACATTGGCATGGACCCAGCTCCGCCGATGAAACTTTGCGAGACCCCACCCTGCCACGTCCACGTCAGATCATGCGGTCTCAGCGGCGCAAGCAGCGTCCAGAACCCTGTGGCAATAGCTGCACCGGTGAGGGTGGCAGCGATGAATCCTGCCAAGCTCTTTCGGGGTGCGAGAGGGAATACGCCGAAAAGACGCTTGGGGAGACGAGGCATTCGGCTTCCATAAAGGCGGCCAAACGTGGATGCGGCTGTGTCGGCCCATGAAAGGCTGTGCAGATATCGAGTCAACGATGGGCAGGAATGAGTGCAAGACAGCGTACATGAGCACTGAGACGACGGCAATGTCGAGGGGGAACGCGACGAGGACGGCATTGACGCCGAGTATGTACCATATGACACCGTTCGAGGTTTTCTGCAAGGGTGATCAGCAACCGAGGCTGGTGTCGGAACAGAGTCCCACTTTTTCGCTGTCACGCATAAAGATGCCGACGCATTTCTCAAAGGCATACTCCAGTGAAGGGTAGCGGAGCCGCAGGATGTCTATGGGTATCAACACAGCCAGTGCAGAACTCAGCGCAACGATGACGCGCTGTGAATCCCCATCGGAGGCATAGAGGTATATCGTAAAGAATCCTGACCGTCACCCCTCTATGAGCGAAAATCGGTCACACGCGCACAAGTACGCACCGATTGACGAATGCAAAGCCTTGCGTGGAAACTCCCAGTCGATCGTACTCACATTCGGTTTCGCAACGCCGTTGGGTGGTGATGCGGGACCGTCGGGGGTCGAGCTGGTGCGAGCATGTTTGGACTTGCGCTTGGGCGAAATTAAGGAACGGTTTTCTGCTTCCTCGACGAGTTCTTCGATGGTGGGTTCTCCGGTGGTGATACGGATGTTGTTCTGAGAGCCGTGGTTTGCAGAGTGTTTCCGTCTATGCGCCTTCTTTGGGGACATGCGGACGGGAAGAGGGGCGGGTGAAGGCGAGGCAGACGGGGAAGAGAACAGAATTTTCGGAGAGGTAGAGCGACGGGAACGGGAAGAAGCGCGTCGTGGCTGGTCGTGAGCGAGTCCGAGCGAAAAAGCGTCGTTGGCGGGGAGAGTCATGACGGCGCGAACACACGACGACAAAACGCGCGCTCTCTCTGCATCCACCGTGGCTGTGTCAGACAACAACCAACGCCCAGAAGACTGAATGTAGCACGGCGCAAACGCAGAGAATGACATTTATAACATATCGACTCTACAGTGAACACCGACCCGTGGTAATACGGAGCAGCGTTGTTTGGTTTCGAGAGACTATCCATGTATCGGAGCATTAAAACGAAGGCCGGGTGGAAGAGTGCGCCTCGTCAATCGTAGTTATAACTCCGAGAAACGTTGCAAGGTAGTCCTGCATGCAACGATGCTCACACGATTCACGTTCTGTGGGCCAGGCATCGGTCAAGTCGCCTGAGCAAGTCGACGATACTCACCAGATTAGACAGATGATGCAAAAAATTTGGGATCAACCAAAGCGGTGCACGTGACCACGGGTCGGGCCGTCCCTCTGCCGGGTTGTCTGTGAACCCAGCCTTGCCCTTTTGTGCCGAATGTACAGTTGCAGATGAGGAAACTCGACAAAAGGAAACTTGACAAATTTGATTGTAGTTTTAATATAATTTTTTGACTGAAATTGATGCTGGGAAGTGACCCCAAAGGATGAAATAGTCAGAAAACAGTGGTCCAATGTTTTTCCCACTACATTTTGAAATGGCCAAATTTTTGGCCCATTTCAGCATTACAAATACAGTATCAGAAAGTGGCTATGCAGCTTCTAGAACAGCTTCAATGGACATCATTGCTCTCTGTGAGATCTGTCAATGTTGTTTCTGCTTCTTCACAGCCCAATCAGCAGCCTTTCCTGTATGCCCAGGTTTACACTGAGCAACAAAAACATTGCAATGTTTGATGTATATCTCATGAGGGATTGATGCTGGACCTATGACTCCAGGGATTCATAGATAGCTCTTATTAAGGGCTTTCTGAAAATATATACATTGCTTATGTAATTCTTTCTTGATAAGGCAGTATTTAACAATTAAGTAGGGGTACTCATTGCAACATTTTTGTTGCTGATATCTAAGGTATTACAATTAGTATGATATATATCCTCCTTTGGCCTTGATGACCTTCTGAACCTTTCTGAAACAACCCAAATCCCTAGGTCAGTAGACCGCTTGCTGGGATGTCTGAGCTTGCTGGACAGGGATTGTAATAAGTGAATGCCCTAGACTTGACTTGGGAGCAGCTTATGCTCTGAGTACTAGTGGGGACTGGGGAAGTATCCTC
>JBBPLR010000034.1:0-105879 GCA_038089915.1 Sutorius australiensis
GCATGGCACTTCCACAAGCCTATATCTGATTTGATCATCGACTGTTTCCAGATATTCCGGAAGTCCATGCTTCGTACGGCTTCGAAGGGATCAGGAACACAAGTCTCACATGCTGAGTTTATCAGCACTCTGGACGACTGGTTGAACAAGTACGATTACTTGGAAGACCGGTCTTCCAACTGTCCTTTCAGAAAAGGTATGTTATTAGTTAGTTCTCTAAATGAGTGTACCTTTCTCACTGTATCTCTTCTTTTTCGTCACTGTGGGGTACACTGTCGCCATGAAGACTAAATAGGCCGTTTTGAAAATTGGATCCACCGCAATGATTCGTTCGATTTGTACGAATGCTAGTTTGCATAAGCTCGTCATATTAATCTCTGTTGCCTGTATAATTCCCAGTCAAAACCAGCTACACATATAGCCATCAAAATAGAGGGAAACGACCGAAGCTCCATACCACGACAGGTGCGTGCATGCGGGTCGAATATGGACTGGTATGCGTGCGCTGAGGCTGGCTCTTTATCTGGCCGCCGCCGTGTCGTTGCGTGAGGCCTCGGCGCATTTGCTTCCGGACCTGTGATGCACTGGACCTGCACCCATACCGCCAAGACCAGCAATCCAATTAGCGACAGAATATGTTTCTCAACCCAATGAAAGAAGAGCGTAGAATTATTCGGTAAAGATCGGGTAACGTTCAGTCGCGCACTGGTAGGACAATCGGTAGCGGCGCGAGCGACAAGTCCAATTTACGATTTTACATTTTAGTAGTTAGTAGATCTGGGACCCACTTTGACTCTTTTGCGTTCGGTCCAGCTTGGAAAGCTCCATGGGAGAGTGGACGTACGGCTTTGGAAGCACTTCCACTTCCACAATGTCACGGCATCGCGCAGAGAGTTCTGGTAGTCGCCCCAAGACTACCCAGTTGCTGAGAAGGGCCTTATTAAGATCTCGTCGCATGACAGCTGCACCTGGAAATCAAACCCGCTAGTTTCCTTGAAGCTATCCTAACGTTCAACTAGAATAGTATTACAGAAAACAAAAAGGACAAAGGACAAAAGAAACTCAATGCAAACACACGTCTCACTACATCGCTCATCGCTTCCCGTTCGCCTTGCCTTTGGCACCCTTCGCGGCAGCCCCCTTCTTCTTCTTCGATCTATCATCATCCGAATTGTCCGACTCCCCGCGCGCCTTGGCAGCATCCGCCCGCTTCGAGTCCGCTGTAACGCAAAACGACATCAGGCCGGTCAACACTATCACCCACACTCAGAGCCAGAATGAACACGAACATTTGGCTGCCTTGCGCTCGAGCTCATCCCAATCGTCTCCTTCGTCGGAGACGTCGTCATACGACTCACTCCCCTCATCGTCGCTCGCGTCCGACCCATCATATACGCTCTCTTCGTTGCTGCTCTCTTCGGAGACAAGATCCTCTGGGTCTGCCTCGAATTCGGACTCGGTATCCGATTCCTCCTCGGCATCGCTCTGTTGACAACAATCATTCAGCACATTTAAAGCGTGGACCAGGATGTGGTGAGCGTACTTCCCCAGCGCCGCCACCGAGGAAACTCCATCCGCCTTGCTGGAAAAAGTCATACGGACTCTCGTTGATCGTCTTCATGATCGGTCCCCAATTCAAGTTGACAGGACCCTCGCTCAACGGAATGTCAACAGAGCTGGATACGTGCAGGTGAGCATAAACAAGGATGATTCCGAGACTATAACGTACTCGAGCCAGTTCTTCACGTCGTCCAACTGCGCGCTCGGTATCGAGTTGATATGGAGTGGTGTCTTCGTAAAGTCTTTGAAAATGAGAACGAGATCAAATTGTTTCAGAGTGAACTGGACACGTTCCAAAGACGCGATTTCAATCTCGTTGAGAGTGACGACGAGGAAAGGGGGTTCGATGAGATGAACGAGACATTCAGTCGTAGGTTGTAACCGAACGTTGGTTCGGAAAGGGACACCCTCGAACGACAGCTCTCGGAAGGGAATGTCAACTTCGACTGTTTCCCCGGTCTGTTCACAACTCAGCTAGTATCCAGTGAATCACAAGTCAGTCCGCGTACCGAAGTTGAGGCGGCTTCCGCGACCCGTTCCGCAAAGAGCTTAAACTCCTTATTGAGCATCTGCCTGCGTTTTCGCTCTTGTTGTTCCATTTCGATTTCATCCTCGTCGCCGTAACGGTGCTTCCGCTTCCTATTACCCGTCTCGTCAAACTGAACGTCAGAGGCCTCTCGGAAGAATTGGATATCCTAGATGACAACCCGTGAGGAGAGATGGAGAGATGGAGAGCAATTCCCACTCACGTGTGCTTTCTTCTTTCCGATCATGATGGGTGCCTTGAGATGGATATGAACGATGACAAGAAGCTCCTTGTCACACGGTTGGAAGAACAGATGCTTGATGTTGCTGAACAAGACATCTACCCAGCACAATCAGCCAAATCGTCTACATTCCGCGCCGTCAACCTACCAATCTTCTGGGATCCCATCGGCGATTGGTATCGCAGACCGTTATGGTGAATTTCGACCTCCCCTGGTAACCGTTTTCCGTCGAGAGCCGGCCGCACGAACACCTCGGGGAGCTTGTGAGGCCTTCTCCCCTTGAGTTCCACGAGGATATCTTGCTCGATGACGTCCGCCATCTCCTTCTTTTGTTGTTCCCGCTTGTTCACCTCTTTCTTCAGATCCGTAATCTGCCTCGAGATTTGGTCAAAGCGGTGGCCGTCCAACGAACGGTAGGTGACGGAGCGGACAAATGTAGCGTCCGGATCCTCGAAGGGCTGGGTAACGTATGAGCGTGATACAACGAACGGAGGACGGAATGCGTACAGTCTCGTCCTTTTTCCCGGCAAGTTGACCGGGGGTCTGGAAATTGATGCGAAGGTACGTATAATCGCCTTCATCGTTCTTGCTGACATTTTTGACGGTGTTGATATGGAAGGGTACTGCGAACCCATGCATGGGCAGGATGATCGTCTGAGCCTTGCGGTCGACCGTAATCTTTGGGTCATCTATCAACATGCTATTGCATGTCACACACACTCCAGTCACTCACCCGTAAAGTCTCTGCTTCCTTTGGCAATGCACCCTCACCCTTGTAACTCTGGAATCGCTTCCACCCCTTGCCCTCCTTCTCACCAAACGCACCGCCCTCCTCCGAGTATTTGGCAAGACCAGCAGCTTGCAGGTTGGTATGCAGGTCCGCCTGGTGCTCCTTGATTTTGGCAGCCATCGTGTGCAGCACTTCCTCGTAAGCGGAATTCCGCGTCTTGTTGCGCAATACTTTTCCGCCGACGGTCTTGTTCTTTCCAGGTGTACCGTTGGTGAGAGGTTTCGTGGGAGGAGCCTTGGTAGTTTTCGACGGCTTTTCAACTTCCTCCTCGGCCGTGTTCAAGAAAAAGAGCGTTTCTTTTGGTGATTTGACACCATCGGTAAGGAACGTCGCCTTGTCGGCAGAAACCCGGACGGTATCGACCAGGTGTAATGCATACCTAGCCCGAACGTGTCATGATGCCATCGTCGGATAGGCAAGCGAACGTACTTCTTTCCAGACTCATCCACGAGATCGGAGAATCCCAGCACTAAATTAAACACCATGTTCGCCTTGAGCTGGCGCCCGTTCTTGGGTGAAAGAAGATATGCCGAATCCCTGAACTCGATCCCGATCTACAACCTGGTCAACTTCTCCCGACCTTGCAAAACTCTAACGTGTGGACGTACTCCTGAACCCAAGTTCTTGACGAAGTTTTTCTCCAACTCTGGCTTTTTCTCCCGGATGTACTCCACGGCGAATTGGTACATATCACGTAGCGTCTTTCCGTCCTTCATTTCTCGTACGACCTCAGACTGTAGGGAGACCAGGAGATTGTAGATTTCTTCTTGTTCCTGTGGAAAAGTCAAGCATGCTGATGGTGAAGCGAGGACATGCACTGACCTTTGAGGGGTCAACGATGATGCTACGTCCGAGGTTTGCGCAGTAACCTTTGTAGCGCAACCCAACGGCGATGAGGAATACGCCCTTGTGTGCTATAGGATCCGTCGACGACTCGGCGGTCGAACGAAGATCGTAACCGGTGCGCGTAGACCGGGATTGGATGATAGGAGTGTAGCAGAACTCTGTCGCGCCCCAATCGACCTGAATGAGATCTCATGAGCACCACGTGGGTGCGCATAACGAGAACAAACGCACATCGCTCACCCCACGCCCCTTGCTCCACACCTTCATATCGGGGCCTTTAGCACCCTCTCCATCCCCGGTTCCTATCCGCGATTCAATTTGGCCAGCGAACTGTTCGTGCGTAATTTTGGCCTCTTTGTCTAGTATCGTCTCGAGCTTGAGCACGATATGGTGGATAAGCAGCGTCGATGTCAGGTTCGCAGCAATGCGGATAATTTTCTGGAAGGATAGTGAATCCGTGTGTCACTCCATTTCAATCGTTTAGTCTCACGAGTTCATCTTCGTCCTTGACCGCCATCACGGTAGAGAGTGCCGGAGCCATGTCAACCTGCTCTGGTTTGTTCGCAAGCTTATCTATGCCCTGATTCCACTCGTTGATCAAATTTCCATGGTACGTCTCTTTGACAAGCGTCGCGACACGCGTGTGCGCCGAATACGCCTGGATGAATTTGGGAAGAGCGTCCGTTGGTGGTTCTTTCGCCTTGGCCTGGACCAGGATCTCGAATGGCACCGGCGGATTCCCATCTTTTATTTGTTGTAGTACTTTGGCTGGGACATTGTGAACGCGTGTTAGGACGGCGGCGCGGGCACGATCCAACGCGTACCTTTACTAGCCGAGCACAGCACAACAAGTCTCTCCTTCTCGAAAAGCAAGAAGGTCGAGGGGAATTCATAACCCAATAGCCACGTCTGTGCGAACACATCGAGTCAGTGACAGTACTGGCAAGAAACCGCGTCCAACTCACTTGGAACGCCGTGCCCTTTCGGACGGGCTCATCTTCGGCCGCGGGATCTCCGGAAAGCAACAAGAGCGCTCCTGCGTTCGCGATTGAACCGAGGTCGTCGTTGAGGCTCGCATTCTGAGGAGACCGTGATGAAGGTTAGGGCATGCACGACGTAGAAAGGAGACAACATACGCACGTTCCAGCCGTCATAGACGTCCTTTAGACGAGCGTTGATGAGAGTTTTGTTCAGCTGTACAGCCATGTTACCCTCGAGTGTGTTGTGGGTGAGACGTCGGGCGTGATAACGAGCAAGGAGTGGTGAGGAGCGTAGCGCACCGATGCTAGAAATTTACAACGCGTTCATCAGAAGGGCGTGCATTAGTCAGCACTACACCCCTTCACTTCGTGCCACAACCATGTCTGAACGTAAAGGTGGGCGCGCTGCATGTCTTGTGGGCAACATTTGCTGACGATCTCGCAGTATTGAACAAGTACTTCCCCCCGGACTTTGACCCTTCGCTCATCCCGCGGAGAAAAGGGCCCAAGAACTCGCAACAGGTCGTTCGTCTCATGGCGCCCTTTTCAATGCAAGTGTCATCCTGCTCGTTCGTCTCGTACTGCTAACCGGATAAACAGGCGATGTAACACCTGCGGAGAATACATCTACAAGGGTAAAAAGTTCAACGCACGCAAAGAGACTGTCGATGGAGAGGACTATTATGGCATCAAGATCTTTCGATTCTACATCAAGTGGTGAGTGCTCTCTTGATTGTCATCCTACTCCCGACTAACTAACTACGTCCACAGCACTCTATGTTCCGCGGAAATCACGTTCAAGACGGACCCAAAGAACACCGACTATACAGCGGAACATGGTGCATCGCGCAACTTTGAGCCATGGCGGGACGAAAAGGAAGGTCAGGAAGAGGATCGTCTCGCACGGCTAGAAGAAGAGGAGAACAACCCAATGAAAGCGCTCGAGAATCGGACGGTCGATGCCAAACGCGAGATGGACATTCTTGACGCCCTACAGGACATCCGTGCCAGGAACGCTAGGAATGAGCGAATGGGGCAGACCGTCGACTTGGTTGCGCGGATACGGGTAGAGGATTTAGAGACGGAGGAAGATCAGCGACGGAGAGAAGAGGAGGACGAGGATGAGAGGCTCGTGCGAGAGGTTTTCTCAAAGGTGACCATGCCACCACCTGCTAGTTCATCATCGGGTTCGAGCGAATCGACATCCCAAGCATCAACATCGCAGTCCGTTACTCTGAAGCGCAAAGCCGGAGATATAGAGCCCGACCTCCACAGTCTACTCCCTGAATCTACGCGAGAGCTGATCAATACCAAGTCCGCCACCGCCGCCACGCCGCCAGCCAAGAAACCCAAGCCTGATCTCAAAGCCAAGCTAGGGATCAAAGTGGCAAAAAAGGGAAAGGTTGCCGTATAGGTTCTGGGCTCAGGTTCTTGATGTTCGCTGTAATGCTCATTTATCATCAAGTGTACACTTGATACCTAGTTCCGTAGGTCAACCACGATCGCGGACTGGCTTCTTTCCATGGCCGCATTGACCGACACACGATGTGACTCTGTGCCCCTTATGCTATCCACGCGTACTCCCGCAGCCTCGTGAATATGACCAAAGACGTGCAGTTGACAGTTCTTCAGGCTGTCTAATCTGGACGTAAGTACCTCGCACCCGGCATCTTTCCCTCTTTTCGTCTTGTCGAGTATTTCGTGCGGCGGCGTATGGGTGATAAGAATCTCAGTATCATTGGGTATCCTACTGTATATTGCTAGAGGGCGTAAGCATCAAACGAGAGGGCATTTAAACAGGCACACCTTCAGCCTCTGCTATGGTCTCGTATTGAAAAGCACCCTGAACATAGAGCGGGACTGCCTGGAGTAAGATTCTATCAATATCAACCCATCACGGTCAGGAGAATGGACACGTACTGGCGACCCATACACCTTCCACGCTCTGCCCGTCGGTGCAGTGAATTGCAACGGCTCGTGCTCGAGATAATGCAGTCCGAAAGACGACTGACTGCGCACGTATGCGCGAGTTTGTTTGATCACCTGCCTTCACCGTCAGAACCACCCGACACACGTTGAACAACGCGACAGACGTTGGCACTCATCCCCCAATGACTCCACTCTGGATCCAGACACAGCTGCCAACCGAGACCATTCAGTACCGAGTAGGTCAAGTCATTGAGGAAACCTACATCATGGTTCCCAGCGACGATGCTAAAACGTCATGACGCACATCAACAGACCACGAAATCCAGTGAGACACACCCACATCTTTACAGGATGATCGAGCGACTTGAGCCACTCGATCGTCATTGCCAGCTGCGACGGCTGTCCCCAACTGCTCAAATCCCCACCGTGCAACAACACGTCCCCGGGCGGAACGCGGTACGTGCGCGAGTGTGTGTCCGAGATGCAGACGAAGCGAGTCCACCCAGGGCCGGGGTGCGGTGGAAGCTGCTTTCCCTCGACATCGACATAGATAGCGTAGCTTGGTCGGCTTTCAGCGGTCATCCCGTGCAGATGGTTGGTGTGGTACAAGTCTTGTGGGTAAACAGCACGTCGAGGCTGTGATGGCCTCGAGGCGTGGGGGAGCCGAAGATGGAGAACGCCTTCAACATGGATTGGTAGTCCCTACATCTCGTCCGCACTACCTCCCAAGTCAAGGTCTCTCAGGATAAAGACCGCCTCCTCCACACGCATCTCCAGCACGCTCAGCATCTCCCGCTTTCGCTCCCACTCCGCCAGCACCTCCCGTTCCATGCGCGTCAACAGACTCTCGTCCTGCGCAACGTCCGTCCGCTCCTGCTTCAGCAACACGGCCTTGACATTGGGCTCTTCCTGTTCCGCTTGCCGGCGCGTGCTAATGTTGAACAGTGTCTTGTAGAGGCTTGCAAGCAACGCCGAGTACGCTTTCGATAAGTCAACGTGCCTGAACAAGGTTCGGGAGATGGATATTCATCATCGCAGGGACAACCTACCAAAGATAAAATGTTCGTGTCGGATTTCGGTCTGCACTCCTCGGAACTTCCTGCGTCGATATCAGAAAGTCGGAAGAGAGTGCAGATAACAGCGGTCGGACGTCCTTGTTCGCCATCATCGCCACCTTGGCTATCTATGACCAAGCAACACATTAAAACTCGTTCACGGCCGAGTGGGATCACTCACATGTTTCTCGTCCATCTTCCCGACGTCCAACAACAGCCTGACAACTCGCACACCATCGTTCCCGTGTCGCTCTCTCGCCACCGCTTCTAACACACGTCTCCGCAATCGTTTACTAATGGTATCAAACTCGACGCTGATTTTGTTGCCACTGAAACTAATGTAGGACGCTGCTTTACCAGCCGGCGTTGGATTATCTGCGCAAGCCAAGAGGCCAAGGTATTCTCTAATCAGGGTGGAATGTGAGGGCTTTTTCGAGGTAGTCGCCAGCCCTTCCGACAGGTCCTCGTCGTCCGGAATGTACATCCCGATAGCAGCAGTAGAAGTTGAGTCTTGGGAACCAAACACAAAAGACGTGAACGTTCACGGCATGTAAACGGGGGGTGGACTTACCTGAGCGCACCTCAGAAGCGGATTTCTGTTTCGAATCGGTTGCCTTGAGTGTGGCCCTCATAACCAGGGCGGCGCTGCGGTTAAACCGTTCCTCGACGGCAGTCTCGATAAGCTACATCTGCTTTATCAACACGGAATCAGGGAACCCGTGTCGCGTGATCGTACCTTGTTGCGAATATGAATGTTGAACTTGTCAAAGTTCACCCGAAAGTAGACATTGTCCTACGCAGCGCTGAGCATTCTGTTTGTAAAAACAACGGAATACGTACATCCACCACGTCTCCGACGACCTTATTTTTCTGAAGGCAGATTCAATCATAACAAGCGACTCTAGATACAAACACCCTACCTTGGGCGGTCGACCGCTCCACTGCTCCTTTGGTTTCCGTTTCTAAACTGACTGATCAATCCTCTTCCGAGCAGCACTATCCCAAAAAGACACACCACTCCAACCTTTTCCGCCTCCTCCTCTTCTCTTCTCAGTCTCGCCTCAGCGACCACCTTGGCTTCGCGCAGCTCCTTGGCAGTCGGAAACCCAGAAATCTTGGCCTTTTCCTCGGCCTCGTATTTTATCCGCTTGTCCCGTGGTGAATTATGTGAGAGGATCGTAGATGGCTTGAGATATGACTGGGATACAAGCTTGTACAATGATTGGGAATACATGCTGGAGCCTGTGCCAAGCGCAAAGCCGTGTCGAGTCAAGCCCAAAGTCGAGCCACGAGAGCAACGCACCTTTGGGATCGTACAGAGACAGCCGTGACATGATATTTGGCGGTCGAAGCTTTCCATGATCCAAAATAACTTGTACGATCTCCGCGCCCTGATAACGATGGTAAGAAAAAGAAGACGATTTAGCCAGACTATGACAGACTGCGAAAGATTGAGGGGACGCACCGCCCGACCAAATAGGCTCTCCGCCAGCCACACGTACCGCCCAAACCGCAACCGGAAGAGACACTCGAGCGTGTTAAACTCGAGCATGTCGCCCTCATCATCTGTGTGGGCGTGCCAGAGGATGTTGTGCTGCACGAGGACGATGATGGATGCGCGCACGATTCGGGGCTTCATCCCTGTAAAACGAGCCAGTTGCGGGAGGGATAATCGGCCACGGGTCAGTAGCGTCGACGCGACCTTCTGTCGCCGAGATGAGGAACGAAACGCAGGTTTGGTACATGAACGCTTACCGCCGTGAGGGGCCCGAAGTGTGTATCTATGATCTGAGTGCACAAACGGCACGTATCTGCGTCGGCCATTCGTCGCTGACGGATAGAATTAAAGTGACATCAACGTCGTTATTTCGTCGTCTAGCAAAAAGATTACACGATTGATTACACTTTTTCTGCATACGGAAATCGCCGCTTCGACAAGGATGAACGATGCCATGAATGTCTTCAGCAGACGAGCACAAAAACATGTACTTGAACATGCTTTCTCTCTTTTCGACGTAAACCCAGTAATACCCATGTGTTACTCGTCTGTCTGTCAAAACATCATGTCATGTCATTCCAATATCCCTCGTTTTCGCGCTGAAAAGGTCAGTCATGATACAACGTAAAGCGAACGGGAAATATAAGATGCAGGTGAAGAAATGCAATGCACAAAATGCGGAAAAACCAGCCATGAAGAGAAAGTACTCGACCTTGCTTGGATATGCTTGATGGGCGGGATGTTAAAAGGGGTGCATGGGAAGAGAATACGTGGACGGATATAATAAATTAGCACTGCACCCGTGCAAGGATGCGAATGCACTGTGCAGTGAAACACGGCGAGGTGCCTGGGCAAGGCGTCGTATCGTTAGACGCGCGGTCGCTTTGAGCCTGCAAGCATGTTTAGCGCATGCCACCAGCAGAACCGCATATGACCCACCTGGTGAATGTCGAGAATCCTCTACATATGCGTCTTCGCCAGGTTCTACCTCGTCATAACATCTTTTTGATGACGCTTTGCTTGAGAGAGTGATAGAGCTCTCATTCGAGGCAGCATCTGGGTCTATCCAGTCTTCTTCATCCTCCCCTTCGGCGTCTTCGTCATCCCACTCATCCCAGGCTTCGTCGTGTTGGAGTGCAGCTTCAATACTACCTTCTTGTCCATTCTGTTCAGGGTTAAATGTTCGGTCAAACTCAGCATCTGTATCGAAGTTTGTGAGCGTTATGGAAGCGAAAACCACAAGGACGTACCAGCTTCGCGTTCCAATATCGAAACAAAATTGGAATCAGACACGTCGATTTCAGAAAAAATTTTGTCCTGTGCAGTACTTGTCCCTCGGTTATCTAGTGGTTGCTCTGCTCATCAGACGGACACACTGAGCTACTGGATGGGATACTCACCATGGTTGACTTCACTCGTGGGCTCGACAGGGATGCGCTCTTCACTACTCGGGGCTGACTCTTCTCGCTGACCTGGGAGTATGTCAGTAATATAGGAAGAAGCAGAATATATGGACATACCTGATTCATTAGTGGCATTGTCAGCGGCGAGTTTACTCGATTCGGGTTCGAGAAATGTGCGGTTGGGGATTGGGGTAGACGCAGACCTGTCTTCTTCATCCCCCTCCGAACCGGGGAAAACAGTCTGGGTTTCGTCTACTGCAGTAGACGTATCTTGCAAACCTTCTTCGTAATGCGGGGGTTCGCCAAATTGGACAAGGGAAGCACCGCCCGCTTGCTCCGGAAGCTCCTCACCATATCGTTCATCATACTCCTCCGGTTGGACATAATCCACATATTCAGTTTGTTCATCTCCAAATTCCGGCTCGTGCGCAGTAATCGTAGTCGTGGCATCTGTATCTTCCGCTGCTGGACGGTGGGCCAGGTCAGCATCCAGGCGGTCAGATTTGGCCGATTCATCGTCAGTATTGGTGCCCTCATAATCGTCCTCATCCTCGAGACTATGCGTTGCCTCCTCGGTAACTTCGTGGTATTCATCCGCGGGTTCTTGAACAACAGCATTGTGCTCCGGTCCATGACTCTCTTGTGGAATTTCTCCTATAGATTCGGAGGGAAGTATGGGCTCTTTGACAACTTCTTCGGCTTCTGTTGTAGAGGGGACCTCCGATGCCTCGGAAACGACCGCGGGGTGTGGGGAAAGGCGGTTAACTGTTTCTTCTTCTTGAGGCTGGGGCTGTTCTTCACCTGTTTCATAGTGTTCGCTGTGCCCTATTCGAACAAATGTAAGCCATCTGGCCGTAGTGAGAGGGAAACACAAACCTTCGTCGTGTTCTCCTTGCCCGGTTTCAGTAGCTATGTTTAGTCGTTGAACCTGCTCCTGAACCGCGTAATATCGAATGATAAATCGCGGTACGTTGGCGCGAAGCAGAAGTCGAAGAGGTCCTACAAGGTCAGATCCATCGTGTAAAATGTTGAGATCGTGCAAACTAATTTCGCGTGAGTGCACATTATCCTGTACAATAATTAACACGTGGTAGTTTTTCTAGTCGAGAATATCACTAACCTCAGAAACAGATAACTGTAGATCATAGGCGTCGAGTACGAGTTCACCTTCAAAGCTGTGGGGAACGCGAGAAAGTAAACCTTCATCCTGACGCAGTGCCTCAAAGACACTACTCAGGGGTTCGTAGTATAATGTGGGTCGGCTCTCAAGAAGTACCGAGTAAACCTTCTGATTGCCAAAAGATTCCTCATCAGCTTCGCCCTCCACAGCAGGTTGGTTGAATAACGCAAGTGCTGGCTCAGAGAGTTCGGCAATGGACAGTAAAACGCCAGGGGGAGGGTCAATGTAAACGCCATCCGAAATATGGAGGGGATCAACTGTTTCCGCTTCCGTCGCTTGTGCCGCAGCCTTTTCGTCCTGAACCGGAGGGCCGCTATCATAAGCATTTTCAGCGCTTGTTAGATGTGCTGACTCAACGGTCGGTGGCTCTGAATTTTCGTGCTGAGCCACCGCTGGGTAATCAGGGCGTCCCTCAGCAACAGGTGGAACATGAGATCCTGCCTCAGCAGCCGCGTCCGCGGGAGCCGGCGTTTCAAATGGCTGCGCGTCTCTACGAGACGTCCCGGCTGGTTGCTCGAGGGACTCACTGACAAGGGGAATATTTTCGGCGGGAGTGTCAGCAGGACGCTCTGAATCTGAGGCCACCGCTTCCGAAGAGACAACTTCCCCCGAAATTGAAGACTCCACGTGGGTAGCGTCAGTCGGCGGGTGGTCAAGGGGTGCCTGGTGCGCCTCCGACTCCGGTTCGCCCTGAGGCTCTGGGAAAGCGACGTGCTCTTCAAAGGCAGGTGGTGTCGGGACTGGGTGTGCAGAGTCAATCGGAACGTCGACGGATGGCTGTAGGGGTTGAGTAGGAACGAAGGGTGAGGCCGCGTGTGACGCGTCGTAAACTTCAATGTCTAGTAGCTCTTCCCCGTGAGGACGGTGTAATTCAGTGGTTTCGTCGGCCATTTCGTATTCTGCATTATCGCCAATGTATTCTTCCATGTCGACCTCTACGCTGGCGTGTTCGGCGTAAGCAGAAGTGGCAACATGGTCATCGTGATCCATCAGGGCCTCTGCAAAAAATTCGGCGGTGCCTGTCAAGTGCATTGGAACATCAGGATCTGAAGAAAAATCAAGCATCGGTGCATCATATGCATCGATCGATGGAGAGGCCGACATTGTCGTTGCGGCGGGGGATGCACGGAGTCGGGGAACAAGAAGGATCGGCATTTGCCTTTCACTTGGTCACGCCTTAGGGCAAGCATGGTCCGTGCAGATCACGTGGTATGACACGAACGTTCACCTCAACGGCGTCAAAAGTGGTATAAGTACTTGTTGTCGAGATGGCTGTCGAAAGCCCCCATGCAGCGGACGTGGAGTTTCTTGTGCGACGTTCCATGAGCAAGGGATACCAGCTGTTTTCCCTGCTTACCCCGCCGGCATACACGGCATTCGTACTCGCGCGCAAAGGCCGAGCTCACTTCACCATAAATCGCCTCCTACGCGCGACATGGGTTGGAGGTACTGTCGGTAAGATTCTACCTGCTTCTCCTTATTTTCTTCTGCATGTCGGTGTAGGATCCGCAGTTGGTGGAGGATTTGAATATGTTCGCTCCGCGAACTCGAGCGATGTCACCGTCAGAAATAGACACATCCGCAGCGCCTACGACGTACGTCTCGTTTGCTCAGCTCGTGCTCGTCATGCTCACCTTTTTCCAGACCGTATCGTTGCGGGAGGATGATCACTCCACTATCGGCGCCCTGCTCTTCGCCGTCCTCACTCCCGCTTTATTTTGGAAGAGAGCAAGCACGATAAATTGTGAGTAGAGTCCAAATTCCAGAGAACAAGGGTGTTCATATCTCTTTTAAAGTGGTGTTAGGTGGCGCTGGCATCGGTTCATCTATTGGCGTTCTGACACACTATGGTCGGACCTTGACCGGAGACCCACCTCCACCAGTCCAAGTCCCCGAAATCTCAATTCCCCCAATATAGCAGAGCGCCGTACATGTGGACATTCACCTTCGGTAGTTCATAGGGCGGATGCCTTCGTGCCCCACCACGCTGCATTCGGACGGTAAATTTGGCAGTCATTCCATTTTTACTCTACACTGTACACCACGCATCTAACTAATCCCTTGCCACGTCCTTGAACCTTCCGTCCACAACCGGGTGAATTACAAGCAGATCTTCCTCGGGGGTCTTCTCATGACCATTCCGCCCATTTCCCTGCCGAATCTTTTTCCCATCACAGCAATCTACACCACTCATGTGCTCTCGTGCGGTGATCTTGAAATGATCCTCGTAGTGTATGCGGGGACGTAACTTGTTCAGTGCATGTTGCCACCATTGAGCAGGCTTGGGTACAAGATGGCGTTTCTGCGCGTGCCGTTCTCTATGCTCGATCTCCCGTCTGACGACATCAGCCGTCTCCGAATGAAGATGGTCTGTTTGTTGGTCCCCCGAGCGTAAACGAACCATCTTGTTGACGTAGTGGGCTCCTACCAAATGCAAACGCGAGATGCATGTGGTTTCGTTGGTACATCAAGCCGAGGTTTACCCACCAAGCAAGTATTTCCTCACAAGGCCGCTCATCAGCTGCCCATGCTCATCGTCAATGAGGTACTCATGTCCAAGGAGGGCAGTGTATCCGTCATGGCCGGTAGCCATGTACTCCCTCGTTACGATCTTGTACGTTCGTCCATTCTTCTCCCTTTTGACAAATCCGCCGTCCACAAGGATGGGGGTTCCCGAACCAGAGCTGGTACTTTCCGATGGTGTCTTTGAGACTTCTTGTAACAGCCAAACTCCGATCACCCGCTGACCAGGCGGCCGGCGCGAATCCCATTGGACGCGTAGACCGGATACGATAGGGAAACGCCTTAGATCACACATCAGTGGAATCTTACAAAAACGCGGGACAACTACTTGCCCTTCTTGTGCCGGGTACTTGGATAACGCTTCCTCGAGAGCATCCCACAGGGATTCCCCATCTAGCTCAAGTACCACAACGGGGTCATCGAAAGGTAATATCTCCAGGATATTCCCGAGAGTGATTACGCCTTCAATAATCTTAGTGCATGCATGGTCGCCATCTGCCATATAGACCATACCTGGAGGATATAGCATGTCGCCTCGTAGAGTCCCCGCACATATGAGGACCCCATCAGAGCCGCTACCATATTTAGTAGTCAACGCATCGGCGTATGCATGTCTCAAGACGTCTGCGAACCAGTTACCGGCTGCCGTCTGGAGGGAAGAATGTATACCATTTTGGCTAGCCGAGCGGGACCACATACCTCGTTAGTGCGCAACAAATGTGATCGCAAATCCAGCTTCACGTCGGTGATGCATACAGGCGCTTTCAATGATTCGGATACAGACGAGAGCACATCGTGAAGAATCTTCTGCAGGTTCTTCGAAGTCGGCATATCAGGCCGAATCTGATGATGTTTGCCTGGGTGGAAACGCGGTCCAGTTGCTCAACTCTCTTCGCATAACGTAACACTCACCATGGACCGCCTTGATTACCTTGTTCCTAATGCTACCTGGGGGGGTATCTTCGAGCTCTAGCGCGAGCTCACTCAGTTCTCTAAAGTCTGTCCCACTTTTGACCACCAGAATATCACCCTTGTCCCCTTCAGATCCGAGGCTCGGCTTTGAGACGTCGTATCCTTCCCATGTAGTTACACCTTTTGATACGAAGTAGAGGTGGTCGTGGCCGCCCAAGATGATGTCTACGCCATGTTCCCCAGCAATGGAACGGGTTTCTTGGGCGGAGGGGGACAAAGCTAACAAATCTTTCGCTAGTTGGATATCCTGAAGTGACAAGGATGAGCAAATATGTTCATTGGGCGAATCGTGATGTTACATTCGGGACGCTACGTCATGTGTCAGTACTACCTTCACCATGGACAGGATTCCCGTACCGAGCGTGGGTCAATGCAATGACAAGGTCACATTGATGTTCTCCACGCAGCCGCTGCGACAATTCTCTACCGGTCTTTGCCATATCCTTGAACTTGAAATTGGGTGGCCATGCCGATACCGTGCTGATCCAGTCTCTGTAGAACGAAGTCATAAGGCATGTCAATCCCAACGTTACGAAGCACGGACTCTTCCACAAGCCCAATGATACCGATCCTGACACCTGACCGTTCTAATACCTTGAAGAGATGTAGGTGTTCCGGAACCTTGTTGGTATCCTCGTCGACGATGTTGCTCAAGAGCCAAGGCTCAACACAGATGAGACTCATGTACGATCAAAATCATGATAAGGAACTCACAAATTTGGTATCATCGACCAACTTCGAGAGATGTGGGTATCCTACGAAGCGTCGTGCTCAGCTTCATGTACTGGATGAGTTCGATCGGTACAGACCAAAATCAAAGTCGTGGTTGCCTTGAGATGGCGCAATAATACCTAATTAGCAGAGTAGTTGTACAGGTCCTCCGATGATGCACAAACCCGTCAATGCGACATCCGGCGCAAGTTCATTCATCACTGGGACCTATGCCATTCAACCCAAAAGATAATGCATGAGAGGCGTGTCTCACCATATGGCTTCCTCGGGTCACTGTACTCTCGACCGACGGCGAAAACAAGTCGCCAGAAAACAACGAGAGACCATCGCGCGTCCCGTCTGGTCGTACGCGCCATGTGCGTCGGATATTGTCTAGGAGGGCAGCAAACTGGGTAGCGTCGATCGTATCGCCGTTTGATGAGATCTTCTGAGGCGTAACGCGGTACACATCGTTCCAGTGCACAATGGACAGCTGTGACATGGTCGCAAGGCAAAACACGAATGGTCGGAGATGAATGGGTTTGCCTCGCTTAGCTCTCCCTGGGTATTGGGCAAGAACCCACGACCTTCAAACAAGCTCTATTTCGGAAAGTGACTGCGGAATTGGAATGGGTTGGCGTCTATCACCAAGACCCGGCGCGTGACCAGGTCCGTACGACTGATATCTTTGTGGTAGGGTGTCGACATGCGTGAGTAGATATAGCTGATAGATGACAATCGCTCGTTTGGTGAGTACAATTTCGTGCTGAGGATCAGACGGCATCGACGGCTTTGAATTCATCAACCTAGGAAGCAGAATATTCTGGGTCGCTGCAGAGAATAAGCCTGTGGTCCACTGATCCCGAGTTGGTGAGCCGGCAGAACATCAAAAATTCGATGTTGGGCATTGTTCTTTGTGAAGAGAGGTGATGTCAAAGTTGTCATCACATTTCTGACTCGGTCTTCCAATGTCTTGGTCGCACAACATCCGTACGCCATTCGGTGCTGCAACCCCTCCCAGTGAACCTCTCGAGGCTTATCATGGATCATACAACAACTTTCTGAACTATCTGTTGACTTCCAGGAGGACTCCTCAGCGGTCCCATGGGAGGCTTCATGGAAGAAGACGGAGCTGATACATGTGCTTGAGGTCTTGTTCCAGTTTTCAGGTTGCAGCTCAAGCCCCTCAATTATTTTGACTTTATTTTCTCATCGCTGATAGGCGATCGACAGTCATACTATCCGAGTCTGATGCCCTTTATCTCGCCGATACCGCACCAGCTGAGCGGTGGGACTGTGATGTTATGGAAGAACAAGGCAGCACGAGACTACGCATCCTGGTCGACGGAACCTGCGAGGGTCTGAGAGAACCTGCTTGACAAAATTTTTTGATACTAATCAGTGACTCCCCGAGTGCTGCACACCCCTTCTTATCCATAATCAAATCCCAGGTAGGTTTCCGGTGGACGTGTTTCCCCTATAATAGCGAAATCTGTCATTATTTCTGCCACTAGGGCCCAATACAGGGTGTATCTCAATCCATATGCTCAAATAGCATGGCAGAGTAATTTGCTATGCATTCGCGAAGGCGACAAACGTGCCGCACATTCGTTTTTCGAAATATCAACACTTTCTACCAGGAACAGAATTTACAGTGGTGCCACGGCTCTTCGAACCCTCAAAGCATGAGCTCAGACTCTTGTGTGGTGGTACATGCCTATCAAGTTCTGTTTTAACCAGTCTTCAACATTCTACCGTCAGCGAATGGGGGTCTTAGGGGTAAGGGAATGAGCAATCTTTGCTTTATTTTTATCGTATCGCTAACGGTTGGCTATCCAGTTGATTGACCTATTCCCACTATATACAGTCAGGGTGATGGGCATAAAGCTCCGCTCTCATCGAGTACCTTCGGGCAATGCTCATGCTTTGATCCCTTTGACCCTGGCGTTGACGGTGCCGCATCCGAGGACTGTGACACCCTTGAAGGAGGGGAAAGGTTACGTGCCGTCGTCAATGACATCCACCAAGCAAGTGCAGCACTCTGAAATGGTAATTTTGAAATCTGGAAAAACATATACATCCCTTGTCAACTACTTTGCCAAGTTATTCTGTCCGATTCAGATCGGATTTCGGGATACCTCCATGGGCATGATCGCAACTATTATAAGCGTACATCACGCGCCACATTGGCATGGTGGACACATTCCCTAAAGATATTCGTCGTTGCGCAGTAAAATTCGTATCGATCTAGATCACGTACTAAAATCAGGGGGCAACGGCAACGAAGAGGGGGTTGCTTCCCGCGATCACCGTGTTCGAGAAAAGAGGAAGAGGGTAGCTGCAGCAGCGCCTGCTGCGAATGCCAACGATGGGAGAGCAAATGTACCAAGGGAAGATGCAACGTGGATATGCTTGCCACGTTTGGAGATCCCACCGATGGCGTTTGGCCGTGGTATCGTATTGTTCTCCCAGCCTTCGTCTAACAACCTCTTCATCGTCTCATCGTTCAACGTTGCTAGTTCTTCCATGTCCCAGGAAGTACAGACGTCCACCATCCACTTCATCCGACGCTTGCTCACCGGACCTCCTACGCCCGGAGCTCTTTCTCTGAGCTTTGCCCTCAACTCTCCCACCTTTTCGATCGCTTTTCCCACCCGCTCTGGGAGACTTCCCTCGATCCTCCGTTTAATGAGGTTCGCTAGCTTGGGGCTCTGCCCGTTCGTCGATATCATAATTTGTAGTGGCCCATTGCGAATCTGCGAGCCAAAGTAGAAATCGCACGACTCTGGAATGTCGGCGACGTTGACAGGGATCTTGCGCTCCCTGCAAAGAGAAGAGATAAAACGAGACTGAACGACGTCGTCGATAGCGGTGAGCACCATGTCGACGCCAATGAGATCATCGGCGTTGCCGAACACACGATCGTGATAGGCTATTTGATAGGGCCCATCGATAAACTTTTTGGTGAGGGGGTGTAGGCCCGTGCTGGGACAGATGATGGTCACCCGGGCATCGGCGGCGAGTATGGACTCGATGCGGCCTGATGCAACATCGCCTCCACCGACGATAAGGACGTGTTTAGACTTGAGTTGCCAGGCCACCAGGAGTGAACCACCGCCCTGCGTGAGCTCGTCGGACATGATGGACGAACGAAAGGGGATACGTGAGAGAGTTGTCTCAGAAGGAGTTGCTCATCTTGTTGTGTTTTTGAAAGCCATGTGGTCATGGTGACCTCTTGCAAATATTTCACCTGCTCGCTGCTCCGAGTCGCTCTCTCCGTCTTTCCTTTCGTCTTTCATCTCGCGTCGACCGAGTCAAGCTGGGGCCCGACCATCTAATATTAGGCTTACCGGGGTAGTAACCGTCAGGAAGTGCTGACACCGCACGTCGGCAGTAAGTACCGTTTCATCCCATCCGCTGTCAATTGTCATGACCCGGGCCATTGTCCTCCACCCTCTCTTCGATACCACCTTCATTTCTCTCCCTGCAAGCCAGCCCATTTGGCGTTGATCGCCCTTGTTTTCACTTTACATCCTAGCCGGTCTGGTCTTGCGCGCTCTCTGGAAGAGCGTTAACTCTCCAAGCCTCGTTTCGTCCTCACTCCCCGGTTCTGCCGAGACGATGTCCAAACGCCTCATGTTTGCCTGGGGTTTCTTCGATCTTTGTCTTTTGGCCGCAGGGCTCGTCACGCTCATTCTCTCGTTCGTCTGGCGCCAGCCCAATCTACTACTCAACCTGACCTTTGATCCCAATGACCTCACTGGTAATGTTTTGCGCACACGACCTCGGAATGACCCTCATTCTTGTCTACAGGTGGAGCAATTCTAGGGATAACCTTTTTGGCGACCTTTGTTAGCTCCCTCGTTCTCATCACCTTGCGGGGCAGGAGACCTCTCGTGATGCTCAACTGGCTGCTCCTCGTCAATGGCATCGCGATCCTCATCGTTGGCACGTACATTTGGATATTCACTCTTCACGAGCGAAATAACTATCACGGCGTGTTTGGAATGCAGAGCAATGCGACCAAGATCGCCATTCAGGACACGGTACGTATGATGAGTTTATCTCCGAGTGGATTTTCATGCATTGCATTAGTTCAAGTGCTGCGGCTACTTCAACGCCACTGATCAAGTCGCGTTCGGTGGTACCTTTTGTCCCAATGCGACCGCGGCCATGACAGTGAATAGCTTCTGCGTCACTCCGATTACGAAATTTGCAGACGTGAAGTTGAACGATGTTTTCAGGTAAGCGCCTTCAACTTGGTCGACGACGTCCTCTTAGTTGGTTTCAGTACCATTTATGGATTTATGGCAATCGTCATGGGTTTCTTTCTGGCAAACATGTGTGTCATTAAGAGGGTAGGTACTAGCAGTCCTTCTCTAACTTGGTGGGTGCTGATACACAGCAGCGACAAGAGGAGGAACGTTTCGAGAAGATCGACGCCAAGAAGGGTAGGCATGGCTTCGTATGAAGGGATCATTTTGTGGCTGGACCGCAGTTTGACCCACCCTTTTCTGGCTGCCACCCGATCTTGTATCCTTTGATATAATATTGTACCGCGTTCCTTCGTTCATCCTCGTTGCTCGGCCGACATAATTTCTCACACGCTAGTCGCGATGTTTTCTCCTAAACGTGAATTTGTTGATCGGGTGGTCATGCTAGGTTCCATGAATCTCGAATTCTCACTTACGGTTGGTTGCCCAAGCACTCGTGGTTCTCCATAGTGATGAGACTGCGGGAGGTATTTCTGGTCACCGTTGGACAGATCCCAGATACACAGGCGGATAGAGGCGAGTTTTACCCACCGTTTCCTTCACAATACAGCCATACCAACCGATACCGACAATCAACCTTGCTGTCAGTGGAACGGTCGCCTATGACAATGCGCCGTACCAACATGCTGCACCAGAGTTCCGTAGCCATCAATAGATTGACCAAGGGTGGCATTTGAATCGACCACCCCGTCTGGCTTGGTGCATTGTCTAGATCTGAATTCCCAAAGGTACCTGGACGCCGCCATTCACGGTTTCTTTGACCGGAATGAACGACACACCGTCTACATCTTCTCATCATCGGTTGAGCAACCAAGTGACATAGCACTCGGCGGACGCAAAGCTCGGGATGCTGCGTTGATCTGTGCCTTGATCGTAGTCACCGATAACGTCTAGCCAGGACGCGTGGGTATCCGTGTGCGAAGAGTGTTGCCCGTTTCGATGTGCATTGCGAGTGTGATGCGGTATCAGAGTTTTGAGAAGATCTCCATGGGGTTATCAATGATCAGATCTGGCATCGCTCACGGACGGAAAGAAAAGACCCGGAGAGGTATCAAGGACCGTCTTTGAGGTGGTGTTAAAGCGAGTACATGTCTTTGGCGAACTCGACGGAACATTCCGAGTCTGATGCGCAACGCTCACAAGAAGAAAACGCCCATCACTTCGACAGAGCACCACTTGGATGGTAGCAGCAATCCCCACACGACGAGAACGCTCATCAGGCGATTCCACCTTTTGCTCAAGAAGCAGAGACAACTTCAGAAAAATGCATCGAGTATGTCCAATGCAAAGGAGTTGCGGGACGTGGAGCAGGAGGTCGAACAGCTGGGAGGGTTGGCGGGGTATCAACGCATGTCGAGCATCGGGCAAGGTGCGGATCGGGGAGGAGGAAGCGAAAAAGTGTTGATCAAGTGGCTCGTCGGTATGGGCATGTCCAAGCGAGGACCGTTGAGGTATGTACTTCCTCTCCGCGTGCTGAGTCTCTGTCATTGGTCTATCCTTTAGTTTACTGGAAGTGGGTGCGCTGAAGCCGGACAACTATGCGTCGTGCGCGTCGTGGATAACGACGACGCCAATGGACCTTCGAAGCAGACACCCGTCCATCATCGAGCAGGACTTTCTGACCATGGACGTGGACGAACACACGGAAAAGTGGGACCTCATCAGTCTTAGCTTGGTCGTCAACTTTGTGCCCGATCCGAAAGAAAGAGGTAAATATGTTCTGATGGCACGTTGCCGTACTCATATGGTAGCAGGACGGATGCTCGTCTTGGCGCACACCTTCTTGCGCTCGTCGGGCTTGCTGTTCCTTGTGGTGAGTCTTCGATGCACTCTCTCCGGTTGCATGACTCAATCGTGGCAGCTCCCATTGCCATGCGTCGACAACTCGCGCTACATGTCGTTTGAGCGGCTCGATCTGCTCATGACCACGATCGGGTTTGTGGAGGTGGAGACAAAGTGCAGACAGGGCAGAAAGATGGGGTATTGGTTGTACCGAAAGACGGCGCGCGACGATACGTTGAACTGGGATGAGATGTGCAAGAAACGGGTCTGTCGAGAAGGAAGACGGAACAATTTCTGTATCTTGTTGGCGTAAAGTACGGTCATTACTTGGAAAAAAAAAAGGCGCGTTTCAGGTGTGACTCTGTGAACGTCGTGTAGGGTCCCTGGTTTTTGGTGGGTCATCTTTTTCTTTGTCGTCCTCGTCGAGCTCGTCGTGGTGAACAGCGTCGGTTGTTTGTAGACCGCAAACATTTAACAAGTGCTCCGCTCGTCGTTCCGGACGATGCTCACCACCCCCCGACTCCTCTTGAACCTCAAGTCCCCGGCACAGACGCAGCAGCAGCAACAGCAGCAGCAGCAGCGCCAGCAGCACTCGCAGAATACCCTCACTCCTTCCCAGCAACGCGACGTGCTCCATCAACTCAACGGTGCTTACCACACTCAAAATAATACCACAACGCCTCCAACAAACCAACAAGGACCGCCCAACATTCACCATCCACAGACAATCCAAATCCCTATGCTCGGCACGCTCCAGGTGCCTCCACCTCAGCCCAACCCCCAGGGAAACCAGGGTCCGCCGTCTCAGCAGCAGAATCCACTCGCCCAACCCGGTCAGGGCCAGGGCATCCCACCACCACCGCCCCAAAATGGCCAAGATTTCACCTTGTCCAGCGTCTTGCACTTTTTACAGACCGAATGGCGTCGATACGAGCGCGACAGAAACGAGTGGGAGATCGAGAGGGCCGAAATGCGGGTCAGTGTCGTCACCCTCTCTTCCCATAGTCATTCCCCATGTCTGCCTCGATCCAACCCGGGGGTTCGATGGAGCATCTCTGCGTCTACCGCGCAATTTTTTTCCCCCGCCCCTTTCCTCTCCTCGCTGGATCAGAGATGCTTCCATTTCATGCTATCGTGTGCACCACCGTACTCATCTTCGGTTCTTTGTAGGCACGCATCGCCCTTCTCGAGGGAGAGCGCCGTTCGTTCGAAAACGTCAAATTGGATCTCATGCGACGTATCAAGATGCTCGAGTATGCTCTCCGCATGGAACGGTGAGTCTTTGCAGTTTATCCGCCTGCCACATAGTCTTATCCGCATTTCGACTTTTTCCCCATCAAATTTTTGTACCGCAGCTCAAAACAACTTGCTCCCCAACCGACGACAGCACCTCCATCCAAGCTAGCTGCTATTCAACAAAGCACAAAAGACGATGCCCAGAGTCACAAGGATGGAAGCAGTGGGAGTTCACCTCGAAGTGAAGGCACGTATTTCTCAGTCTCTTTCCTTGTAATTCATATTGATATGATATCTCACTTTGATAGATTCGCCCCTCCCATCCGAGAAAGGACCCAACGGTGCCCCTCCTCGAGCCACTGCCTGCGCACCTGCCGTTCCTGCCCCCCCGGCCTCCACGGTCGCTGCCTTGGGTAAAGCTCCGACTGGACGTGATCCCAAATCGCGTGCAAGAAGCCGAGAATACCTCAAGCAGTGTCTCCAAGAAATATCGTATTTGACATCACCCCAGGCAATGAATCCACTTCCAAATCGCCCGCTCCTTTCCAACCCAAACCCAAGCGTGGGTCTTGGTGGCAACGTCATGAACCCCAATACAAATGGGGGAGTCGGACTCGGTGGTGGAATGGCCGGAGGTATGGGCGGTGTGTCACAAGGACAAGGCATGACCCAAGGACAAGGCCCATCTCCCTTTGATTCGATATACAACGGACGACCTAGGAAGCAGCTTCCAGATTCGGCTGGTCCGGGGATCAGCAACGTCAGCATGAGTGGCGTACCAGGAAAGGAGTTCCCGATTCTCGGAAACGGTACTGGTTCTGGCCTCATCAGTGTCATGTCTGGCCCCGGGGGCGTACCTGTGTCCTCGGGCCCGCTTGACCGAGGGAACCAGCTTGCTATTGCTGGGTCGGGGATGTACCCACAGCAGCAGCAACCCCCGGTTCTGACCCAACCACAACAGCCACAAGAGAATCAACTGCAGCGTAACCTTGCCCCGCCCCAGCCCTCTTCCCAGCCACCCACGCAACCCTTGCAACAACAGCAAGACGGCATCGAACAGGCTCACGTGATCCGCCAAGATGGCGAGTTTCCAAAGCCAACGACAATGATCTTCCGTCCCGACGACGCGGGAGAATGGAAAGAGAAGCTTCGGTCATCTTACGAGCAACATGTCCAACAGTGGAGGGAGCCCGAAGAGGAGGAACCTGAGGAAGTCGGCGAGGAAGAGGATGAAGCCGAGCCTGTTGGTGTTGTGGACGAGGCGGACGGCGAAAGCACGAAACACTGGAAAGCTAAACGGACACTGAGGAAGTACGTCGTCGATCGATGTTTCATTGGCTGTTGGTTAATAATCCATGGTTCCCAAGTCATCTGGACGCGGTCCGTGCACTGGCGTTCCACCCGACCGAACTGTGCTTGGCTACTGGTGGTGATGATTGTACGGTCAAAATATGGCGCATTGACGTGGCTAGTCTGGCATCCTCTACGTGCGTCGAGAGTTGCTGTTCACTTGGTAATCACTCATGCCCTTATAGTGCTCGCGTCACGACGGAGAGTGAACCCCAGCTTACTCTCCGCGGTCATTCTGCTGCCATTACCCGTCTCGTGCATTCCCCAACACGGCAATTGTTGTACAGCGCGTCGCTCGATTCGAGCATCCGAGTATGGGCGCTTCCGTCACCCTCTCACACGACCTATGCACCGTATGATGAGGCGTCCTCTCGGGGCGAGCTTATCGGCCACACGGATGCCGTATGGGACCTCGCACTCGTCAGGGACGAAAGCACGCTCGTGAGCTGTGGTGCCGAAGGGGCCGTCAAGGTCTGGGACGTGAGTGGGCCAGGAGCTGGCTCACTCCGGTTATCGTGGAGTTATTCTGGTCTGGAATGTGAAAGTACGGACGGCGAGGACGAAAGAGACGGACCCGGCGCGACGGCCGTGGAAGCTATCAAAACGGACTTGAAGAAGGTGGCTGTGGCCTATCAAAATGCGGTCGTCAAGATATTTGACATTGAGACTGGTAAAGAAGTCTCACGATTGGCCACGGATGCGACGTACGGTGCGTGCATTATTTTCTGTCAATGTCGGGGTCTGTGGATAGGCTAATCATTGTTTAATGTATAGATGGGACGCCGGCGACTCAGGTCAACCGGCTCGTATCACATCCGACCATGTCCTTTATCGTTACCGCTCACGAAGACAAGTTTATCCGTATCTTTGACATCACTACCGGTTCGCATCCTGTGCATAAGATCCTCCTCGTTCTTTCGTCTGACCCACATGACAGGACAATGTACACACACGATGCCCGCCCACTTGGATGGCGTCACCTCGCTATCGATCGACGCGGCCGGTTTCTCGCTCGTTTCGGGTTCCCACGACTGTTCGACCCGGTTCTGGGATTTGCTTGGTTCGCGGACGTGTGCGCAAGAAGTGACAACGCACCGAGAGAAGGCTCGAGAGGGTGTGTTGGACGTCGAGTTCCACCCCTCATTACCGTTCATGGCGAGCGCTGGCGCAGACGGCGTCGTCAAACTCTACGCGTCTTCATAGCCCGTTCTTCCCCCCGCCTTCCTTCTTGATTGTCCTCTTCGGAACGACCTTGTTATCGCGCACGTTTTTTATACGATTTCTTTCTTCTTCTGTCCTTGTGCAAGCCAGGTATATTGCTCACGTTGACCCGGCTCACGTTTATTTGTTCTTTCAAAGTTAGACACACTTCTTTTGTGCGTCGTACGTACAGTTGCGGACAAGCAATCACAAATTTGCTGGAGGCCCAAAGAAATTTTTAATGACAAGCTACCGCTACAGTCAGCCAAAATATGTTGGAAAACACTGACGGTTGGCATCGCCGCGATGTCGAGTTGAACTCTTTTGCGAGGATACAGACCCAAGTTAGTTGCACCTGGATGTTTTAGCTGGCGCATTAAGCGTTCTTTTGTTGGCAAGTCACCCCAAACCTGGTCTACATGTCAGACAGCCCGAGGGCACACGATGGTTTCTCGCGACTGATCCTTTTGGCGCTGTATGTCCCGATGGCTGGAATACATGGCAGCCCCGACCAAGGTTATAGTCGTACAATTCACAAGTTCGGTTCATGACAGGTTCTCTACTACGATGCCGTGTAAACTGCTTCGTTTGCGTTTGACGAGAGAGGGGGTCAGAAAAGTTATAAGGCTACAAGTGACTAGGTATACAATGAGGGGTATCGATCGGATTCCTCGAATAAAAGTATAATATGACGCAAAGAAATAAAAGCGACGTGTACCGTTTCAGAACACTGTCGGAAATGCGTATTAGCAAACATACCACGGACGACGTCGGGCAACGGAGACGGAGAAGAACAAAGACACACCAATCCTCATTCCCTGATCGACGATCACAAGTTCTAAACCAAGCTTGTGCGGCGCGAGCATCTCCCGACACTGATTCCCAATGACTTGGCTTATCGGCAACTCCGAGCTGAAATTCTCCTTGCAGTGCATGATATACAGCGTTAGACCCGTGAGTGCGCCCTGCAGCGCCTCAGGCGTGGGTGGGTCCCTCTTTTGCTTTTTCCTCGGGCGTGACGACTCCTCGGAAGCCAACGACTTGCGTGCGAGAACGACCTCGGTGGCGAGGGTGATTATCTCCTGAACGACGTGTTCTGGACTGAGGTGACCCCAGAGAAGCTCATGCGGCCGACCAGCAGGGTAGGAACACTCGATAAACACGGCCGAGAGGTCGTGAGGAATCTTGGGCGCGGCGGCTCGCCAGACGGCGATGTTCCTCGGATTAACGGCGACGCTATCAGGCTCAACGTCGCCAAAGAAGAGAAATTCGTGCTTGGTAGGTATATGCTTGATGAAGAAGCACGAGCTTTCGTAGCACCCGAGTTCGTTCTTGCCGTGACTGAGTGTCATGGTACGCACGGAGACGTTGGGAAATATCGTCTTGTATTTACTATCGGTGTCAAGTCTAGACGCGCCTAGGTTAGCGCCCACTTCGGAGTTTTTGCAAGAGGAACACGAGGAACGCACGCGTGATATACCAACCGGCATACCGGATTTGTCTCGTCATACGTGGCTAATCTTGGCCAAACCCGATCTGAGAACACCGTCTCGAGATCTTTGAGCGTCTGCGGAGAGCCATATATGCGTTTACTATCGACACCTCCGATCGTGCCTGCAGCCATAACTAGGGAGCTGATGTGGTCGAGATGTGCGTGCGTGAGGAGAAAACATCTGGTATTTGACGTCGGTGGTTTTTCGAGTAGGTGAGCATGGCATGCTTACTTGACGTTGGAATATACGGTAAAGGGCGTTCTCTTTTTCAAATGGTCTTCACCTGCAGGGCCCTCACCGAAAATGTCTGGATTGTCCTTCATGATATGGTTGAGCGCGCCGTGTCCGGACCCTTGGACAGGAAGTGGGTCAGCGTGCTGGCAATGATGGCGCGTCTACGCACCTGCTTCGAGCGCAATGATCCCATCATCCCACGAGGTATCGTGCGGTTTGACCAAATACCTGCGAGTGCGAGTGTTTAAAAAAATGGCACGGCACGGATTGGAAGAGGTACCCAGACAAGTTGGTCTCATCAAGACCGCCACCTGAACCGACGACGACGATATCAAACGCAGGCATATGTACGCAAGATTTCGACACGAGACACGAGAAACAAAGAACGTAGAGATCCAAGTCAAGAGCGAAACGGTTAAATAGCCCGACCGTCGGTGAATATTTGCAATATACAGCACCGTTCTGGCGGCAAAAAAAAAGAAGCGGCGCAGTACAATGTCTCGGTGAACAATCGTGTCAAGTCCAGGACCAAACTTTGGGTCGGCATCACGCGTTCGGTTAACACTACTGCAGCGAAAGAAAAACACAACGGCCATCCACTCTTGTTCTACAAGCCTTGTTTTTCTCTCGAGTCACAAACTAGCCCAGCCCCGCAGAACAAGACCAGGCAGCGATGCAATCTCATAATCGGGAAATTACACAAATGTCGCATGAAAAGGACTCGGAATCAATCAAAAGACATGTTTCGCGTGATCGAACATCAGCCAAGAACACGACGAATGGGGTAATCGTCCAATCATCCACCAGATAATTATTTTGGTAAGAGATCCATTCATAGAGAGAGAAAAAAATCAAAAAAGTAGGAATGAGCGTGTGCTTGTGAGTATGTATGTATTCCAGAAAGATCAAAAAAGAGACGTCTACCACCCATTCTTAAAGAGAGACCGCGCCGACGGAAAACTCATCATACAAGGAAAGAGGAAAAAAGGAAAAGAAGAGAAAATAATACAATACGAGATGGCTGATAAAATATGACGATGCATCGTGACCGATCTCTTCATTATGCACCCAACAGGGTGTTCAGTGCTCTTTGTACGTCGTAATCGTGCGCTTCGAGGGCCGCAATGGCTTGCTGCCGACTGAATCCCATCGCAGCGATTTGCTTCACAGGCTCGACGTCATCCTCGACCGCAGGCGTCATCGCACTCGGCTCTTCTGTCCGTGCGGGGTGGTGCGTCGCAGGAACAGGCGGCAACGTGTCCTGCTTCTTCTTCTTCCCAAACAATCGAATCTGGAAACCCTAAATTCAGCAATCGTATTCAGACAAGCACTAGGACGTGCGTTGAACACAACTCACGCTCAGCTTGGAGTGACGTGGCGGTGGTGGTGGCTTCTCCTGCACGACCTCCTTTGACGAGGACGTCGACGGCCGCTGCGACTTGGGGGACGCGACTCGAGGCGGGGGCGATGTTGCCCGCGCCGGGGAACTGGATCGTATCGACGAGGTGACGCGTGGGGAAGCGGGACCGGCAGCCCGTGGTGACACCGGTGGGGACGTAGGCTGTTGCTTCCCAGCATCAAACGAGGGTGGAGACCCCGGGTTCACACCGACATTCGAAATCCGTGACGAGAACGACTCGTCCAGCTTGAGCGCCTGCGACGTATCAAGCCCTCCAAACGCTTCTTCGAACGAGATACTGCCCAGGCCTGACTGGTCCCCGGCCGTTTTCTCAGGTTGAGGCACACTCGGTTTGACAGCCAAGGAGTCTGATGAGAACGCGTCGTCAAATGAGATCGGGGCTTGCGTGGGTGTCTTCACAGCTGCCGGTGGAGCACCATCCACAGGCAAAGCAAAGATATCTTGCGTGATACCAGCAGTCGCCCCCTCGTTCTGCTTGGTCGTGGTCCCATTCGCAGGCGGTGCATCAGATGAAGGCGGTAGCAGGAAATCGCTCGCCGTCCCGGACGGCACATCAAAATCAAAGTTGTCCTCAAACGCAGAGTCGAACGAAAAGTTGGACGCCGTCTGTACAGGGCCGGTGGACGAACTCTTGCCGAACCCATCGTCAAAGCTGCCCAGACGACTGCCATCCTTGCTCGCTACAGGCGTGTTGATAAAAGTAAATCCCGAATCGTGACCGTCTTCAGGTGACGCGGCGGGCTTCACCAGGGGCATGCCAAAGGCGTCAAACGCGGCCGAACCATTTTGGTGCGTTGGTGAGACAGTATCCGCCTGCGACGCGACCTCTGGCGCTGGCGCTGCGGTGACGCCAAAGATATCTTCAAATGAGGGAGTCGGAGCCGGTACCTCGACGGGCTGGCTCCCCTTGTCCTGTGCACTCCTCTCAGATTCTTCATCGCTATCCGTATCACTGTCCGACTCATCGACATCCAAATCACGTAGATCCGTCGAGAGATCCGTCTCCTTCCCCTTCCCATCACCCTGCGCGGACGGAATACCATCCAAGGCGGGGAAGTGAACAGCAGTCGTATCAAACGGCCGGAACTGAGGCGTCGCCTCGCCACTAAGGTGCACTGGCGTAGTGCCATTCGGCGGCGTACTAAACACCTCGTCCGTCGGCGAGGAAACCACTTCGCCAAAGTCGCCAGGCATCGCCTTGACCTTGGGGGTGCTCACGTTCACATCGTCTGCATCGCTGTCCGGCGTAACCTCGAGAGATGGTTGCGGCGGCGCGTCAAACGCCTGGGAGATGACAAATGGGTCATCGAGCGTTGTCACAGCCGCCGCACTAGACGGAGATCCGGCAGGGAACTGTGGAAGACCATGGGGAGGGGGCACAGGTGCAGTCGAGAAGGATCTGAAAGGCGACGACGACCGAGGTGTTGATGCCCCGGAGGACATAGCCAACCTCTCAAATGGATTGTTACTCTTGCTGCCGACAGGGCTCAACGGACCGCCGCCCGTGATGTCGGGTGTAACCGGCAACGGATGAGCAGCAGCAAACGTCAACGAGTCAGCAGGGGACTTGACCCTCTCGGGGACCGCAAGTGGCTGTGGTGAGGCCACCGTCTTCTCCGCTTCCACTTCAGCCTCGGCCTCCTCCCGTTCCTTGACCGCATTGGCAAGATCCTCGCGCGCTTCCTCGAGCTCCTGGTCCACCTTGACCTTCTCCGACTCCTTCGTCGCGAGCTGCTTGCGTGCAATCGCGAGAAGCCCCTTTTGCTGCTTGGCGTCCTTTTTGGCCTTGTCGACGTCTTGTTTGGCGGTAGCGATTTGCGTGGTCACCTCAGCCATGCGACGATGGAGATCACGGACTTCCTCCTTATCCCGCAGGAATGCCCCTTCAATCTCCGTCTTCTCCACGCGAATCGCACTGAGGTCGCTCTCGCTCCTGATCAATTCCTCTCTCACCCTCTGAATTTCTGCATTCTGGTTCGCATGACGCTCCTTGAGCACGTTCAACAGAGCTGTCTCGGTCTCGTACGACGCTTTTGCAGACGCGAGCTGTGTTTCCAACGCGGAGAGCTGAGCAGCTTGGTTAGCAAGCGTGGCTTCGATGGCTTCTCGCTCAGCTTTGGCATTCTGCAATGACTTATTTGTGGAGTTGACCTGGTTCTGTAGGTTTCCAATCTCGGCAGATCGGTCATGTAGAGGCGGTGACGCGTGCGTTTCGTCATCGTCGCCAAGAAGATCCTTGTGAAACGCTAACGAACCGTGGGTAAGGTACTCGGAGGAAAAAGGGAGATAAGGAAGCTTACAGTTACGAGGTACTGAAGTGAATGGATCCTCAGGAGCATAAGGAGCACGCGTGACGGTAGGTGGATGCGCGACCCCAGTCGTCTGAGGTTGAAAGATGTTGGGCTGAGGTTGAGTGTTCACCGTCGACGTCGGAGGGGAATCGTCCCACAAGAGATCACGTATAGGTTCAACTGGCTGTGGCGGGGGCACTACAGTAAACGGCGAAGCCGGACCGTTTGATCGCATGGAAGGGGGCACGAGGGTTTGGGGAAGGGTAGTTGGGATTTCCTTGCCTGATAGTTTGCCTTGAATCAGGTGCATCGCGACCGCGAACCCATCCCGCGTCAGACGTCCATCGTTGTTGATATCGGCGAGATCCCTTTTGCAAGACATCAGGCCACATCAAAAGAGCCATGGGTGAGGACGCACCAAACTTGAGCGAGGGTCTCCTCTGGCAACTTGGACTGCAGCATGAAGGGAACCGCAACATCACCCTCGATATATCCTCGTTTATGTGGGTCAAGGCTATCGAAGAAACGATCTGCGCTGGCTTTCTCGGCAGGGGTAACATCCCAGTGTGTTGGAACTTGAGAGGCGACGCCAGGGAAGGGTGGGATAGCGGGTGTTTGTGCGACTGGCGGTCGCCGAGCGGGAAGTGTAGATGCTAGACTTGGTTGGCCCGTAAAGTTTGTCTGCACTTGTGGCTGCTTGACGGGCGGTGGAAACGATGGTGTTGTTGCTGGGCTGGCGGGATGACCGCTGCTGCCGGTTGCATGTGCGACGACGGCGGCTCCGCTTGCTTGCTCATATAATCCTGGAGGGAGAACTGTGGGCATGAAGGATAATTGGTTGGACATGATTGCTTGAATTAGGTACATGGCTATCGTAAAGTCGGTCAGGTCGAGCACGCCGCGATCTTGCGTGTCTGCCAAAGACCTGAAAGAAGCATTCAAAGAAAGTACAACGGTCGAGACCGAAGAAGCACAGACCATATCTGAGACAACTTGTCAACTGGAAGCTTGGATTTGACAAAGACGTCGCGAGCCTTGTCGCCTTTGCAGAGCCCACGTTAGTCCGGATCAAGGCAAGAAAAACCCAAACGTACCACTCAGTAGACCGTTGACGGGCCCACAACCCTGGAAGAGCCTCGCAAACTTGGCCTTGTCTTGCGGTGTGAGGAGAGGCAGTCCCGGGGGTGGAGATTTCGGTATTGACATGCCCGTGCCTTGAGGAACCAATGGCACATGAACGCCCTCGACAGTAGCAAGCGGGCCGGCTGTCGTGGACGTTAGCCAATGCAGGGGACGAAGAGGAGCGCGCGCACGTTTGCTGAGCAACGCCTGTGAGATTTTCTCGCCCTTTTGTGCCCAACCTATGAGACGGATAGCGATAGCAACGCCCTTTCTGGTGAGGAATCCGTTTTTGTCCTCGTCTGCGATGTTCCATATCTCTCCGAGCACAGTTGGTGCGAGCCCTGCGCTGCCGAATACTCTGACTGCGACGTCGCCGGTGAGGATACCAATCTTCTTGGTGTCTGCTTGGGAAAAGATCTGTTTGACGAGGGCGAGCTCTGGGGGCGTCGGCGTGAAATGTGAAGCCATGGTGCCGACGAGCAAGGGGTTATGAGAGTGTTATAAGTTAAAGGACGTTCAATCCAAACTGGGGGTAAAACTGCGCGTGGAAGGGAAATCGACCCTGGTCAACCAAAAATATGCCGTCTTACTCAGTCGTAACACGCTCATCATCACATTCATTAAACGAGTGTCAAAGAACAAAAGCTGACCAGCAGCCAAAAAAAAATACCCTACTACAAGCCATCGCCGCATCTGATCATACTAGGTCTCATCATCAGACGAGATCGCAGCGGGAAACCAGGCGCAACCTACCTTGACGGAACTCACAACTCGGAGATACCAGCTTCGGAGAATCTCCGTGTGATATCCTCGTTCCAGTCGCAGGTAGTACTGGTGCCCTCGTCCCACTCGTTGGGAATGGCGGCGCACGTCCAACCGTTCGCGCAGGACCACGTCAAGTATCTACCCTCGTAGCAAGTCGCGAACTGCCCATCAATACACGCAACGTCGCCCTCATTACAAGGCGAGCTGGGAGTCAATGACGCGTATTGGTCGTTGAGCGCTTTGGCAGCGGGACCATTTTGCTGAAGCCACGAAGTACGCCTGAAGGGTGGATCAGCCTCGAGCAGAGATGAAAAACCATGGTCTTACGCTGCAACGGGAGATGACCTCTTGTACTCGGAAATCCCGGCCTGTGAGAAACGATATGCGATATTGTCGTTGGTGTCGCAGGTAGTGGTCGTTCCTGCATCCCACTGGTTGGGAATGGCGGCGCACGACCACCCGCTTGGGCAAGTGGTCGTGATATATCCACCTTCGTAGCAGGTTGCAAATTCACCATTGATACACGCAAGGTCACCGTCATTGTTGCACGGCGAGCTAGGAGTCAATGACGCGTATTGGTCGTTGAGTGCTTTGGCAGCAGGACCGTTTTGCTTGAGCCACTGAACGCTACGCAAGTTGGGAACGGCAGCAGAGACAAAGAGAGCGTAAGTGAGTGCGGCGGCAACGAACTTGAAGTTAAGGCAAGACATCTCTCAAAGATGTTACGAAGAAATAAAGAAAAGGGTAGAACGAAGGAAGGAATAAAGAAAAGGGAAAAACGCTCACATTTTATACTCGATAACAATTGATGGAACCAGTGCCAAAGGCTGTTAAGCTAGATATCTGAGCAACACAGATCACAGAGTATCCATTGCATCGCTGTCGTCGTGAGCATCCGTCGCCGTCGTCGTCGTCGTTGCAACCGCCTCGCCATCTGTCCATCAATAACACGACAGATCCAAAATTTCAATCTCCGCGGAGAATGTGTCACGTGATGAGCGCGACTTTGAACCTGTGTGTCCAGCTCTTGTTGCATTTTGACTTGTTCGTACTGCCACGCCAACTGACGACGCCATGGACCAGATCACTTCCTCGCTCGCGCCTTCACGAACAACTCAAAAGTCTACCGCTCCAGGTTCAACTGTCGATGGTCCAGGCAGCGTGACCAAACGGTAAGATGCCACATTCGCCCTTGCATACGAGCATGATGACTGACGATTTCCAGACTGAGTAGCGAGCTCATGTCTCTCATGGTGTGTCGTCTATCCTGAACAACTGTACCTGGTTCTCATTGCAGTCCGATAGATGTCTTCATCCCCTGGCATTGTTCGTCATACATGCATCTCATATCAGGTTTGCGATACTAACTTTCCGCAGTCTGCATTCCCCAAGAATGACTCCAACCTATCCGAATGGGCAGGAACGATAGAAGGGGCCGTCGGAACAGTTCGTCTTTGTATACGTCGTTGGCACATGGTTGACCTGTGGTACAGATCTACGCAGGATTGACGTTCCGTATCTCCATTTCATTCCCCAGCAACTATCCCTACACCGCCCCCGCCATCAAATTCGACACTCCATGTTATCATCCGAATGTAGACATTCAGAGTGGTGCTATCTGTCTGGATATTCTGCAGGTATGCATCTGGTTGAACCCTGTGGCCTTGGTACTAAACAGAATATCAGGACAAGTGGTCTGCTGTTTATAGTGTACAAACGGTTCTTTTATCATTGCAATCATTATTGGGAGGTGGGTGGTTGTGTCGTGTATGCGCTCTCGCCAAGACTAACTTGCATGGCTCAAGAACCAAACAATGCTTCCCCTTTGAATGCCGATGCTGCCGGACTTTGGAATGACCCAGAAGGCAAGTGTATGCTTTGTTGAGGTTTTTGATCGCAAGCTCAAGAACGTCGTCATCAGCATACAAGGCCCAACTCATGAGACATTATCGTGCTCTGGACAACTTGTCATGAGAGTCGGCCTCTGTTTATACACGACCTTGAGCGACTTGTGTGTAGTTGTCTCCATAGATCCGTACCCAGTTTCGATGTATTCTGTTTGCATTCTATGTTGATCAGGGACGGGCGGTTGTCCATGGATACAGGAGTTACCTCAAAAGGGTCACTGACGGACCACACACGTAGCCGGGCATCTCTCATTCTATTCCACTCTTTTTCTCTCTCTCTCTCGTTGTGCCGGATTGATTCCACATTCCATTGTTCTGGTTGGGATTATTATTTAAAAGAAAAGTCGAGTATGCACTCAAGTTTCTTCACTATTTTCTTTACCCGACTGAACGCTCGAACAGCACTCTTTTTACTGCCTCTAATGCGTCGTCGTGCACCCCCTACTTCCCTCCATCTCTTCCAAGGTCCTCTTCCACCACGTTCTCAGCCTAAATATACTCTTCCATCCATTCCCCGACCCGTCTTCTTGCCCGAAGCCGCACGTCCCCGGGGTCCCGCTCCAGCGCCACGCGCCCGGCAGCCGAGCCCTGATCACCTCATCTTCCCCGACTTGCCGCCTTTTGCCGTCGAGCTGGCTGCTATTTGCAGGCCATGTAGTAGCGGCAACACGACACCCACATCATCTCCTACTTCTAGTCCAATCAAGAAAGTGCGGGGTCCGTGGGACGACTCTGCATGTTTCGACTGCGTGGTCGATGTGAATAGCATTCTTGTGCTGCCAAAGCCAGCGGCAATTGGCATGTAATTGTGATGTTGATCTGGTATTCTCTGTTCTTTTCGTCTTCTGCTTGCAGATGCGCGTTTATCGTAAAACAGTGTTTCATTCGTTTCTCTATCTGTTGTCTATGTGCTGCTCTGAGGCTCGTCGATATAACCTGTATTTGTTATCCCTGGTAAGACATTCGGTACCGCTATTGCTTCGGGAATTCTCTTCTTGTCGAGATTCGAGCTCGTCTGGTATGTCGATCTGGGTGTTCACCCCTGTCGATGGATTTTGACGCTGTCCCCACCGACGACGAGACCCATTTGCAAGGACCTTCGATCGCATGTCGACTCGAGATCACCCTAAAATTTTTGGATCCCAATCACCGCCGCTCTTGACCTATTCCTTTTGTCGGTAGATAGTGGTCCGAGTTTGAACCATAAAAAAATTGATTTCAGGACATGGTGGCGTGGGGGCGTGGTTTATTCGTCTCTTCAAGACAAGACCCGTTTCGACATCTTTTTTCCTGTAGTCGCTTTCTTCCTCCTCCCTTACGATTTTCTTCTTCTTCTTCTCTTTTTTTTTCTCATTCACGAGTGGTTTCAAACGCTTTCTGCGGTGTAAACTTACGAGGTTTCCATCATGACTAGTTCCCCAACACCTGACATTTTCAATGCCCAATCCACACAGCAGCGTCTCAACGACACTTACGATTATGATGGTTCAGCCTCGGGAAACGGCAGACAGCAGTACCAGTTCACTACATCCCCTCCGATCTCGGCCCAGTCCCCCTACAGTCCCCTCAATATGAACCCTTCCCCACTCAAGATGAAACCTCTCCGTGGCGGTCTTCCCACCGTGCGTCTATCGATCCTCTCCTTCCACCCTTTCTTCGTGCCTCACTTTTTATCCCCCAGCAATGGCTCGACAACTCAGCCACTGGTCCTGAAAACCGCCCTCTGTCCCCCAACAACAACTCGGATTTCTCGTCCTCTGGTAGTTCCCCCCCTATGGGTCATCTCACTCCCCAGCCCGTAGCTCCCTTCACACCCGGTCAGAATCCCGATGACGAGATTATACCCACTGCTATTGTTATCAAAAACATACCTTTCAACGTCAAACGCGAAACCCTCCTTGATATCATCGTAAGTCCATCGTAATGGCGCCCTGATGGGTTGATCAACACGACCTTTCTAGGCATCTTTGTCGATTCCTACCCCATATGCTTTCAATTACCATCTCGATCAACAGGGTTCCTTCCGCGGCTTGGCCTTTGCCAACTTTCGCCAGGCTGCCGACGCAGATGCGGTCGTTGCCGCTTTGAACGGTTTCGATGTCCAGGGTCGCAAACTCCGCGTGGAATACAAAAAAGTTTTACAGGCCGGCGAGAAGGAACGTATCGAGCGGGAAAAGGCGATCCGCCGGATGCGCTCAATGCAATTGGAAAAGGAACAGCAGGCTGCGGCAGCAGCGGTTCATCAGTCCTTTGACGACTTTGGACCCATCATTGCCCCGACGTTTACCCCCCAGCGTTCTTTTTCGACCGGAGCGGCGTATCAGCAGGCTCAGTATTCTCCGCCACCTATGCCACCACTTCCGATCTCGCAGGGTTTCAACCCACCGACTTCTCCCCCTGTGGCACCGGCAACACCGAACCCGTCGGAAAAGGCGTCACCGTCTAACGAGCTCGACTTGAACGACCCTTCGACTCTCGAAATTTACTCCCGGATTCTACTTTTCAAGGACGATCGCATGAGAGACGAACTCGCGTTCTCACGGACGCTCACTCCCAAGCAGAGGCGGGTAGTTCACCTAATTGCTCAGAAACTTGGTGTCTATCATTACTCGGTCGGCGAGGGTGAAGACAGATATGCCGTTGTCACCCGAATCGATCCTAACAGGGCAAGTTTCCCCTCGCTTGAGTTTACGTCCAAGAAGCCTGACTTGTGTCATTTTACATTGCAGCGGGCCCAGCCTCCCACTTTATCGCGCGCCCCTTCCGCGTACCTGTCAGCTTCGTCTTCCCAGCCTCAGCTCGCAAACACGCTGCGCATGAAAAAATCAATGCCTGACATGAAGACCCTGCATACGCAAGCGCCACGTCTCACCACACGTGCATCCAACGGGAACATCCGGGAGGGATATGCTACCATCGCGTCTCCGTCTCGCCGCTCTCCAGGCGGGTTTGGTTCCCTCTTTAGCAACAGCACCTTTGGGAATTCATCCGTCCCCCCCGTGCCGAGCCTCCCGTCCAGCGTTATGGGTACGATCAATGGAAGCCTGACTGAGAGTTCTGCCAGTGGTGTCATGAGGCAACCACGCGGCCCTGGCATTGGCGGATTCGGAGCCCGACGGGCGACAAACACGACTGCCGATGCGGTGCAACGTGTGAGCGGCCTCGAGGCACGCACACACGAGCCTCTGGAGATATAGACATCTTTCCCTTGAACTGTGTTTTTCCCCCTTTGTAGGCAAGTAGGCTTTTCCTCGAGAGACGTATATATGCCGGATATGCAAGATTCGTTGCATTTAATTTCACAAATGGTTTTATGTGTGTCTCTGTTCTTCAGACCTATTCCCTCTTGATGCTCTCCATTCAATCCCAAGGGTCCGTCGTATCCTCTGCGTCCGATATATAAATTTGTATACCGCACCGCTACATCACATAAAATCGACCTCGGCTCTTTCTTCTCGTCTTCCCAACCCTGCACATCATGCGTACTTTTTTCTTTTTCGTTCCGTATTAGTTCGGGCTCGGCGATTGTATCGCTCCTTCCCTTGCATCGATTGCCCTTTTGTTCCTCATTGGATTCTGATATGTCAGGTCATATATTTATGTATGATAGGTCCCCGTCAGTAAATATATACATACGCGTTGCTTGATGCACCCATACGTATTTGACATGGTCTTGGCCACCCTGCGGCGAAGCTAGGGGTTCCATTTGCCCGTCCTAGCCGACCCGGGTGAGTAAGCGCTAGTTTAGATCATCGCGTATGGCCGCCTCCGCCCCGCCCAACGTCAGAAAAGGGCGACCCACCCCTACCCGGTGTCTCACTCCGCCCAAGGCTCAACGCGGTGCAGAGAGCGACCGTTTCATCTCGGGTCGCTTTTGCGCCTCGTCAAAACGGCGCACGATCACCTCGCATTTGGTCGTCTTGCAGATATGTTTCGAAGCGTACTTGAGGTCCTCTGAGAAGAGCGTGAGGCCTGCTGCCCGTTCGACCGTGTCCACTGTGTGACGCGTGAGTGAATAGAGTTTGAGTGGGCATGTGGTGAGCAAGGGAGAGTGTTGAGCCGTTAAGCGCGACGTGAGACCGCGTTTCAGGAGGCGATGTCGGGCAGGAAAGAAGATGGAGAATGGAAGACGAGGGCAGGAGGACAGGGACGTAAGGAAGTAGGGCGTACCTGGCGTAATGAAGCTCTCGAGCGGGGCTTCGTCGGGGATGATTGCATTTGGGAGGACGAACGCACCGGTGGATATTTCGGGGATGTCCGGCGTGGATGGGGAGGAGGGTCGTGAGGCGAGGACGACCTTGGCAAAATGGGTTGGGACGGCAACGTTGGGCGGTGACCCGATCACTTCGTAGTTCTGATTTTTTAGGGGACGTGAGTGTAGCATGGAGGGCGAAAAAAAATACGTACGACGCGCCATCGACCGTCTGGGTCTTTGTGAGGGAGGTAAAGTGGGATGGTAAAGACGTAGACGTCTGAAAACGATTTCGTGAGCCTTCTACACCAGTCTTCGACATAAGCCCAGTCTGTTATCGGAGTAGTCAACCTATGAGAGGGTTCGATGCATGTAGAACGCACAGTGACGGTTGAATCCTACACCGACCTGCGGTGCGATATTAGACAGCAAGAACGTCTCGTCCATTGCTGATTGGGAGACTTTGGCGTCTGCAGCAGGTACCCTGTCTAACGTCATCATATCCCATCTACGAATACACCGGAATGCTGACATACATGTGTCCCCGATCATATCCGCTCTTGAAGTAATCTTGAAGCTTGGCACGGAACACGACAGGCAACGACTCGTCCTCCGTGAATGTCGACCGCGTCCTGTCGCCCCCTTCGTCTCCCGAGGCTAGGCTGACGGCAGATTTACCCAACGATGCGAGGGTGAGGTGTTCGGCGGTCTAGTGGAGACATGGCATTCGTACGGGGGACTGCGAACAGAGGTGAACTCACCCAGGCAGGATGACGCAGTCGTCTATCGTACGTGGCCGTATACGCCTTGCGCACGAGTAGATCCGGGACCGGTCCTGCACGACCAGTCATTCACCCACGTCATCTTCATTTCCGATGAACTTGAGAGGACACCCACCTGGGTGCCCGTGCTTGAGGACCGTAGACACGGTAGGCGCGGCTAGGGCGCTGGATATTTTCGCGTCTCCGTTTTGGGTGACATTGACGATGGGTGGCGGTAATGGTGGGGCGGTTGTGGTCCTTCGTGAGGATACGACCGTCGCGACGCCGCCTCCGACGGCTGCACCGATAGCGAAACAGGCGATGTGGACGATGGACGCGTTGGGCATCGTTTTGAAGACTTTTGTAGTCGTACTACCAATAATACTAGTCTTCGCTGGAAATTTCTAAGATCGAGTCAGTGTGACACACTGTGACAAGGTGACACAAATCTGAAGAGCGACCGAGCACTGCCAGTCATACACAACTTTCACTTGGACCACCACCACCATCACCACAAGATGAGCAACACCGCCGACTGGGACAGCAAGACCGTCATTGGCCACAAAGCCAGAGCCCCCAAAGTCACCCGCAACACCGCTGACCTGAATGGTAAGGTCTTGCTGACACACCTCTTTTTCGCTGCGTTGCTCACTCTTTCTTTAGCCGTAAGTAGAGTCGTGATGTCGCTTGGGGTTGCTCATTCACCTTGGTATAGGCACGTCGGACTGGGGCCGTCGTCGCGACAGACAAAAAGGTTACTGCTGGTGGGAACAAGGGACATGCTGGTACGTGTTCCCACCGCAGTCTAATTCCTTAACCCGCTCATATATTCTTCCAGGCCCAGATCACCAGAGGATAGCGAAGCTTGACCGCGACAACGAGGTGGCACCACCTGCCAAGGTTAATCCCTCTGTCGGCAAAGTGAGCTACCTTCTCCATTCTTGTGTTCTCAAAGGGTTGCTCATCTACTCACGTGACAGGCTATCCAAACCGCTCGTATGGAGAAGCAGCTGACACAAAAGGATCTCGCGCAAAAGACCAATGAGAAGCCTTCTGTCATCCAAGAGTACGAGTCCGGCAAGGCTATTCCCAATGCCCAGATCCTCACCAAGATGGAACGAGCCCTCGGAGTCAAGCTTCGTGGTACGTATCGTTGTCTGTCGCTAGTGTTGGAAGATTGACGTCCCCTCCTAGGTTCAGATATTGGGAAGAAGCTGGAGGGGCCAAAGAAGTCGTAATTTGACCCCTCCGTAATTCTCTAATGTCGACAGACTATACCGTCGGACTGCTATCACGTTACCTGTGTTTCTTGTCATACTTAGATCCCATTCTCAATGTATTTCTTTCAATACGGGCGTGATGCGTGAAGCCGGTAAGAAGTACAAGAAGCAAAAGACAAGACAGTCGGTACAGTTAATGATCATGATCCTTCTTCGTGCGCGCCCTGCAAAAAGCGTGATCATCTGTAGCGACGATGCAGAAACAATGGACCTACATATGTGATATAATCTGCGCTTTCACAAGCTTTATATTCCTTGAGCAATTCCTCCGCCGTTGCTCTACCGAATAACGTCAAGGATGCACAACCGGGACATGCCACCACGCGTACCTCGCATCGTCAAACTCTTCCAGCGAGTTTTCAAACATTTTTTCCTTCTTGTATTGTTCCAAGAATGCATTCCGTTTCCTGAGACGGTCGAACTGGTCCATCATACGCTTAAACAACTACAGCGGCGCGATCAGTACCCCAACCCGCCCAGGGAGAAGGGACATACGGAAGCGATGCTCGTATGATTGGCGAGCATCAGTCCGCTCACCCGGTGGTTAGTCGTCACGTACGGCGACCGACGGGTCAGCGCAACCTGAATCGACGCAGGCCCCCACGGAATGAAGTTGGCCAGCTGTCGCTCTCGTATGCGGAGCAACGATTGGTGGACCTGCAGCGATGATCAGCACCGCGCATGGCGAGGAGGTTGACTCACGTCTGTTGGGTCGACATCGCCCTGGATGATGTTAAGGATGGAGATATAACAGGCGGTTTTGCTGGGCGTCGTCGATACCATACGATTCTTGGGTTGTAGCAGACGGCGCATGACGTCTAGGACAGTCGTGCGACGGATGGGTTTCGCCTAGGGTCAACCGTGGTGAGCAGAAAACGATGGGAGGGAAGGTGTACCGACCTTGTCGATTTGGTCGCTCGTAAAGGGAGTATAGGACGTCATCAAAAAGTGGCATCGGGGCGTCGGAATGAGGGACGCGATGATGCCCACGAGATCATTGTTCATGTACCCGGGATAACGCAACGTCTGCGTGCTCGCAGCCATCACCGTCGACACCTGTCCCACAGCATATATCACAACAACCTCTCAACGAACACGCTACTCACGAGCTGATTCGTCTGATCAAACGTCGGCGTCTGGACGTGCAGCCTATCCGCTGCTATTCTCGACAGCGCACCATTATCAAGCACGACGACCGAGTCGGCGTGGTTCGTCAACCGCTTGAGCGTGAGCAAGGAATTGTACGGCTGTACGACGACGTCGCCCTCCTGCGCGTTGGGAAAGACGGAGTACGTCTGGATGAGCTTCTTGGGGAACTTGTCGTTGAGCCGCTCGAGCACGAACGAGCCGAACCCGGAGCCAGTCCCGCCGGCGATGGAGTGCATGAGCATGAATCCCTGCGAGAGAACGGAAGCGAAGACGGTGCGCGTCAGGACGACCGGCAGAGGAGATCAGTGTGCGCACCTCGAGCGAATCACTCCCTTCGGCCTCTCTATCGATCATCTCCATCACCTCCTCGTACAGCTTCTCCCCCGACGCGTATCCATGCGCCCAATTGTTCCCCGCACCTCCACCATCCTTGGACATGAATATATTCTCCGGATTATACAGATTGGCCCACGGCGAGGCCAGAATGTTATTGATCACCTGTCCCCATCACCCTTGGTCTCAGCCCGGGCTACAGGACGCGAGCAAAATGGAAATGCGTACCCGAGGTTCGAGATCGACGAGGATAGCGCGCGGGATGTAGTGCTCGTCATCTGCCTGGTAGAAAAACACGTCCTTGCGATCGCCACCTTCGGTCGCCCACTCCTCGAGGATGCCCTCTTTGTTGATCCCGTGTTCGGCACAGAGCCGTTGCCAGTACACGGCGCCCACTGGATCGTACCCGCCATCGTTAAACGAAGATGATGATGTGCGAGTGGACGCGACCGCGTTAGATATTAATTGATGCTGGGAACAGAAAACACACTTTGGTTTCCACATTGTCCAAGCTGGACCGTCACTATTTCGCGAGGCATCGTGTAGCGTTCAATCCAAACGTGTCGCGTCGCCACCACGCCAGACTTTGAACGACGCACAGCAGAGCATGCACATTAGAAACCGTATCTACTCGGGGAAGGACAAAAAAAAAAAAAACACAACAACGTAGTATGTATGCGGATGGACAACCTATGCAACTTCGACGAATCTAAGAGGCCTTCAGCCTGCTGTGTAAGTATGTAAGCATCAGACATGTATGCGAGGAATGGTAATGAATCGGGAGTTGTGAGTGGAACAGCCGAGAAAAAAAAAGTCAAACGAGTACAAGTGCGGGTGATGGCCGTCAGCCATCCAACGTGCAACGACAACGATCCCAAAATTCCCAAAGAGAACATCCAAGGAACTCCCGATGTGAAAAATATGTACGACGCGTGCTTTTCCAGCAGCTCGTACCGTCGATGCTTATCATCAATGTAAGCCGAGGGGGGGTAGCGCAAGGATATGAGAGGAGAGCAAACGTTCACCAACTTTCAGAGCGAAACAAAAAAAAAGGGATCAGCGAAAACATCGATTTATGTTCATCCACCGGCGGCCGTGCCACATTCGCATCCACCGTTACCGTCTCGCACCCCGCCGAGGAAGATTTTTTATTCGTCTGCCACCCGCTCCTTCCGGGGGCGGTGGAGCAGAACCCATCGTGAACAACGATCCGGACCCCGGTGCCGTTGTGGAGGCCGCCGCACCAAACCCAGCACCAGGTGCGACAGGCGCAGTTGGCCCTACACCAAATGTAAATGGTGCGGTGCCGGTCGTTGCAGACGGAAGGGTAGTGCTGCCGGCAGCAGGGGAAGCAGGTTGACTTCCTGCCCCAAATCCGAATGCAGTAGCGGCTGGCTGCGTCGTAGTGGGTGTCCCGAACGTGAACGATCCAGGCCGATTAAACGTCGAGGGACTAGGTGGCGCAGAAGACGTCGAGGGCTGACCGAACGGAGCCGTGGAAGCCGAAGTAGTGCCAAACGTGAATGGCGATGGAGGGGGAACGCTCGGGGACGGCTGCGTAAATGAAAAGGGAGTAGACGCAGGTGCAGCCGTCGCCGGACTCTCTGGCGGCTTTTGACCAAACGAGAAGCCACTAGAAGGAGTTTGCCCGAACCCACCAAAGGAAACACTGGGTTTCGTTTCCTTCTTCTCCTCTTTCGCAAACGGATTCACGGTTGCACCCGATGCACCAAAACTAAACGGGGCCGAGGGTGTAGCAGGGCTCTGAGCAAACAATGCAGACCCACTCGGTGTACCAAAGGAGAAATCGAGAGTCGGTCTCTCCGGTGCTTTGGCATTGCCGTTCAACACCATGTCCCTCACCGGGCTTTCATCCATCGTCACTTCTTGCACAGTTTTAGGCGGTGTGACAGGCCGAGCCGGGGTACTTGGTCCAAACGTGAAGGGTTTACTGGAAACATCTGTTGCAGTCGTTCCGCTTGGGGGAGTACCGAAGCTGAAGGCAGAAGGGGCAGCAGGGGCAGCAGGAGTTGCCACTGGGGTAGTCGCACCAAAGGTGAAACCCGTCGTAGTCGTTGGCTTTTTGTCTGCCGCGGGGTTGGCTCCAAAGGAAAACGGACTCGTTGCAGGCTTTTCCTCAGCTGGAGCAGTGCTGGGACGCTGGGCGAACGAGAACGGAGTCACAGGTGGAGGAGTGCCGAATACAGATTTGGGCGCCTCAGCCGTAGCAGGGCGTGTCGCTGGTGCGGGAGCTAGTGTTGGCGTGGTAGGAGCGGCGGGCTGACCAAAGGCAAAGGCACTCTTTGGCATTTCAACAGGGGCAGCAGGGGTGGAAATCGCAGCTGGAGCCGGAGACAGTGCGGGAGGCGGAGGACCAAACGAGAACGGGGTACCATTTGATGGTGCGGAAGGCTCTGCGGGTTCCGCTGCAGGTGGCTGTTCAGACGGAAGACTGGGAGTAGAGGCTGGAACAGTTTCAACCGGCTTCGCGGATGGAGCCGGGGATAGAGTGGCCGTCCTGGACTTTTCGGCTTCCTTCGGCAATGTAGGTGCTATCAGGGGAGATGGGGCGGGCGTGGAGTCACCAGACGTGGCGAATACGGACGTAGGCCGTGATGGTGCACCAAATAGTGATGGGGCATCAACCGCCTTTGACGCATGGACTTGCGGAGCCTCAGAGGGCTTCGGCTGTTTCACCACAGGGGGAGCAAGAAATGAAGATGGCGTTGTAGTAGTCGTCCTGGGAAAGACGGAGGAACTGGCGAAAAAGTTTGGTACCCCAGATGGTGCAGCACTGACTGCTGGTGCTGCCGCCATTGTAACTGTTGGAGTCTCTGCTGCAACCTTAGTTGCCTCGGGTGTAGGAGGGATGAGTGCTATCTTGGGCAAAGCAGGAGCCGGAGCTGGGGTCGCCAATACTGGTGATGGAGCCACCTTTGGTGCCTCAGCTGCTGGAGGCGGTGGTGTGGGTTTGGTGAGAGAAAATGGCAACGAAGCAATCGGTGGCTCTTTTGCGTGGGTCAAGTCATGGTTAATAGTCACCTACGAGGTATAAGGAGAATATCGGCCGAGCGACTTGATAACCCACCTCTTTGGCGAACGTGAAGCTCGTAGGGAGCTCAAACACCGGTGCTTTCTTAGCCGCTTCCTCAAGCACTTTCTGCTCTGCCGCGCGAGGCTCTTCCATATCTTCATCTTCGTCCTCAAAGGCTGCGGAGAACTTCGCACGTCGTGATACTGGACGTTCTATGTGATTTCGGCCAGTTCTTGTACGGCCTACCCGCAATGAAGAGCCTAAAGGCCCTTCACGAGGCGCTCTTGGTTCAAAGACAGGGGCCGAAGGAGGAACCTTGAGTTCTTCCTCACGTTTCTTCTTCTCTGCTTCTTCCTCCTCCTTACGTCTCTTCTCCTCTTCTGCTCTTTCGTCTTCCATCGCTTCCGCTCTCTCCTTTTCTTTCGCTTCCTCTTCCTCCTTCTTGCGCCTCGCCAGCCACTTCTTCATACCACCTTCGCCTGCATACGGTTTCGTCCCATTTATCGGATCCCTCTCCTTCCTCTTTCCCTTTTCTTTCCCCTTACTCTTTGTTCCAAGTCGAGGCTTGACAGGTCTGTCATCGTTCATTAGCGTCATAGGCTTCTTTTCCTTGTGTAGGAACATATCCGGAACCGCGGTAGCGCCCTTCAATCGGGTAGGTAGCAACGGGGTTTTGTACACTTCCAGCTCGTGTAAAGCTATTTCGGCTCTATTTACAGGCCAAGGGTGTCCTGCTAAATATAAGTTGAGTCAGGAGATTGTTGAGCATGGCATTAGACATACGTGCAGAAACATCTGTCATGGATCCCGTTCCAAACAAGATAGAACTTTGACGAGCCGGTGCACGTGCCTAGAAATGGACAGTGAGTGGCAATCTTGATCGACGAGAGCCTAGGACGTACACTACGCTGAGAATCAATGAGAGTTCCCAGGGTCAGCTGCTTCGGAGGTTCCGCAGCAGCTTGCTTCTGGGCAGCGGGCGGTGGTTTTACGAACACGGGATTCGACATCAAAGCAACCAGAGGAGGGGGTTCGTCTAGACCACGCTCCCGACGTGGAGGGACGACGGGACCAAAGCCAGTACCGGAAGGCTGAGGGGTAAGCGACGAACGAACCCGGAGGCGCCGTGGGGACACGGATACATCCCGACTGGTAGACATGGAGTCCTCCTCGAGGCTTGTCTCCGATTGGAAATCCAAGATTGTAGGAGCAACTTGTATACGAGACGAGAAACTCGAATGCGACGGCGGATCGAGGGACATCGTGCGTGTTATACTCTGAGGCTTGGGGCGCGGGGCGCTGGGAAGGGGAGAAAGCGTGCGTCGGCTATGTGGCAACTGATTCGAGGACGATGGAACATGTAGCGTCTTCCGAGGAGACCTAGTGACACCACGGGCAGCACCAGATACAGAGTGATCTGAGGTGCGCCGTAAGTGGGTAAAGGCCGACCGGGGGGGATCGAGGTATGGCTTGGTGTCTCTGTCGGGGGAGCTGACCCTCATCCTCTTTGCCCTGCTCGGGAGACTCCCATCTTCCATGTGTGTATCCTCGGGCGCGACTGGGAGTCGTCTCCGCTTTCCTTTCGCGTCCTCGAACTCATCCTCTGAACCCGCGAACCAGGTGAAGGGGGCAGTGACGATATTTTTGATGGTGCCAAAGAACGAGTTTGAGCGAGCAAACGGTGCGGCGTGGTTTTGCTGGGTATAGGTGTTCATCGCTGTCGTGGACGACGAGCAGAACAGCGGAGGGGACGTGGACGTGGGCGACGGTGGTGGTGGAGAACGAGGCCTCGGCATCAACAAACCGGTCATGTAAAAACAGTTTGTCTTGGCTATAGAGAACACCATTAATGGATATATATTCTCACGGTTACGTCAGTACCATATGGTCAGGTCGAGGTACGAAAACGAGATGGAGCACGCTATGATGTCGAGTCGGAACATACCAGGACTGCTCGTCAAAAGTGTTGCGAACAACACAGCGGTGCGACGGGCAGCGACTACGAGGGTCCTTGGCGTTCGGAAATTGACGGACAGTGCCGACATCTCTGCAGTGAGTGCGATTATTGCCAGTGGTCGTCGCATTTACCCGGTCGCGCCCAGGAGGGTTGGCTCTTCGTTGATTCTGTTTTTCCCATCCGACTGGGCATCTGGGAGTATGCACGTCCTGATCACGTCGCTCCGTCGTCCCTGATGACTACCCCAGTGTTCGCCATTACATCGGTGTGTTTCGTGAGGAATCACTTCTAGGGGAACTGGAGTCACGCCTTTGCGTCGTCAAGACACACGGGTTCAAAGTTCTTTCCCTTCATCCGTACCAAAAAGATGGTGGTGTTTTTGTCAAGTTTATCTATAGTGCTAGTGACAAAGAGAGCGCACTGAAAGACATTGCACATGAACTGAGGGCAGAAGCCGAGAACCACGCCATGCCCTCTTGGGCCGGCCTCGACCAGGGCAACGTCTGGCTTGTTGAAGGTAAACCGTGGTTGGAGGTCCGTCCTTGCGCTGCGTCTTAAAGTACACTCTTGACGTACGTTCAGGATATGAACAGGTTCCCTTCTCCCCTTTTAAAAGTTGGGTTCGAGGGACCCGATATCCAAGAAGAAACCCTTTACGAGCTCTTCCGCGCAAGTCGTTTGATTAATGTTCTCATTGGCTCCATTCTCACTCGTTCAAAAGCCGTACGGCCGCATACACGATTTAACTCCACCGAAACCTGTACCTGCTGGAACTCTTCGTACCGCAGATGTTTCATTTGTCCGCGTTCGTTCGGCCGCTATCGCACGCAACGTCATCCATGGATATCAATTCCCGAGCAGTAACCAGCCCACTCGTCTGCAGATACTTTACCAGCGACCGCTTCAGGCCCATGCTATCCGCAATTGGCTCACCAGTCATCCAAGAATCGTTCTTCCCGTCCTATTCTTCCTGCTCGGTACATTGACATACACTGTAAGCGTCAAATGAGTATCGGAACCATACGTCAAGTGATTGCGCATAGATTTTCGACCCTATTAGAGCGCTCTCCATTGAAGGGAAGATGTTGAACTGGTTCGATTACAGAGGTTTGCTATCTCCCTGTAAATCAACACTCAAATGGCTGAACCTTTAGAAGAGTATGGCCTCTTCAAGTGGTTGAGAACTCATGCTCTCGATCGATTATCCCTCTCCCCTACACCTGAGGATACCCCAATGACGGGCCTAGGTGGATGGAAGGAACGCAAAGACGCAGAAAATGCACTGAGAGGCTATTTGATTGATCCTCCACGTTCGTTCGTTCTCATATCAAAATAGCAGTGGTTTCGCTCACAAAGCTCGCAGTAACTGTTGCATTCGTGCATGGGCCCCAGGGCAGCGGGAAATCGCGCATGGTGTCCGCCGTATTGCAGGACAGTGGCAGGTAAACTGGCTTTCGGTTATTTTTGAAGCTATCTGACATCCACAGGAAAACTCTGGTCATTGATTGTGCAGAGCTCAACAAAGCTACCTCCGACAGCAGGCTCATAGCTATTCTTGCACAACAAACAGGCTACCGGCCCATCTTCACCTTCCTGAATTCTATGACGAATATCATCGATATCGCGAGTATGGGTGTCATCGGTCAAAAAGGTCGGTCATGTCCCTACTTGCGGGTTCTCCTTTATTGACTGTGAACATGAAGCCGGTCTGAGCAGTTCTCTTCTGGACCAGCTAAAGCAGATCCTCGAGGTAACCGGATCCGCTCTCATCAATGTAAACCAGTCACTTCGCAAAGCTACCAGGCAAGAATTCCAAGCTCAACGCGATGCGGAAACTCGCAAGATTGAGGAAGCCCGCCGAGCGGAACGTATTCGCCGAGGTACATGGCACGATGGTAGGGTGGACTGTGTCGCCGGGAGCGGTATCATGTCCGAGCTTGGTGTGGGTGATGAGGTCTTCGACGCTGAGGATTTTGATGCAAAAGTGAGTAGGCTAGATCGAATTCTCATGCAGGAAGGGCTCCAAAAGGAGGAAGAGGTGGAAGGTGATCTGATACGGAGGGAAAGGACTGTGGAGGAGGTGGAGGCTGTTGCGGCGCTCCCCGTCGTAGTCATCAAGAACTACGGCGCACGCGGTGGCGTATATGGGGAGGAAATACGGAAAGTCCTTTGCCAATGGGCAGCGACCCTGGTCGAGAACAAGGTGGGTGATCGTAGTGTAATGTCTCCATGCCTAACCAACATCTTCAGATTGCGCATGTTGTCGTTGTTAGCGACAACAGAGAAAACGCGAAACTACTTGCGCGCGGTATGACCTTGCCATCGATAAATTAGTGACTTGCTTACCATTTCTACCAGCTCTCCCGTCAAAGCCCCTCAACTCTATCCCCCTGCATGATGCAGATACTGGCAGTGCCCTGACGTTTGTGAAGCAGCGTCTATGGGATGTCGGGTTGACTGCCGAACTGACCAAAGCAGAAATAACCAGCATCGGATATCTCGGCGGCCGCGCAAGCGATCTCGAGATCGTCAGTGCAGCCGCTAATGTATTTTAAGATTGCGTTAACCATGACTTCCAGCTAATTCACAAAGTCCGCAGTGGTCAAGCTATCGAAGACGCCGTAGAAGATATCATCTCCCGCAGCATCAGCGAGCTCCGGAAGAATGCGTTTGGGGAGGACATGGAGGACGCCAAGTCTCTATCATGGTCACGAGAACAGGCCTGGACCGTGCTTAAGCAGCTCGCGCAGAAGCCGGAGGTAAGTTATATAGTGTCTTGCAACCCTAAATGCTCACCTAACATCCGACGACCAAGCTTCCTTATTATGATGTATTGGCAAACTTCCCGTTCAAGGGGGATGAGATCGCTCTGCGCTCTATGGAGCATATAGAGTTGATCTCTATCGGAACCCACAATGGTGAGTCGCATTTTTTGGATCGTGCAAAGGAAGCTTTTTGAGGCGTTGTGACCAGGCCGTCCGTCCACCATACGCCCCGGAAAGCCAGTATTCAGATGCGTCTTTGACAGACTCGTAAATGGCGAGTGTCCATCAACCTTTTCTTACATATCAGTGCAGTTAACTCTGTCGCAGACCCCGTCTTCCGAGCGACACAAGACATGGCCGTAAACGACAAACTCATCGCCAGCGCAGACGGCACGGTCAAGGCCTGCGAAGCGGAGCTTGGCACGCTTCAGGAAATCGCTGGCCCGGAGGGGTTTTTCCAGTCGTTTTGGAGGAGCAGGCGGGCGTCGATGGAGAGGCGGAAGTATCTGTTGAAGAAGATGTACGAGGCACAGGTGAGGATTCAGACGCTGGAGAAGCAGAATGTAGACTTGAAGAGGGTACTGGCGAGGGGGACATGACCAACTCGACATCAAAGAGATATCCTACCGTGATCGCCACTACCATACACCACTCTGTTTTCGTTCTATATGGTGACGGATGCAACAGGATATAAAGCGGGATCATCAAGCAAATCAGTGTATCCATAACACAACACGTATGTAAATCATACAACATTCAAACCAGTTAGAGCCCCACATAAATGAAGGGAAGCCACTCGTCAAATGACGCGTGGCTATCTCGAAGACGTCCGACAGCATTGTGCAGCGCTCGTGCAGCCTTGCGATAATCCGCACTTCCGCTGTCGTGAAAAAGTTGTTTATATACGTCCTTTGCCACCTGTGGTGCCACCCTATCCCTGATCGACCACATCGTACCAATCACTCCACCGTAGCCCGCGAACAGCATTCCGGCGGCGACATGGATGACTTCATCAGGGAGACCCTCATCACCCATCGCCGTCTGACACGCGGAGAGAAACGCGAGCCCACCGGGGGGACGTGACAATCCAATGATGTCAGACAATTTCAAGCGGCTCCGATTGGCAAGACAGAGTCCACTCTCCGTCGGATTTGATGGGTCTTGGATCCCGTGGCATGCAAAATGGACCCAGTCTGCCTCCTTCATCAGGGTTAGTACTTCATCAACTGTTCCGACGGACGACTCCAGGAGAGTGGTTCGACCCGATGGAGAGCCCTGGATTATTGCTTTGATGTATTTTAATTCGGTGTCTACCCCTGGAAGTCGAGGTAGGCAATCGGACAATGGCTGGCGAACTGTAAGGAGGCGGAGATCGCCACGGGATGCAGTAATATTTTTTCCTTGTGGTGAGGGGAGAAGGATGCTGAGAGTAGGAGTGTATGAGGAGATGACGAAATCGAATACTTTGTTCCCAGTACCCAAAGATTGGGCGTCATAAATACCAGCGGCATGAATAGGAAGGAAGGAAAAAGGCCCAGCTGGGCACCAAAAAATGCGTGATAATTCCCCAGTGGCCTGTTCAAGATACAGGCATGAACAAATTATCAGCTATAAATTCCTTCAACATGACGCGACTTACTGTCCCGGAGATACCATCCAGGGAATCCAGGACAGGATGAACAACACCATTCCACAGGGCAGATAAGACGAACTCCCAGTTGACGCGTCTTCGGTGAGCACGATCCCCCTCCCTTTCCTCGGGGGGTGGAGCACGAATGTGGCCAAGCAAAGCCTTGAGTGCATTCTGCAAACCCTCGGATCGCTTGAGAGTGAAACTGGGAAGAGGGACATGAATCGCGTTCTCCACATCAGCGTGAATGATCAGCGCATCACAGCGGCTCTGCGCAGCATTGAGTATGACTACGGGTCCAGAGTGAGCCGCACCACGGAGTTGTGAAAATTCTTTGTGGAGGAGGAATCGCTCGAAGCCAGGTTTCCGCCGAATCTCCTGCAGCAGTTTATCTCGCTCGATGGCGAGCATACGGTGCCGGCCGGCCTCTCCTTCCAAGGACTCCGTCGCACGATGGTCAGCGATTTGAGTTTGCCTCAATGGATAGGACAACGATCTTTCGTGAGTAAAACTAGCGAGCTCCAATGCGGCCGACAGTTGTTGTAGTCTGGAGGCATAATCTGGGTGAGAAGATGACAGCTCGTTGTAGGAGCTGCGAAGCTGAAAGAATTCGCCCCAAATGATCGAACGCCCCTGCTCGAGCCACTCCACTGCGGTTTCTGGGAGCCCCAAGTCGAGAGCCGTTGCCGCCGCCTCGCGCACCAGGTCGGCACCTTGCAAGAGTTCGCGGTAACGGCTCGAAAGAGGGAGGCCAATCCATGCGAGTTCAGGGAGGAGGCTAATGGCCACGGAGTACGCATGCAAGAGGGATTCATGTGCCGATGTACGAGCACATGAAACCCATTTCTGGGACGCATGGAATCGAGAGGCGGTGGAGCCCACGGAGGCACAAGCAGCGCGCGAGTATAGTGCAATCGCCTTCTCGAGGTCACCCAATTCCTGAAGAGAGTCAAAACGAACGGAGAAAGTGTCACCCAAGTTATTCAGAAGACCAGGTTTCTCTGGGTGACCGTCAGGAGTGATGTCAATGGCAACCTTGCACTTCAAAATTGCTTGCTCGAGATCGGACGGTTCCTTCAAGTGCTGGAAACGAAGTCGAAAAGAGTTACCGAGGTTACTCAGGTAACCGGGTTTGTGAGCGTGACCATCAGGGGTAAGATCAACAGCATCACTGTGGCTTGCGATCGCCTGCTCGAGGTCACTCAGCTCCATTAGGCGTTCGAAACGATTTGCAAGGGCGATGCCGAGGTTGCTCAGATGGACAGGTTTGCAGGGATGATCATTGGGAGTGAGGTCAACAGCATTCCTGTGACTTAAAATTGCTTGCTCGAGGTCGCTCAGTTCTCCGGAGCGTGTGAAGCCGGCAAGAAGGCAGCTACCAAGGTTGTTCATATAGCCTGGCTTGTTGGGTTGACCGTCAGGGGTGAGGGCAATAGCATCCCCGTATCTCGACATCGCTTGCTCGAGGTCACTTAGCTCCCCAAGGTGTCTGAAACGGGTGAAAAGGGAGTTTCCAAGACTGTTCAGACGAGGGGGCTTGTCGGGGTGATGGTCAGGTGTGAGATCAACAGCGACTCTGTGCCTCGAAATTGCTTGCTCGAGATCACTCAGCTCCCCGACGTGTCCGAAACGAGTAAGGAGGGAGTTGCCAAGGTCGTGGAGAAAGCCAGGTTTGTCAGGGTGACCGGCAGGGGCAAGATCAACAGCATCTTTGTGCCTCAAAATCGCTTCCTCCAGCTCATCTAGTTGGTTGAGGTACTCGGAAGAATTCACGAGGGCGATGCCTAGGTTATTCAGATAGCCGGCTTTGTGATAGTGACAATCGGGGGTGAGGTTAACAGCCTCCCGGTGCTTCAAAGTTGCTTCCTCTAGGTCGCTCGGCTTCCCGAGGTGCTCGAAGCAGTCCATGAGGCTGATGCCGAGATTGTTCAGAAAGCCAGGCTTGTCGGGGCGTCCGTCGGGAGTGAGAGCTACGGCATCCTTGTGCTTCGAAATCGCTTGTTCGAGGTCACTCAGATCCCCGAGGCGCCTGAAACGAGTGTGCAAGGCATTCCCGAGATTGGTGAGACACCCAGGTTTGCGAGGGTGACTATCGGGTGTGAGGTGAAGGGAGTCTTCATGGGCCGAAATTGCTTGCTCGAGGTCACTCAGTCTCCCATAATGCTCAAAGCGAGTGCGAAAGGAGTTGGCGAGGTTGTTCAGACGACCAGCCTTGTTAGGATGACCATCGGGGGTGAGATCAACAGCATCCCTGTGGCTCGATATTGCTTTTTCGAGGTCACTCAGCTCCGCAAGGCGTTTAAAACGAGTGCGGAAGCAACTACCGAGGGTGCTTAGACGCCCAGCTTTGCTGGGGTCACTATCAGAAGTGAGATCGACCGCGTCTCTGTGGCTTGCAATTGCTTGCCCGAGGTCACATAGCTCCCCGAGGCGCTCGAAACGATCTTCCAAAGCGGTGCCAAGATTGCTCAAATAACCAGGCTTGTTGGGGTGACCATTCAGAGTGAGGTCAACAGCATCCTTGTAACTCGAAATTGCTTTCTCGAGATCACTCAGCTCCCCGAGCCGATGGAATCGGTACGATAGCGCCACAGCATGATTCATCAACCCTTCAGTGTGCTGGTGATCCCGAACGGAGGTGGACCTGACGCATGCCTCGGAAATCAAGATGGCCTGTTCGAGGTCATCCGAGTTACCGAAACGTTCAAAGTTGTGCCGTAACTGGGCACTTAGAATCCATAAATCTTCGTCTATCATGCCTGAAGTAGTATCCCATTCCACGAACCGTCGGCGACCCTCCCGAACGCGACCTATTTCACGTCTCGCATGAAGTTGGAGGAGGGAAATTGCGGCCTGCCTCTCATGACTATCTGCAGAGCAGAGTTCTGTTGCCTCGGACAAAAATGCCACGGCCGCTGCCGAGTCACCTTCATCTTGCCACTCTTCGAATCGCGCAGACCGCACCGCAGCCAACTTGATCAACGTGGAAGGCCGGTCAGGATGGCCGAGAGGACGGGCAGAAAGCGCTTGCTGATACAAGCTGAGTGGGACATCGAGGGAAAGATCAGCGTCTTCGACCTGACACTGAATAAATTTTGCCATCGCCATATTCGACTGGCAAGCCGCGCGACTAACATGGTCCAGCGGACAAATATTCAGCGCATGCTCGAACCGTAGGACCGAACTCTCGAGATCTTGTTTATCCCTGTGCTTCCGGTAACGTGAGAGAGCGGCATGCCCTCCGTTTGTCGCGTTTTCTACTTCGGCGAGAGATCCTGTGGTCGGCTTTGGACAGCCACTCAACGAGGATCGCGTTGACACAAACTTCCATCTACTTACGCAATGAGGGTCAAGGGTCCCCGACTTTGACGGATTTTCTTTCCCTCTTCCGCCGCTTGACGGTCACCAATAAGGATGAACACGGGGATATGACTTCTCCATCCCTTGGGAAGAAAGCAAACGCTGTCATGATGTGAGTACCCACATTCCCTCCTGAAACTCTCTTACTCACGAAGTCTTCGTGCATTGAAATGGAGAATTTTTTCCACAGTAACTGTAAGCCGTCGTAGCTGTTCCCCATCACCCAACATGGGCTCGAATTCGAAGGATGCATAAATTTCAAGACAAACGGTAGCAGCCAAATCTGATGGTCTGTAAAGTCTGTTTAGACTAGCACAAACAATAGAGGGTTTTCGAACCCTCACAATGGAATCAGTCCATCCCATTCGATGTCATCATTATTGATCGACAAGCGCTTGCTTTTGGTTCTCCATTCAAGGCCACTGTGAAGCACCCTAGCGTAGAATCCTGCGGGGATTCCTCTGAGGCCAAACATGATGTCTGTTACCTGGATACCTGCCTTGTCGTTGCTACTTCCGATAAGCTACAGAGAAACGTATTCGCACCTGTGATAACCACTTCTTCGTTCTCGTTCATCTGCGCTACGCAGGAAGACGACACATCTTGTAGTTCCTCGTCCCTGGGTATGGGGGTTTCCTTATTTCCGTGATCGTGTAAACACTGTCGTTCCTTCCAGGCCAGATGCAATAGCGTCTTCAAACGGCGCCGCCTCGTATATTCATTACTGGGTTCAGAGATGTCAGGCGCTATGTTTCCGTCAGCAGTACCTGCCAACAGAAAGAAATCGAGTACATACTCGCAGGAGTCCTTGCTTTGTCCACAACCACGTGTACCACAGAATCCGGGGAGGGGGGACAATGATGGTGTGGGAACTCGCCGCTGGGTTCGCTTACTACTTCCTTGTTTCCTTGGTCTCGTTCCGCCCGTTCGCCGATGGTGTAAAGGGCGTCGACCACTTGTATATTGCACTACAGGGTGGGTTAGTTCGTGTACTAAGAGAGAATGAAACCCTACCGCTTGGGTACTAGATGTCATTGGGTCGTTACGATACCCAGATTTCCCTAAAAGAGGACTTCCGACTCGTGTCCAAGTATGTCATTGATCACGATGCACTAGAATAATACAAGGAGAAAGATAGACAATTGATATTCTGACTCGGACACGAAGTAGCCACAAACAATGTCACCAGCGAACCTATAGCAGATCTCAACGCCCACGTTCCAGCTTGGCGGCGAGTTTCCCCGCTACCTTGGAATCCAGTCCCCAGCGTTTCGTCATGATCTTGCTCATGACTTTTGTTCGAAATCGAAATCCAAGGACCACGCACTGGTCCAAAAACTCGATCAACCATACATCCGGCACCATGGTAAATCTTCCGTCACCGTCGTAATCATCCAGCAATTCAGCGATAGCGCGTTGTGATTCCCGGTACTTCCCATGCGTCGGAAGTCCTGTGACGCATGCATGACCTGCAGCTCTGATGCCAAACCTTTCTACGATGCTGGTTACGTTTCTATCCCACCATCTCTCCATATGAGCTTCCCGCTCAAGATGCGTGACGACGAGTACGACGGGGACTCGAGACCTGCAAAGTGCTTCGTAGAAAAACTTGTAGTTTCTCAGTGTAACTCCAGTGATTCGATTCGCGGCAACGCAGAAAAGCAGTAGGTCAACACCACCTTGGTTTGCCAGGTGGCGGATCAAATCGTAGGCCCCCTCGATCGCAGGAGGGCAGACGTTGCTACCCATCTCTGGCTCTCCGAGGCCGACCGCGTCCCAGATACGAAGGTTCCGATGGTTGCTAGTCAACGTGTAGGCTTTGAACGATGTGGTGCAGCGCTGAGCGTCTACAGAGGTCGGTGCGATTTCTTTCCCAGCAATCAGGTTGACCACCGAGCTCTTTCCAGTGCCTGACTCTCCACACACGATGATGTTTAATGAAGATCCCATGAGTGATCTATCGAGCGTTCAGGTCGTGCCACTGATCAACCGACTTGTAATATACATACCGCGGGTCCAAAGATATACGCAGACCGCTATCAAAAAAGTGCAACGACGAGTATATGATGTAACCGATGGTGGATCGATCAAGTGGAGAGAAGAAGGATTAGCCAAAGTATTTGTGTCGTGAGAGGGTGATGGATCCGAGACTGGCCCTGGCAGATGATCCCCGGTGATTAATCGCAGACCAACCAAAGAGGGGGTCGACACGAGGATGGCTTGCACTGCGCATGGCGAGGGAGGGTTGGAACGTGGTCAGGAAATATCGGTCACGTACAATCACTATCGGATTATCCATAACCGGACTTGACTTGGTCTTGACGACAAGAAGGTTGATTTTGGATCTCGCTCGGGGCCAGGTTAGCACTCGCAGGGAGTGACCATCTTCGCGACTATCATTCACCGAGCTTGCAGTACGGATTCTAACATGGCGAATGTTGATGGGCAAGGCCATCTTCTGTCGTTGAAGGTCATCCGGGTATCCGTGCGTCGTCGCTTGCAACGTGGAGTTCTTCAGTGAATGATGAACACGTCGCTCACAGCGACCAGGGCTCGCAACTGCTTGGGAGCCCTTTTATTCTAGTTCTTCCTCGTTTTCCGCCCACTCGACCGCATCGATCCTCTCTCTTCAGGGAACGACTCCGCTTCCTGGTCACCCCAAGACGCTACGCGATCTCACACATGTCTCCGAATTCCTCACTCTCCCTTCTGCATTCGGTGCCATCCAGCTCGGGGAGACCTTTTCCTGTTGCTTCTCCGTCAACAACGAAACACACGCGGCAGTTCAAGACGTCTATGCCCGCTTCGAGATGCAGACCGCGACTTCCAAGGCACTCCTGGGCAAGCTCGGCGGCGCGGAATGCACGCTCGCGGCGGGGGATGGTCTCGAAAGTGTCGTGCATCACGAGGTGAAGGAGCTCGGTCAACACGTGCTGACATGTACGGTCACGTATCGGCTTCCGCCTGGGTACCCCTATGCGCCGGGATCGGTAGAGGGGTCGGACGACCCAAACCTGCAGAGCTTTCGGAAGTTTTACAAGTTTTCGGTACGTTATCGTTCCATCTTCTATTTCTCAGTCGTGCGTGACGACAATGGAATGGAACAGGTCACGAATCCGTTATCGGTCAAGACCAAAGTCCACGTCCCGAAATCCCCAACTGCCCTCCTCGACCCCATCGAACGCGAAAAAGTATTCCTCGAAGTACACATCCAGAACGTGACACAGGAAACCATGTGGTTCGATCGGATGGAACTTGAGTGTGCAGCAGGCTGGCATGCATTGGACGCCAACCTCCTCCCCAGTTCCGATACCCCGGATGACGGCACGCGGGGGCTACAACACTTGTTTTCCGGCTCACAGGCGCTCATGCAACCTCAAGCCATCCGACAATATATATACATCCTCTTCCCTACCAACGTGCCCGTCTTTCTAGTCACGCATCCACCCGGGGCTGTGATTCCGCTCGGCCGACTCGATATCTCGTGGCGCTCCAAATTCGGCGAACCAGGACGTCTCTTGACCTCTGTGAGTGCCATTCTTCGTCATCGTCGGTGTCTCTCATGCTCGCGCAGATGCTTTCGCGGAAAATTGCAGGTCCACAACAACCTCCACCGCCAGTTCCATCCCAACCTCCCAGCGCTATCCCACCTTACCTGCAACGCGCACCCCAAGGCACGCCTTCGAGCCCCTCCCGACCGCGCTCTCCCCAGCTCCCCGCATCTCGACCAAACTCGCCGTCCCCGGGGATGTCCCGATCCGGCTCACCCTTCCGCCCGCGAGCACAACCGGGGACACCAGTCCCCACCCCGCGCCCACTGTCCCCAGTCACATCGGCATCGACCCCAGTCCCAGGTCCACACCCACATCCCCATCCGCTCGTCATCCCAGAACCCGCGCCGGACCTGGACGTTGACCTCGTCGTGGTGCGGCGCGCAGGCGACACAGTCCGCGTGGGCAAACCCTTTACGCTCGGTCTCAGACTGAACATCGCAGCCACGGTCCCCCACGGCCGACGCCGGCGCGTTCGCCTGGCCGTACAGCACCTCGTGCCACCGCGTATCTCCACACAGAATATGATGGAGGCTCCCACATCGAGCAGCCCGGCGCCCTCCCGCTTTTCGTCGTACCCGTCCACACTGACGACACCGACACAGGCAACGGTCGGTCTGACGGGCGACCAGCCACTCGTGGCATCGCCTCAGAAATTGGTCGCTGCGGACGATCCCCCATTGTCACTGCCGCTGCCCTACTTCGAGACGCTTGATGAGACAAGGAACGCCAAACTCCAGGGTTGTTCGTTCCTCGGTCCCTCCGCGATCCTGCTGGACCCCTTTGACCTTGCGCAGCAGGACCTCCTCGCGAACGGCCCGCTTCGCGTCGAAACAAGTCAGACGTTCGAGCTCACCTTTTTACCGCTTCGCACCGGTTTTGTATGCGCCGGGGGACTCCGAGTCATCCTCATCGGTGATCATCTCTCGGACGCAGACACCGAACCAGGCATATACGCCGCTACCAAGGGGCCACGCACGTTGAAGGAGCTGGATGTCATCGCAGAGGTATGGATTCAGCCGTAACATACACTATATTGTTCTCTTTCGCCTGTCCTACGAAATACTCTGTTGTTATATGTTACCGTTGATTGTAACCGTGACACAGGAATGCAGGGTCTCGCGGTCATACAGTGATCCATGGGTGACTGACAAGTTGCTGGACTGCGACGAGTGCGTGGTAGCGCACGTCAGGGTTCGAGTGTGTCATGAGTTCCATCGCTCGTCCTTTACCGCCCAGGTCCGTGATAACCCTAGCAAGGCAGTGTTGATCTCGCGAAGCTAATCTGGAGGGCGATGACTTACTTCTTTCCTCGTTCGTAGTGTTTGACGTACTGTCCCAAGTCGTGCACTGCGACAGCAAGTACGAGGGGATCCTCTGTGCTCATTAAGCGAATCAGGATCCTGGAGGCGTCGGTTCAGTGCTCGACCATGCATGCGTGAAATGGCACCGACCTGAGTTGTTCATAGTCCTTGTCGTTTAGCTTGGACGCGTTCTCTCGCCAAAAGTCGTCGGACTCGTGCACGGGCGTCCAAGACAGGTGACCAGACGCCAGCTCGGAAACATACTCGTCATATGTCCTTTAATCGGCGTCAGCAAGCACAATGCCCGTGTTTCATACCGTCACTCACGTCAAGCTGTCAAAGTTGCGTTCGAGTTCGTCCCGGACAAACTGAACGTCTTCGAGAATGTCCTCATCGGAAAATTTACGTGCGGAGAGGTTCTTGGCGAATGGAAGCAACTGCGCAACAAGCATGGCTGGTAAATTGGCAGAAGGCGCCTTCGCGATCAGATTCTATAGGTGAAAACATAAGCGACCGACGCCAGTAAAGAGAATGATACATACCCGGAATGTTGCGACGATCACGCGAATGACCTTTTCTTTAGCCGCCGCCTGCGCAACCGAGATTAGTAGGGGTATAATGTCGAATTTCCTGTGGCAATGTTCAGCGATCATTGATAATGTAGAGACACAAGACGCTTGCTTGTTGATCTGCGCGGCGACATCTTGTTCAAATGTCAAGAGCCACAAGCAGAATATGACTTGATAGCTCATCTGAGGGGTTGGTCTATGACGAAGAATGTCCACCAACCTGTACGGGAGATGTACGATTCTGTTGCAGAAAAGGGGCCACGACATACCCAGTAATAATGCCTGGAATAGCCCAGACTGCTCTGCGGCAATCTGGACGAGCCAATAGGGACTCGAGGCATTGTACCGTGACGTCGCGCTTGTTCGAAGGGTGGCCCTGAACGAGGAAGGCGAGAAGCTTCAGGAACGGTTGGAGATGCTGGTGTTGCAACGGAGTGGACTCGGAGCTGAGGAGTATCGTGAGGATTTGTGCAGACTTGAGCTGCACGAATTCGTCTTGGGCTTCTAGGGTTCTGAATATCACATGAAGACCTTGTCATTGCACGGCAGCGGGGGGCCTACCTTAAGAGCGGCAGATAGGGCAGGTCGGGATCCGACTCCGCAGCTCTCGTGAAGAGTGATATCCGCTCATCGTGATCTATTCATGCGCAGGACCAATGGGCTGCGATCCATACATAAAACGCGGAACGCACCCAAGAGCGCGTCGGCGATCAGGACGAGGAGACACTGCATGGTATCGACTCTCTGAAGCTTCTTTAACAAGCGGAGATAGAGAACCGAATATATCTGGCCGTCTGAGACGAGGATGGACTCTATCTTTGCCCTGGGCTGTCTGTCAACCTTTTTGATGAGTGCCAACTCCTCCGAGGTGACGAGGTCGGCGCGCTGGTATCCCTGCCAGCAGGTGAGCGGTGAACGAGCATGAAAGGATGCACGGACCTCCCATGGGACAGGCTTTGACCTGATCTTTGCCGAGTACTCGTCGAGGTAAGCATTGGATACGAGCGAGACCGACATGGCGAGTCGGAATGAGTCGAGTCCACCGAGCTCACCGTCATAGGACCACTTTTCCCACGGTCATCAAGTTAGTCCTTCACCATGTCTGCTCAACTTTGCAGACGCGCCTTTGCAACGGAGGCGACGTCGAGCATCTGCGCTCGTCCAAACTTGCACACTGCTATCATCCTGAACCGTTCACCACTCATTACGCGTACGCCGACACCGTTTGAAAAAGCTTTTTATGCATACCAGGCTCGCATACACCGCGCCTTGCGCAACCCGTTTCCGACCGAGTTTTACTTCAAGCAAGGCTCGCCACTCGAGACGCGCTTCAACATCGAGGAAAGAAGACGCGAGCGCAGAGCGTTCGGCGCGCCATTTGGCTTGGACCCCTCCGAGGAACGGATCGAGGCCACGGAGCTCATGGAAATTGCCATGAAGGACGAGGTCGACGAGTCCATGTCGCGCGTTCACAAGGCGGACGAGACCGACGATCTTAAGAACCTCAACAGGAGAGGTCAACGGAATCTTTATCTCTTGCTCAAGGCACAGGAGGACGGCAAGGATGTATGGCGGTTTCCGCAGGGGAATGTTCAAAAGGGCGAATTTTTGCATGTGGTTCGTGTCACTAACGCGCTGTTGGTTGAATTTATTTTAACCCTGTTTCTAGGCTGCACATCGGAGACTCGACACAGTGTGTGGACGGCATATGGACACTTGGGTAGTTGGCCGGAACCCAATAGGCGTCTATCACCCTCCCAAACAGGCCGCTGAAGACGTGAGCTTGAACTCGTCGTCAAAACCCGCTTACTGAACGCACTGTAGGATGTCGTGTTCTTTTACAAGGCCCATATTCTCGCAGGACAAGTTCGGCCTGATGCAGATCGATATCAAGATTTTGCATGGCTAACAAAGGGTGAAATTAGCAAGCGGACAAACGAGGATTATTGGCTGGGTATAAAAGACATGCTATCAGACTTTTAATGTATCTCCTACTCCCACAGCATACCACTCTCTGCACTCAATAATGAACCATGTCACCGCAGCCGCGCGAAGAATGTACGAGTCATCGGTCTCAAGCTGGGAACGCGCGACATTGTGCAGATGTAAGTTGTTCATGGAAGGGCGTTGTATAATCCGACGCCATTGAGGAACGAGAGCTCGTACAGGTATCTTCGTCTGGGTTGACCGAACTTGAAGCCAAGTTACAGCTCGGCAAAAAATGAATGCCAGATAAAAGTTCGGGTCCCGGCCTGGCACAGGTGGACCTCAACACACGGAATCCTCGGCCCCATTTTGTGCATGGACATCGGCATCGGCTCCATTCTCGACCAAGAGGCGGACTACCTTTGCTTTACTTCGGATAACCTGGAAGTCCAACGTAGAAAGTATATCGGTCGGGAGAGGAACGCCAAGAGAAAGAAAATATTTTGCAACAGACATATGACCCTGTTCGAGAGCGACATGGAGAGACGTTTTTCCGGAAGAATTGGTCTCGAGAAAATCGCAACCATAACCGACCAGAAGTCTTGCAACCTCCAGAGCATCGCCATCAAGAAGGGACTTCAGCGCCACGTGGACCGCGGTGTCACCGTCCTCAGCGTGTGCATGAACATCAGCTCCATGCGTAACTAGGAGGCGAACCATTTCTGCTGTCATCCAAGTACCATATGGGTGCGATGTAAGAAGGATATCGGGCGGGGGAGGAACACCAAGAGAAAGAAGATATTGTACGACGGAGATATGATCCTGTTCAATCGCGATATGAAGGGGTGTTTTTCCGGAGGAATTGGCTTCGGCGAAATCGCAGCCATAACTGACAAGATGCCTTGCAATCTCCAAAGCGTTGTCTTCATGGCAGGACGAAGCTAATGCGAAATGAAACACAGAGTCCCCGGCCCCAGTGCGTGTATGAACGTTAGCTCCATGCTCGATCAACAGGTGGAACATCCCTGCTATCCTCCAAATAGTGTGCAAGTCCGGCGTGAGAAGTATATCTGGCGGGAGGGGAACACCAAGAGACAGGAGATATCGTGCGACGGACATATGAGCCCGTTCAACAGCAGTGAAGATGAGTGTTTTTCCAGAAGAATTGACTTCGAAGGGGCTGCAACCGTAACCAACTAGAAGCTTTGCAATTTCCAGAGCCACATCTTCTTTGTGCAAAGACTGCAGTGCAACGTGGAGTACAGTGTCTCCAGCCTCAGTGCGCACATGGACACTAACTCCATTTTCCACCAGCAAGCGGAACATCGGTGCCTGAAAGTCCGTCTGGATACCCCACTTTGTGTTCCATAACCCCAGCGCAACAAACAACAGATCGGGAGGGGGTGGAACTCCGAGGGAAATGAGATATTGCACAACGGAGATGTGACCTCGTCGAACAGCTATATGAAGGGGTGTTCTTCCGGAAGAGTTTGCTTGAGCAGGATTGAATGTATGACTGGCCAGGAGCTTCGCGATTTCCAAAGAATCTTCTTCGTGATGATATTCAAACACGGTACAGAGAATAGAGTCAACATATGACGAAAGTGAGAAATGCTTTCCTTCGGGGACAGCCTAAACAGATCGTTACGGGCACAACCCACTTCCAGAAGAGCCACGACTCACCTGAACGATTCTCCGTACAACATCTTTTAGGTGCTGTCCACGAATATGTGCATGAATCAGGAACGATGTACACAGGTGCGATGACAGCAATTCCATGTCATCTATGAGGTCATTGATGACTTCCACAAAATCATCGGTCTGTAATAGCGTTCTCCTGAGGGAATATGGGACCATCCTATGATTGTTGTACAACGCGTGGTGGAATATCTGAGGTGGAATGATGCTCCCTTCCGCTATGAAGAAAGTAACCATGGAATAACGACCGTGAACGAGAGCAACCTCGATTGGCAATGCCTGGGATTGAAAATGGTCGATCTCCCAACCTCTGCGGTTCAATTTTGCGCCTCGCAACAACAGTGTGCGAGCATGTTCATACTTGTTAAAGTAAGCGGCATATATGAGCGGATTCGTCTGTTTCTTGAGGTTGAAAGTGGGACGAAGAAGGTATGTACGCAGGAGCGGCTCCGGGGCGAAAGTGATGAGAATGTAAAGCGTGAGATCATGGATGTGCCTTGGCCAATATGGGTTGAGGTCACGGCGTACAAGCGGTGAATTGGTGAAGGTATGACACAGCATGAGGCACCTGTCCCAGACATGGGAATGTTGTGTGATATCCTCCTCAAGCACTTTTATGTCATCCAGAACTGATCCAATTCGTGATCCGAAGTATCCGAAATGATTGACACCAATTCTCAACACATAGTCAAGAAGTGGATATGGCCTGCGGTGAGTAGGGCTGTTGTGTTCAGAGGAAATGTTTCTGGTGCTAGCGGATCCCCGGAATTGCGTGAGACAAATGGAGATATAGCACATGCACGTTCGGGCCAGTTGTAGATGCGCATCTCCCCAACGGATGTGGTACTGCGGTAGTTCAGTGCGAACAAACTCGCTCATTAGGTACTCCTATGAAGTGAAATTCTCAAAAGATACACATGTTATCACTGAGGGTTTGGATCTTACCTTTACACTAAAGTGTGACAAAATAACAACGTCCGTCTTTTCGGTGTAAGTCACCAGACTTCCGCAAGCATCCAGCAATGCATCCCTGTGCATCGGTCCCTCGTTCAAATCCAGTGTTCGCTTCTCGACGTTAACTGAAAGCGCTTCCATTAACTCATTTAGCCGCAAAGGCCGTAATGCCGCAACAAGCCAAACTAAAGTTCGTAGAGCCAGCTGCCCCTCTTGACTCTTGATATCAATCGGTAGGAGTATTCTCTTGTACGTTTCATCAAGCCCTTCGGGGAGATTGCCGAGGGCCGCTTGGACCTCCTTCAGTGTGACGCATCGGTTGAGTGCTTCAATTGAACATTGAATCCATCGAAACCTTACAGACGTCCGCTGTTAGGTTTTGAATTCATTAAGGACAATGTTACTTACATTCCATCTGCCTTGCGACACAAGATTGAGCAGATCTCTGCCTTGGTCTTGGTCCCAAGGACCCTCAATCGTCGGCGAGCATCAAGTTCTCGGGTGACATGTAGCATGATGTCCGCAGACATCATTACCGCCATATCATCCATTGAGACGAATGGAAAACAAGAGAGACCATCCTTGATGGCTTGTAATGGCCGGCTGGTCGTAAAAATCTGTGCATATTCCCTGAGCTCATTAAGACCCTCGAGAAGCGCTTCAACGTCTTTACACTCGTCGAGCGCGTCAACGACGACTAGAGGCTTCCTGGTAAATAGTACTGCAGTGCGGGAAACAAATCTGACGAGCTCTTTGGTGCTGGTTCGTGTAGCACCTCCCCTTTGTTTTGCACCGACAAGATCATCAACTAGAGCCCCGAAATTAATGTTACTCTTCAGGAGCGGACGCAACAACTGGGAGAGTAGGGAGCGCAACACTTCTGAAGCGCTTGTAGAACGCTCGTTTCGAAAATCACAATAGAAGAATGCAATGACGTCCTCCTGTTGAGCGTTCTCAAGCGAGTCAATCACGAACGATCTGCGGATAAAGTTAGTATTTACGAGATATATGAAGAATTAACACACGCCAATACGGATTTACCAGCCCCAGCTGAAACCGTGTCGATGTCAGTGGAGAACGATCCCTGGGACCGGAAAGGACCGACGTTTTCCACGCAGCCATAGACACGAAATCTTCTCATTTCTCCACAGCTTGTACTGGGCTGTGTCAAACAACCATTTGCAAGTATCTGGTTGCCGAAGCGACAAAGTGACATCCTGTTTTTCAGCACAGTTCAAGCCGTCGAGCCACCTTAATACTCCTTCGAGGTTCCGCGCTAAGGCAATGTCAGGGACAATCAAGCCACCATGAACTCGAAAATTTCAAGTGGATCACCATTCTTCTCCCACAGCTCAGGCTGTCCATCAACCATCGACCCACGCGTTTTCTGTACAGCTGCGGGCATGGTAGCACTGGACATTTATTAATCATTAGAAAATACATAGTCTATGATAAACATTAACAAAGCTCACTCAATATTCGCAAGCGCGGCAACCGGTGGACTCCCCGTGGTCGAGATTGTTAGGGATCGTGATACGTCCTTCTCGGGCCGTCGAACGCCCATTTCGTTGTTCCTGAGTGACACTGTCATACGCAAATCGTCCAGGTATCGAAGAACTTGCCCACCAGATCTCCGGCGTAAATAGGAAATGAAAGCAATCTTTGCACGTACCAAAAAAATCAAGAGCCTCCCTGATCTTATCCTCTGTAGACTGTGTACCTCTAACGGTGTTCTTGTATCGCGGCGCATCCTGCTGGAGAATCTTTTCCATCCGGCTCAACGTGTCCAAGCATATACTTGGCTCCTCGCCGCTGAACCAATCTTGTAACCTGATATCAAATGCAGAGTTGTCCGAGAGAGGCAACCTGCCAAGAATCTCTGCAAGTGTATCGCAAGCGACAGATATTCGTCGTATATCGGCCTCGAGCTGGAAATGAGAACGTGGGACGCGAGGTAACCCTGCACGCTTGGCATACTCGTTAGCTGCGGTGATGACTTTACGCGAGACGGATGAGATTTCGAGAGCGATCTCGCGGCAACGCTCCATGATGGCAAGGTTCGAAGACTTGCAAACCACGTGGTAATATATACTACCCAAATAAGCGTACACCCCATCTTAGTGGAAATCTAGTGGAACCAGCTAGTCAATCAACCTTGTGATCTTTTGTCCGCCCTTCTGCTCTCTGGATACAACTAACGAATGGTCGTTAACTCGATGCCATATCATCAAGCAGCAACAAAGGCTTACCTTTCCGGGATTGAACAAATTTAGCGGATCGATCGCCCGTTTCACCGTTCTCATCAGCTCTACTGTGTCCTCCCCCAGTTCCTCGATGAGGTACTCTTTCTTTCCGATCCCGACGCCATGTTCACCCGTACCTGATCCCCTCCGAGTTAGTCGATACGTAAACGTCAGTGAGAGGACGTACATGTCCCGTCCATGGCGATCGCGCGATGGATCAGTCTGTGAACGGCTTCACTCACGGATTGGAGTTCACGGTCATTCCCGAAGAGAATGAGGCCGTGGAAGTTGCCTAATGCCGGACCCGCGTTAGCGTATGGATGGTTTCTGAACGGAGAAACGTACCATCTCCAACGTGTCCCACGATAGTAGACTTTAGTCCAGCCCTGGCGAGGTCCTCTTTTGTCTCGTACACGAGCTGAGGGAGCTTGGACACCGGAACGCTACACCATCTTGTCAATAGTCCTTCTCGTTGATAAAGATACAAAAACCATTACCATACGTCTGTCGTCCAACACTTCATCCCAGAATGGGACGCCAAGGTAGACGTGAGCGCATACTTTCGGTTCTCCCACAGATCATCTGCTTCCTCGTCTGTCGCTGCGAATTCGAACCGGGTACTGTTGTGCCTCCGAACGATTTCTTGAACAACGCGTGAGGTTTCAGTGATGGACTCCGGGGAACCCTGAAGTTTGAAGAAAAGGGTGTCTTGTACCGGGTAAGGTTTCTCGACGATGCCGGCTGTATTGATGGCAGACATCACTGTGAGTCGTGCATGTCAAGCGAACGTTTCTTTGGACAATATGAGTACGGACTGTTGTCGTCAAGAAGCTCTATACATTCTGAATATGATATGAATAAGCCCGCGTACACGAGATGAATCGATACGAACGAATGTGTGGGCCGTAGGGGCTATTGAGAATTTCTTGGACGGCGCTAACGGCGCGTTTGACGTCCGGAAACTGTGCCACTGCGACCCTTGTTGGAACACGTGGTGCGAGGCGAAGCGTAGCTGTTCTCGGGTCAGCGAGGCATTGAGCAGAAGCACGGATGACTTTACCTTCAGTTACAATGCCCAAGGTTCCCTCTGCGCCGATGAAGAGCTTAGTAGTGTCGAACCCGACGGCCGACTTGCGGGCCCTCTGACGTGTCTTGATAACTTTTCCAGAAGGAAGCACGACCGTCTGGTTGTCGCTCGCGTATAGATGGTTGGGAACAACGCCAAAATTGACACTTACGACGTTTAAGAACCATTCCGCCCTTGCGGTACCATACCTAACGGCATTCGCTGTGTACGCTTGGCGTCTCGATGTTCGAAAGGCTAAATAGCGCGAACTTACTGCCAGAACACCCTGTGCCGATCATCCCGCCTATCGTCTTCCACGACCATCACGACCTACCTTGACTACCAAAAGGGAAATGACTCACAGCACCTGGACCTGGGTCAAGCTACGTGTATTGTTATCCATTGCTGAATCGGCGTCTGGAACCGGCTTACAGGAAAGAAAAGGGATATGCCTTTCTCCTTTAGAATACGATTGATGTCCTCCCACCGAGCACCGGATTGGCAGCGAAGGTCTCCGTCGGCCTCTGCGGGGAACGGAGTCTGTTGATACGCTCATGTCTAAGCAAGTCCAATATATGTACCATTGATTTCCAAAATTTGGTCCATGGCAGACATATCAATACATATACTTCCCGAGGGATGCTAGATGACTTCAAAACACGAACTACAATACAATAAAGGGCACTCACCCCGCTGAAATGCCCCTCCAAGCTTGTCGCGCCACTGTAGGGAACGAGGGGGACCCTGTACTTGCGAGATATATTGACAACTTTGACGACATCCTCCGTGCTCCTGACCTGGACGATGACGGAGTGGGGTGAGGAGGGGTGATACGAGTTTTCGGAAGAGCCGAAGAACTCGAGGGAGTCTTTGTTCGTCTGCACATGATGTTCATCGGGGAAAGCGTGACGGAGATCTTCGATGGTTCTCTCGACCTCGTCCGGGCCACCATACGATGGTGACAGTGGGACGGGACAATCAGGATATGATAGCATGTCTTGGGAATCCGATGGTGAGTTGGTGGCTTTGTTCTGGCGGTGAGCGCATCTATCGGAGGGTTCAGGCATCGAATTGGCCGAATCGTGTGCCAACTCCAGGGTGAGAGGCCTGAACTGATCGAGCATAACATCCCGCAGAGAGTAGAGGCCGAATCCCAGCGTCCCGAATGCAAAGAGTGTACCCACAACAAACCGACTTACACAGATCGCATCTTCGTGGTGGAGCAATCTGGGGCGAGAATTCGCATAGTGTCTGACTTGAAAACGGCCTGGCAGAAAGGGCGGTCTGCCTGTGCGGACACAAGCTGGTAGACGCATAAACCTTGTTGGGTTCATGATTGTCTGGGTGGGACCAGTACGACCCGCATTACGTGCCCAGTTGGATCCGGCTGCCGCACCGGGCCGGGGATGCTCTGAACAAACTTTTTTTCCCCCAAAGTTACCATAACTGGAGGACATTGTAACCTGGAGAATTTGGTGCTAAACTGAGTCGATTCGAGCGAAGTTTTGAGCAGACCCAGCTGCAGAAACGTCCAGATGTCGCGTCAGGGTGGAAAGTTGAAGCCTTTAAAGGTCTTGCTCGCTCCCTCTTGTTTCACCCCGGTCTAATTCCCGCTGCAGGCTCCTAAGAAAGAGCTAAAAGACGATGACGAGAATGACAAGGCCTTCAAAGAGAAGAGGAAGGCCGAGGAGGCCACCCTGAAGGCTGCAAGGGAGAAAGGTACGGAAGAACCGGTTGCAGAGATGGATTGGCTAACTCACCTTGCCATCGCCGTGAACTATACCTACAGCTACCAAAGGTACGGATGTGTCTGATCGCTGTGCCCCACATCGTTGAGCATTGAAATACTGATTTGCCTATCAGGCGGCGCCCCTGGCGGTGGCATCAAGAAGTACGTGGAATCTTTGATTTGGCGGCTGGTCGTAGCAGATGTCAACGTGCTCTCAGGTCCTCCGGGAAGAAATAGACAGTGGAGTGGGTGGATGTATGATCTTATCTGGATGTGTCGTGGCTGTATGCTGTCTCGCTTTGCGCAATCATACGATGGATGGATCGGTTGTTAGTTGGCGCGTTGAGCTCGATCACGACTGGCTCGTGCGTCGTGTCGCGTTTGCGCTGATCGTCGTTGACGTAGTCTGTTCAGGTGCTCGGTCCATTCCCAGTTCACGCTCGCGAACAACACTTTCTTTCTCCAGCGTACCCCATCGATCGTGAGTCTCTCGCTTCGTCGTTACCTGATCCTGATTTCTTCAATCCAGTCTCTTTGCTGACCTCGACTGCGACGCATTACCCCACATCGCTCACCCACTCTGCCTACGCCTCCTGGTCACCGACGACAGCGGATGCCCACGGCATCATTCGCGTATCTCATCCTTCCGTTCCCTGGGATCAAGTACGCGCAACAGAAGGTTGGGCAGGCCTTCAACACTTGAACGTGTTGCGGGGTTCACTATCTGTCTATCCCCCGTCCGATGGTGAAGACCCGTTGGAACCCCTGCTTCGTACAGAACTTCTCCAGGGCGCATTTTTCACAGTTCTTCCTCCACCCGATTCCCCAGAAAGAAAGACCCACATCCCAGAGTGGCACTACGGGAATATATACGCGCTGGAGAGGGCTCCAGCCCAACTGGTTAGGTTGCCCGTGTCGCCCACAAGGAATAAGGAAGGGACGAAGTATGAGGTCGTTATATGCGCTCCCTATGAGGTACGCGGATCCTCGTCATCACTCGTTTCTGCAAGGTTAACTTGGTTCAACGATTCGGTCGTCTCGCTGCGTAGATACGCCTTTTTGGCGATCCATCCGCGTACTCTTCCCCGTATCCCATTCTAACCATTAATTTTTCCGTTTCTCTTCAGTTCCCACTCTCCCCGGTGCCTTCACGGGAGGCAGGTGGGATACAACTCTCCACCGAGGACGCCCCACTCCAGCACATCCTCTCACAGTCGATTACTCCTCACATCGTCGATGGTATGCCGTTTGGAGACGCAGTCGGTATCGGGGTCCAATGTCTTGATTTCGGACTCCGAGCTGGGGAAAACCAAGGGTACTGGTCGGTCGTCCGTGTCCGCCTCGTCTCTAGTTCCCACCTTCCACCTTCATTGTCCGTTGCGCTCCTTGACGAGGTGCCTGTACGCATCGCGCCAACCCAGACCCGTGTCATACCCGCCCGATTATATATATCTGGGCGTGAAAGAATACCAGAGGAAGCCAAGCAACTGAACATCGAGCTTACGTGCCTACCTTTGTGTCAAACGAATACAGAGCGAGCTTCGTCCTATGCGTGCAACGGTGCACAACCCGTTGTGCAGAATGTGTTCGTTCTGCAGACCACCCTCCCACTAATCCATGTCCCGCTTTGGACGCAAGAGAACCATGTTCCAATCCAAGCTTCGCATTTCTTCGCAAGGTCGATGCCAACTGTGTTCCTCGCGAAGCCCCCGAAGGAGGCCTTCAGCGACTCCCAGACCATTCTGGGACAACAGGACGAGGCAAGCATCACGAAGTGCAGAGGCAACGAGCCGATTCTTGCGCTTCGTAAGTCCGAGACTTGGCTCGACAGTATGACGCGCGTGTGGCTTGAATGCTGATCTCGTGTGTTCAAGATGGGGCTGGTGTAGACATCCTTTCCCAGTCATTCTGGCCCGACTCGCTTCTACGGCAAAGGTACGCATGGGTTGTGATGCCGCAGGGCCGGACCGCTTGGGTGAGCTTGCGCTTGCATCCTTCATCCACATTTTGAATGACCGCCGTCCCTATTGCCAGGGACTCGATTGGCACGGGCCATCAGCGGCCGACGCATTTGCGGCTATCTTCTCCCTCTCGCACATTCTGTCCAACTCCGGTTTTGGAAGATGGGCCAAGTGGGGCTTCGATAAGGACACACGCGCCATCCTCATGGGCCACTCGAACGGTGGGCAAGGTGCATGGTATATGGCGAGTCGGTGGCCCGACCGTGTATGCGCTGGTGAGTCCCTCGCACGCTCGGAGGGCCCAAACTGAATGTTTCCCCGCGTTAGTCGTTCCTGCCGCTGGATACATTAAATCACAAGCCTACGTCTCGTGGTCTGCGAGCCGTTTTGCGCACTTTGTCGATCCAGCGTTGCGTGCGATCCTCGATAGTTCGCTCACACCGGACGACGACGACTTGTTTTTGGGGAACTTGGTTGGAAAGCCTGTGCTGGCCTTGAATGGGTAAGTCATCTAAGTGCAAAGGGACGGAATCGGACCTAGACATTTGACCTATGTCGTTTAATACATCCGAGTAAACCAGACTAATCGAATTCGCTTGCAGAGGTGCAGATGACAACGTCCCACCATGGCAAACACGTGAACAGGTGGGGATAATAAAGACTTGGGATCCGAACGCAGACGTAACGTGCGTGCATCCACCATGCGAGAGTTTCCCTCTCTTAACCCCGACTCAACTCATGGGCAGATACCATGAAGATCCTGGGCAGCCTCATTGGTATTTTGAAATCTTGTTCAACGAGCGCGTACAAGCGTTTCTGGACCGGGTATACTTTCCTTTGCCGTCGCCGCCCTCGGTGGAGGAAGCACCACCCACCCAACAAGGACGCAAGACCACTAGCTTCACCCTCACGGTCGCAGTCCCGGCTGAGAGTGGACCGCTGAATGGGTGGCGGGTCCATGCGCTGGCGACCTCGGGATTGTGCGTGCCCCGTATATGCGGTGTGCGATCGGCTGTCTTCGTTGACGAGGATATCCAGGTTGGGTCGGCTCCAGGTGACGATGAACCTCGATGGACGCGTGTCGGTGCGGACAACGAATGTCGCGGTGTTCTCGCTTGACTTGGGCATCTGGTCCGCTACATGCAACGACGTGCAGAAAGCGACGACACTTGCAGTCGATGGTGACGATATTCTGGTTGACCTCAGTCCACTTGATACGATATGGTTCACCAAGGACGGAAACACCCACCGCAAGTCACCTTGGAAGGTATGTACTTGGATTCTTGCTTGTTTCGAACCGCACACCGGCTTGCCTACAGATCCTCCCGTGTACTGACCCCCTGGCGACCGCAATATATCACTTCCGAGTGCCGCGTCAACGCCTCCAATGCATTCTCTCCACAAACGCCCCACTCACCTTGCTTGTCCCGACCCTTTCGCCCTCCCCAGAGCTCTCCGCAGCCCTCCGCATCGCACACAGCCTTCAGCTATTTCACGCGCTCGACGCGCAGATCGTCAGCGTTGCCGAAGTTGAGAGAGAACATGCATCAGTCGACATCCAAAGGGGAAACCTGGTCATCATTGGGTGCGCCGAGACACCACTCATTCGGCGCTGGCTCGAATGCGCTGGGGGTACCTGGTCGTGCGTCGACGGGGCATGGTATCTCGGCGCGACGCGCTTCGACCGGCCGTCTTCGGGTGGGTTATTCATTTTCATTTCACCTTTGCTAAGCAGTCATATCCTGACGTTTCGGATCGTCATGTCCCCAATCTGTGATCAGCGATCCTGTTTTGCCAGCCACATCCCTACGACTGTCAAAGTGTCGCACTCTTCGTCCAGTCGACGGATACATCTGGCCTCGAACGTGCAACCCGGCTCTTCCCCATCCGCACTGGTGTGCTGTCACCCGACTGGCTCGTCGTGGACGGTCGTGCGGACACAATTGGTGCCGCTGGCGTGCAAGGCGCAGGGTACGTTTCTCTTTTTCCTTTCCCGTCTATCCGTCTTTTCAAGACGCTGGGAAGGCAAGCAACTCACTTTTTTGTCTTGTCAGTGTCTATGGCTGGATACCCTCCGACGTGCACGATCAATACCCCACAGGTCAATGGACCCAGAGCGAACGCATGTCGTGGCTCGATTAGCAATGTGACGTCCCCATGCGACGCCAAAAGTACATAAATAACATTCGTTTGTACGTGATACGGTAAGGATTGTGTCAAGATAAATTTTTTGGCAAGCGCAAAACGGTGGTCGGAGGGTCCAGTAATCACGAGGGAACGGGGTGTTATAAGCAACGGAGAAATAGTAGCCACCACGGACCGTACGTGTGCTGGGGGAGCGTACGTGCAGAGAAGGACGCCCGATATAATCAAAGTTCACGTGTTACACCTTGTTCAACACTTGAGTGGGTGGAAACTTGTTACAATACAGTGAGTTGCAGGTAGAGGAGACGAGACAAGAAGGGGAAAAAAGGGAGCGAAAAAAGTGGAGCCGAATAGAAGAGAACCCAAAGAGAAACAGATATGTGCGACAGATAGCAGCGACAAAAGACAAAGCGAGTCTAGGACTGATAGATGGACCTCGCGACCTGGCCGAGGGCATCAGCGACCCAAACTTAGTCGGACAAGGCAAGACTTACACTCTCGAGAAGCATGGTGACTTCAGGGGCAACACGAATGAACTCCTTGCTCCAGAACTCGTATTTCTGGTTCCTAAGAAGCTCAATGAAAGTGACCAGCGCTCCCCATGGGTGAGGACGGTGGACGATAAAGCGCTCCAAAAGAACCCGAGTCATCACCTCACGGAAGCAATCGTCCTTGACTTCGACGAAGAGATGGAGCAAGAGAGAGGAGAACCAGTGGGTATGGGCGTTGGGATATCGCAGATGGAGCACCATGGAGCTCAGGAGGTGGTGTTGTCCTAGAGTTGCACATGAATACGCGATGAAAAGGCGGACAGGTGAACACTCACCTTCAACATCTAAATTAGTGGCTAGGTACTGTAAAGCAACAACGCCTGGGTCACTTGGGACGAAGACGGATGACCCGCTGCGCGCCTTCGCCTGCGCGACCGACGATACACCAATATACATTACCAAAGAATTGATGAGGGAGAGGTTATAGGCTTCCGTGGTACTTTCTGAGACCACAGACAACTTCAAACGGTCCTTGAGTGAAGCAAGGAAGGTGGGAGTGCCTCGGTTTAGCAGGTACTGATCCAGACCATTTCTGAGATCAGCATTTTTAACGCCCGCAGCAAAGTCGGACAGTATCGGTGGAATAGGGCCCATTTCGGGGATAGAGTCGAATTTGATGTTGCGTAAGTGGGGGTCAGGGAGGACGATGGATAGAGGAAAGGCGCTAATAATGATGTTACGGAGTTGGATGCAGCGGGGAGGGATGACATCGCAAAGGCTGAAGTAGTATTCGCTGAGGAACTCAGGGAAATCGTGAAGGAGGACGAGGAGAAGGCGGAGTGTACCCCTGTAAAGGTCGCGGGCGGCAAGCTGAAGGTCACCTTCCTTGAGAAAGGGTGCCAAGAACTTGAAGAGAGACAAAAGAAGCTTGTGGAATGCAGACCAGCCCTCTCGGTTCTCGGACAGGAGCAACTTGGGCATGAAATGCCTGTGGGAAACCAGACTCAACCACGAAAACGCGAAACCAGGGAAGTACGTGGGTTGCAATGAACTAAAGGTGTCACTGTAAAATCCTGATGAGCAACATTAGCGCACTTTCTTGCATCGAGCATACCTAATAGCAGTCAACAGCTGAAAGTATGCAGATCCGAGATTTGCCTCCATTGCGTGCAGGTCATTGATAAGACTGGAGAAGAATCTGAAGAATGGCTTTTGCTGGAACATTACCCCTTGGTCTTCGTGCATATTGGCCAAGACGAGGACGAAGATCGACAAGATTTTGGTGAGGTAATGGACTTTTGCTTGGTCGTTGTTGACGCCAGAAGCATCCCCGTGGTACTTGATAATGTAGACAATCAAGCGTGACATCGCATCTAGCGCCTGGAAGGCATAATCGAACTCTCCAGCAGCGACGCATTTGTGGTAGCTGTTAACACTGGAATCGGCGCAGACACGGAAGAAGAACGAAGACACGTCCTCGACCTTTAGAATACCTTGCTTGGTTAGTTGAGTGATATAAGGGACGAATGCCTTCTCTGGGGAAGGGGAACGCTGAAAAATAGTAACCCATTGCTGGAACCACGAAAAGAGTTTCTCCCTGAGCTGTTCAGTTTCAGGTTTCACCGAAGGCTGTCTGACGACAACGCTATCAGCAGTGACGGTGTTACCTGGCCGTCTCACGACACCGCGGAGGTCGTCTAGCAAGTGCTGGACACTGTTCAAAACACATGAGACGACTCTTTAACGGATAGCGCGATGCACATACTCCTCGTTGGCTTTGCCAGCTTGAACGAGCTGACCCAATACTTCGATCGTGTATGTCAACTGGTTTTGGGAAGCGACAGGTGGGTCACTTGACAAGCATTCTCGGACGAGGCCAGCCGCGAAGCTCTGCAGAGTCTGACGAGGATCCTGGAATAAGCTCTTCGCCAATTGCTGGTCCTGAAGCGAAGTATTCACAAGGCCGCTGCGGAGAAGAGTCACAGTCACCGGGATGTTGAGCTTGCGCTGCGTCAACGTCAGTACGAGCACAAGCAGAGTTTGATAAAGTACAAACCTCATCCTCGGCATATAAAAGCCAGGTGATGGCCTCCTTCGCGACTTCGTCGAACGAGTGGCACAGCTGATTCAATAGCGCGACATAAATCTCCCTACCAAGCTGAGATGATGTCTTGTACAGGAGTTGCACGATCTTTTGAGAGACAAGCAGTGGAGTGCGATGGTGGTCTACCGACTGGGCAGCAATGTAAAGCACTTGGCGGACCAGGTGGCGAATATCATGATTTGAAGGCAGTGCCGAGAGTGAAGCGATGGGCAGCTGAACAATAAGGCTCTCTAGGTCCCTGATAGTGATCTTATTTTCGGTCAGTATGGAACACACTGGCATAAACTAGACGAACCGTGAACCGTTCCATCGCCTCTAGATGACTCAACGCGCTCAATCCCTGCTCCGGCGCAGGGGATCCGGCATAGACAGCAGGAGGAAGGTGATCTCCACGCGAATATGCCGCCGTCGAGCCAGGCCGGCTCATGGCAGGGGGTCGCCGCTTGGGGTCGAGAGCTATGATCCCGTGTCAATGATATAAAGCTGAATCCATGTAATACTTACAGAAATCTTCATAAACTGCGATTTGATGAGGCTGCAAGCCTGTAGCCTTGATGCGCAATGGGTCGGGGAGAACAATTGAAAAATTGGTTGGAGGAGCATTGGGGTCCCAAAACGCCTGACCACTGCGAAGCTCTCTGTGCCTTCGGCGCGCCTCATAGGAGGTAGCAAACGCTTCATCGACGTCCGCCACCGCACGCTCCATCGCGGCCTTTTCAATGACAGAGCAAGCAACATCCACGTTGTCAGCCACAAGGATAGAGACGACTTGTTCAGAAATCATTTGTTCGCTGAAACCATGGTCGACAAGCGCAGTACGAAGATGTCCGCCAAGGTTACTTTTCAAAGGTTCCTTACATGTCACCAGCGCCAAACTTCCAGCTAGCTTCTGAACCATTAGATGGCCGGCCTTGCGGAGCTTGTCCTCGCTAGACTCCATGGCGAAGTCTTTTGCGACGAGCTCTCGGGTAGAAATGCCTCCAATTGTGACCGAGCGCTCGACAACGGGCACGATTATCTAGGAGAGGCCATGGTTAGTACGTAAAATTTTCCATCTCGATGATTATACGTACTTCGCGAACTGAGCGATCGACGGCCAATTGGACGGCCCTCTTGAACGAGTGATTGACGTGTAATGGCGCGAGTTGGGGGCTGATGATAACACTTGAGGCCAAGCCGGCCAGAATGGACTCAACATGCGCCCCAATCGCCCTCTGAGCCTCCGTGGGGGTGGAACCAATTGACATGACCTGTCCTTCACCTTGGATCCCCCTACCCTCAAACCCGTTCATTGGCAACGATTCCATATCACCAACATAGTCGGGGAGACCAGGTGCAGGAACTGAAGCATCGGCTGTAGGCCGGTTTCTAAGGATCGTCGTCGCTTCGATTGAATCGAGATCGATGTCAAGCCCTTTGCATAACACCTCGATCTCAAACTTCAGGTTCAGCTTGAGATCGGCAAAGTGATAGAGTTCAGCGAGAAGAGAGATAACGGCAATCAACCATGGGTTAGGGGGCTTGAACACCTTGGACTTAGCGCAAGGTTCGAGAGTTTTGCACACGAATGGGATGGCAACAATCAGGCGTCCGCTTTCGTAACCCTGAATGAGGAGATCCTTGAAGGAGAGGTTCTTGTGACGGATGGGCTTGTCCCTCGCGAGCGTGATGCCGCCGAGCCAAGAGCCAAGGTTCTTCAAGACCGCCCGCTCAGACGTGACCTGCAACGTTTTTTCACTATTGAGCATCGCGGCAGACTTGATGAATGTTTCCTGGAGAATAAGCTTTCCTAGGTTTGGCTTCTCGAGCGCGTCCAAGAAACGAAGGTAAAGTTGGTGGTTATTGGGTTCCGCGCTGATCCGTTGATCAACCAAATAATTGGCAAACCACCTCGCATAAGCATTGTCAAAGTGCTCCTTCATCTCCGAAAGCTTCACGTCAAAGTTGCTGGGTGCAAGGTTGTTCACAATAAACAGAACCTTGTCGGATATTTCCTCGGCCGGCTTGGTGATCTCGGTGTCCATCTTGTCTGGCTGAATAGCCGTGAATACTGGCGTTGGATCTGTTGCGTGAGCCATCATGTCTCCATTTGACCCATCTGCCCCGGCAGCAATTGCCCGATGAATAGTGGCTGCTAGGTCCGGGCGAGCCTCCATCAAATGGGGAATACTTAACAGGGCCTGACAGAGTGGCTGCCATTCCGGAAGGCGACTTTCAAATCGGGCCAGGGCTTGCAACCCAAACCTGAACAAATTGGTGTCGGGAGGGCAGCTCAGCGCATCGACGACATAGCGAAGTGCTATCCCAAACGGAATGAGATCGACTAATTCATGTTGGATGATCGAGCCAAAGAGATAGGCAGTCATGGCAAGTTCGCGGGCGGGGTAACAGGATTGGAAGAACTTGTACTCGTCGAAGAGGAAATGGAGCATGCAGGAGAAGATTTCGAGATCTCTAGGGTCGGATGAGGCTTTGCTGCGTTGAAGAAGGGCGATAACTTCGTCAATGCTCGTTTGTTCGTCGTACATTTCCTTGTATATAGCATCAACTTCAGCTTCAATCTCTGTCGAGTAGTTGACGACAGTAAAACCGGGCTCGGTGTCGCTACCAGGGATAAGGTTCATGAGGCGCGGGTGAATCTGCAGACAAGCGTTGCGGACTTCAAGGCAATAGTCTATGTCCTCACGAGGCATTTTGGCGGAACTATGTGACGGAGTCATGTCAGTCAAATTCAAGTACGGAAATGAAACACGGACTTGTTTCGAAGGGTACGGAGGAAGATGGCGATACTTTGAGGGTTAAGAGGCATAGTACGGCCATCCACCGCGGGATCCGTCATTCTCGAAACTTTTTCACTCTCCATCTTGATCTCTAGGAAATGGATCATGGAGCGAAGGAACTCGGCACCGTGGGCAGTGACATTGTCTGCGAGCCACTTGTCCAAGTTCAAGTACTCTCGGCGAGAAGCCAGCGCCGCGACGTCAAGAGCAAACGTAAAGGGCCTCGAGTCTAACAGATTTTCCAGAATCTACAGCAAGTTAGACGGGGTCCTTGGTGTAAAGAGACCATAGACCCTCACCTTCAGGTCTTGCGCGACATCCAGAATTCGAGTAATATTGAGGGGACTCTCGTCATAGAAATCACGGAAAGCACCGAGAAGATACGTGGGGTCGATTTGCCATAGCCGCATAAAGACGAGTTGGTGATTTGGATGGCCAGCCAAAAACATCGCCAAGAGTCTGCGAGAATATTCGAGACGAATATCACCCCAGTTTTGATCCTATGGGTTGGTTGACGTTAAACAGTGCTGGAAAAAGTTTACAAAATGGCATACCGGAACCTGAAGTAGACCCATATGAACCAGCTCCGCGCTTATCTTGAGGGCCTTATCCAACATGTCACGTACGCAGTTCCGGATGTCGGCGTTATCCGAATCCGCAAGCCGAACTAGAACCTTGAAAAGGTCAAGGGAGTTCCATGTGTGCCCCTGAACATTGGCGGCCAATGACTTGATCGTAGGACTCGCAGCTGCCACGTCCTCCACAGTGACAATCCTATGGCCTGGTAGAGACACAAAATTAAACGTGTCTGCGGGCAAGGACAAAAGGGCGTCGAGAAGCTTCAGTTGGTACAGCGAATTCTTCCACACTCCCCAGAACCCAGTCACGGCATGCGGATCGGCATCCCGCGGACAGTTGAGGAGAATAGCGATCAGCAACTTCAACGTGGCCGTATCAACACCATGACGATCAGGCCAGTCGAACGTCTTGATGACGTTAGCCCAGTTAAGGCTGACATGCTGCAAAACGTGTCAACAACAACATATGCCATGCAGCACCATAACTTACGAAGCTACCCAATGCCCTCACCAATGCCCCCACGTCACACAGGGTCGTACCCTCCGTAGCAAGCCTAGCCAAACTTGACACGATCTCGACAACTTGAGCATCTCGTGGAGGATTAGCATCTGAAATACCGAACCGAAGAAGAAGCGCGCGGACTGTATCCGCATCACTGGTAATCTCCGGGCCAAGTTGAATCAAGGTCTGGACAAGGGATGCACCGGGGGGGAGGCTGCATACGTGTACCCCATTAGCCACGTGTAGAGATATGAATAGCATGCATTAGGCGGCATACCTCAATGTGGGGAAGATGCGCTGCAAGATAGGAGCAACTATTTCCGGACCATACTTGGCTTGTACAGCCGCGATGAGGGCCTGGCGCTGAGTTGCATCCAACACGGGGGTTTCCGAATTGGAGTCGCACAACAAGTTTGACATGAGTTTTGCAATCTGCTGAGGGGAGAGATCGGCGTGGTCGAAAGAGGGGTGCTGGCAGAGGGAGAGAACGGCGTTCTCAAAATCGACACGAGTGAGGGCGACAGCTTGAGTAACCATCTCCTTGCGCGCAGAACCGGCGACAATGGACGAAGCCAAAACGAGTCTCTCAAGTGGTCTGAGAGAAACACGATCTACAAATCGGAGGAGATCAAAATGCCTGAAGGCGTCCCCTTCGCCCTTGTCTATACCGTCCCGGAATCGGTCTGCTAGAAAAGGGTCACGAGCGAGACGCTGAGTTTCCTGGACGAGTAGACGGAAGGTCAAGGCGGTAGAAGTGTCGAATGCAGAGGGCGGGGCAGCCAAAGCAAGACGGCCTTGAGAGTGAACGATGAGACGACGGATGAAATGGAGGTAGGTGTCAAGACCGTGCTGCTCCGAGAGCTGTGTCGCGCGACAGGATGAGACTCGAGCATAAAAATGCGGAAAAAAGTGGGGACGTACCGAACGTATTTCGAGCTGGTTCCTCTCGAAATTATCTTCCGTGAGTGTCGAGAGGAGGAAGACAATTTGAGCCTTTACGATGGTGTGTATGTTGGCGTTTGGAGGATTATCCATCGCCGACGACCTGGTTGAAGACTCCGGGCGTCGATTGACGCTTCCACCAGTCGACGCCGTTTTGGATGAGGAGCGCGTTGTCGAAGGGTAAACGTGGGCCGGAGCGAAACACCAGCCTGGTTCGCTCAATCAAAGTCCCTCTCCAAACTTCCGGGGGGCCGTGGAGATTGAAACTCCGTTTATCGGAGATTTAATTTATTTACGCTAGCAATCATGTGATCTATAGCCGTACCACGAGGAAAGTGTCCAGAGGCATAGTACACCCCGTTACAAAGAGATAATGGTGATATCACTTTTAGAACTAGATATAACGATTACTCTCCAACGACGTGGTAGTCGATTGGGCATGCTCGTACCTAGATATAACGATTACTACATACAAGCATGAGTCAGAATAGAACGGATATTAAGGTCTATAAGGGTGTACCTCTCCAACGACGTGGTAGTCAATTGGAGAGAGAGAGAGGTGTCCGGCGTGTTATATAACTAATGTTCGTATTCCTTCTCGAGTGTGGCACTTACGATGCCGTGCTCCAATAATCACTTGCCGTGAGCACAAACTGAACCACCACGGGCGTGGAAGCTACATTGACGACGTCCCTGATGGCGTCATGGATGCAAGAAAAGCGCCCGGAAACTCGGCTTAGCTTACAGCCTTCTCGAGGGTTTAACAATACAAATCTTCTCGGGGGACACATAAATACTTTCACGCTTGCAGTGGGGCCTCGCCCCTCAATAGGATCGTCAGTGCGTAGGAAGACACCAGAAGCAAGGATCGACGCACTTAGAAGAATGGGATTCACCGCCGAGAAACTCAGATCCACACCAAGTGGCGCTCGCGTCAAACCGTCCTCTTTGTTCAATGGTTGTAATGCTGCATCGAGAGCAGTAGGTGACGATGAGGTGGGAAATGAGCCTTCGTTTTCAGCCGCTTGAACTACTGATGCTTGTCAGGACGAGAAGCGCAGGGTACTGAATCGCTTACTCGTAGGTTTCACTGGAGGACCCCTTATGGGTTTGCAACCATTCTTTTGCTTTCGAGGGACATCAACGTATTCGTGGTTATCGTAACTGTCGTTTTGTTTCGTTTCCGAAATTGCTGGGTGTCATTAGTGCTTACAGTAAGTATGTCAAGGGAGAACAATTAAACGCACACATAAGGGTAGCAGTTATTGCCGAGAAACTGAGGTCATCACTTGGGCCATTGGGGGCCAACATATACGTCAACAGGTCGCTGGCGTCATCCACCTGCATCGCTTGCAACGTGGCATCTAGTGCTTCCAATGAAGACGATGCAGACAATATACTAGGCGATTCCCTCCCAGCTGGTATCGATACTATCGCTTGTCAAGAACCAGTAAGATAGGCACCAAAACTACTCACCTGGAGATTCCGATGGAGGCTGGTGTATTGGAGTCTTCGGCTGTTCCGTCTGGGTTACAGACCCCCGGGGCAGGCAGTCGGCTCTCTCAACTTCGACGCGAAGCTCGCAAGTATAGGATGTTATAAAATGATCACCAGCCGACGCATTGTTGGATGCGTCACCATCGACAACAGCTCCGTGCTTAGCAAGTCCACTGAGCCGTGATTTCCGTGGTGCCGGTAGCATTGACTTGCGAGGCTTCAGGGCCCCGGAGATTGTTAACGTTCCAGCATTAAACTGGATCTTGTTGGGAGTTGCCTTACGGAGCTCGTCCCCGACGTTTGGGGATCGGGTATACTGGAGCGCTGTCGCCATTGTCGACTTATTCTCTTTCTCTTCACCATTGTCTTCTAGGTGCATAAGGCGGCCCATGGTTATCGTGGGTACGGGTAACGCGGGTGTCTTATTAGCGCAAGGTCGAGCGGTCTTGGTGAGGGCGGCGGTAGGGGTGTAGGGCTCCTTGGTCATCCCATGGCTCGTGACCGTCGTTTTTCCTACAGGGTGTTAGTGTCAAGCAGAGTGACCGAAATAGCTACAACGCTTACTATGTTCTGCAAGTGTACCCGATGGACCACTGGATAAAGTCGGAGCTGCCGCCGGGCCTCGTAAGGCTACTGGTTTTTGTGCGACGACGAGGGAAAGACACGACCGTTCTGATCATGATTGTAAGCGTCGCTTTCACCAACGACCGCGTCTCAAACCAGCGGTAACAAGGAGTCACTACCTTCTGCTATCCCTGCATCTACTCTCCATGCCTTGCGGGATTCCTCGGGAGTCTGGCTGGTAGGCGAAACGCTCACGGGAACGACGACGGTCTTTGCCGCGGCGAGTGCCGCATGAACGCCCGCCAGCTCCGACTGAAGGTGAGCAATCCTGCGAGCGGTGTCGGCCTTGATCCCGGTGACCCTCGCCGCCTGGCATTCCATTGATTGCTGAAAATTCTTGAAGGAGCGGCAGAGATTCTCGAGCGTGTCTTCGCATGCTTTTTTGTCATCATCGACCCTCACGTTGTCGAGCTTGGTGATGAGTTCCTGTACCGTCTTCTTGTATGCCTCTGCCTCTGCACGCTGGGAGCGCTCTAGACTCGCAATCCGATCTTCCTGAGACGCCACTTGTCCGCACAGCTCGCGGACTTGATGCGCGAGAGCTTCAGTTTCCTCCCTATGAACCATAACGGAGGCACGTGTGTCTTCGACTGCAGTAATACGATCCTTGAGCGAGACGACATCCGACGCAGTAACGGTAGCCTGGGTGACGAGGGTAGTGACTAGTCGGCGCAACAGGGTGAATCCGGTCTTCAGATGCGCTGTGCCAAATATTGGAGCATCGAGGCCTTTGCTCGCGTCGCTCCAGTCGCCGTCGGAACTCAAGGCAGCGTAACTGTGAGGGAATGAAGTGTCGTTCTTGTCGATCAAGGTGAACTCGGGCCCTGATGGGCCAGAGGAAAGCAAAGCCTGATTCGCATCGCCAGGCAGTGATGGCATCTTGAGGAGACCGATAGCGCATTTGACGGCGGAAGCGCTCGATAGCACAGCCATTAGAAAGCAAAACGACGGCAGTCAGACGCAAACGCAGAGAGGAGAGGAGAGGCACGAGACGGCCTTATATGCAGGTTAGGATTTGAACTAAGTGCCAACCGCCCTGAAAATGATGACGACGGCGGGTACCATGCAGCAGGACGACTTCGGCCATGGCTGGCACTCGCCCTTATTGAAATTGGGTCTGATAAGCACTCACATTACCCGACGATCAAACGGCAAGAATAACAATAACCTGTAGAAAAGTGAGCATGTAATGACCGAGTGAATACTTGGATCGTTATCTATGTACCATCACATGATCAGCAACCTCACACTCGAAGATCAACGAGAGCAGATGAAATGTGTGGAATACGTCGAACGAGAAAAAATCGGCATGAAAATACATCGAATGGCCCACCAACGACATGTACAGCTAGCTCTGCGAAGGGTACTGTCCTCCTTGCTGCACCTGCGTCATCGTCGACCGCTACCAATGCCGGGATCGCGTATCAGTTAAAATCATCTCACCTACGAGAAAGCTCACCTGCATGAGTGATGAAATCCTCAATGCCTGGTCCATCTGTTCCTGCGTGAAATGGGCACCAGGGGGCACCACGGGTAGATAATGCGCCGCAATACTGCTCGTCGGACGGGGCACCGTCGTCCCGGGGATCTGCGGTGATGGCATAGGTGGCTGAGGTTGGGCAGACGGTGGGCGCGGAGAGGCAGCGTTCGACGGAGTGACAACAGTCCGTGGGGGAGAAGCTTGCGGCGCGGTACCGATGCCAGGCGAGGACGTCGCTGCCCGGGAATGGTACGGGGGCGAGAGATGCGCACCACTAGCTAGACTAGTGAGAACGGCCTGCGGCGTACCTTGTGCTTGAGCCTGGACCTGAGCTTGCAGCTGCGCATGCGCTTGCGCCTGTGATTGGGCAACGGCCGTGATCGCGTTCGCACGCGCTTGCGCGGCCTGGACCTGAAGCATTTGCTGCGGCGACATACGCGAGGCTGCAGCGGCCATCGGTGTTGGGATTCGCTGTTGCTGAGAGATGTTGACCTGAGGGACGGTGGATTGAGCACGAATTTGTGGAGCGGGCTGGGCAGTTTGGGAAGCAGGTCGAGAAGCGCCGTTGCCTGTCTGCGGTTGCTGAGCTTGAGGCTGCTGCAGCTGCGGCTGTTGGGGCTGCGGTTGAGCCTGAGCCTGAGGTTGCTGCTGCGTTTGTTGTTGCTGCGGTTGCTGCTGTTGTTGGGTAGAACCAGCTGTTGTGGCTGGCGTTTGCTGTGCAGGATACCAATGAGTATATGATACGGCTGGATCAAAGATGTGAACCAAACAACCTGTGCACGCAGCAGTTGCTGTCTCGCAAGTTCCTCGTGCCTCCGTCGCGTCAACAGCATCTCCTGATGCTCCCTCGATTCTTTCTCCGCCTTCATCCGGCTAAGCTCTACAGGGGTAAGCTTCGGCATCTTGTTATACTGGCCATGAGTATCATGAACGTTCGGAGGTTTCCTCTGATTCACTGCAAGATCATTTAGCGATGATCCACAGACCAACCACCACGAAATGAGACCCACTGCTGGTAGCTTTTTGCGTCGCCTCCCTTTTCTTCGCCGTCTTTCGTATCGTCTCGTACATCAGCGAGTGTCTCCGTCGCTTTATCGTGTCCGACGTGATAGTCACACCCGCCGGACCCACCCCAATCTGGCTCTGGCCGATATTGATATTTGCAAGACGCTTCACGCCCCTCGTCGTCATCTGTGCTTGCTGTGGGGACGTGGAAGGCGTCGTGGGTGGTGGCGTTCCATCTGCTGGAGATACTTCCGCAAGGCCGAAAATGCCGCTTGGTTTACCGCCAAACTTGATATTCCACCGTTCGAAGCATTCCCATGGCGTTCGCTTGTCGATCGAGACCGTCACGCGCGCAGAATTGAACGAGTCGGTGACAAGCGTCCAATTAGAAGGGTACTTTTCGACTAAAGACTTAAGGAGGGTGTCTTCCGAAGGACTCCATGCGTGGTCGAGTCGTTTCTTATTGTCTTTCGGAGGGTGCGGGACAAGGATCCCCCCAATGGCCTGTGGCTTAACGCCATCGAAAAGTTCTTCGGGGAAAAGAACCATTGAGACGGGCACACGTTATCCACACTCAATCATACAAGGTCGGACTCACCAGAAAGTTGCTCGTCGGTAACTTTACTTGATACGGTCTCGGCCTCGGTGACGGCAGGCACTTCTGGAGGAAGCCACTTCCCGCTCTTCCACCGCCGCACGGGCTGCAAAGGGCCGAGTAACGTGGGCTTACATAGTATGAACTTGCCCATCGGTGCGATCTTCGTAAATCCAGCATCGTCAACACGTCTGTTGTCATCCCGATCCGGCTTCTTGTCGGATCTCTTTTTAGGCTCGGAAGGTGCAACGTCGGGCATACCTAGCGGTTGGAGGTCAGGGAAAAGATCGGAGAGGTCGAGAGAGCGTCCAGGCTCAAAATCAAGAGCAGGCGCCGAGGAATCTTCGGTGGTGAGGTCCGAGAGCGCCTTAACGAGATCGAGGTCGTCGTTGTCGAGGAACAATTTGCTGTCATCAGTGTATGCGATCCGCTCCCTCAACGGCGCGTACAAACTCGACTTTGCCGCCGACTTGCTCGAGCTGGGTATGGGCTGAGTGCTGGTCTGGGATTCCGAACCTGATTGCGAGCCCAACATTGGATCGCTCGAATCTGGCTTCAGGCCCACGAGATCAACCACCTCCCCCTTCGCCGTCTGTGTCCTCCCAGCATCGCCATCCGTAGCTTTATCCCCTTCACCCTCGCCAGGCCGACCACTCTCCACATCCATCGCATCCACATCTCTTTGCCAAGCCCCACTCACACTCCTCAACGCCGACGGATCCTCCACGTCCTCCACTTTTGGCTTCAGGACGCCGTCAGGGCCCACGCTTTGCCTCCGACTGCTCTCCTCCGACCCTCTGGACCCCGAACGTGACTCGCCCCCCTCCAATGCCTCCTCAAGTGCATTCCTTGTCTCTAACGTATCCACAATCTCCATTTGCTCCACTTCCCCCTCGTCATCCTCATCCCCGGATTCCTGATCACTGTATGCGGGTTCCTTGTCGCCCTGTTCGCAGACTCCCTCGTTGTCCATGTCCATGTCCTGTTGTTGTCGTTGCTGCGAGGCGGCATTGGACGTACGCGGTCGCTTCCAGTGCATACAGATACCTAGCCTAATGCGTTCTTCGCGGGTCCTGGCTTCGTGCCATTCGAGAACAGCGGTGGAGACGTTAAAGGCAAGGGCGTATTTCCATCTGCGTTCTTCACGGAAGTCGACACGCATCCATTTCTGTTTCCAGCAGATCGCATGAGCTCCGTTATTTGATCCATGATGGGTGACAAAGGCCCACGAGGGCGAGAGTATGTGTAGAGAGGCGGGCAACGATACATACCATTTCATCCAACATATGGTCCCAGTGGGTTTTTGTCATCCCTCCCAGATTTCGCTGCTTTTTCGGCTGCCTATAGCTCCACTTTGCGTTGCTTTCGAATTGCTCAACCCGCTCCAACGTGCGCATGAGTCTCAACTCTGTAATTGCGACCTGCGTAAAGCAGGCATTCAATGCGCAATCAAGGGGGAGAAAATGCGCATACACTCCAATCTTTTGTGCTCAAACACTTGGTCGCCCTCGATACCTTTTTATAGATCGGGTTCGTGCGGACTACCGCACCCCACTTTGCGAACCCAAGCGGTGCCCACTCCTCCTTACCTCCTTTTGTGTCCGCCTTGTCTTTGTCTTTCTTTTTCTGTTTGGATTTATTCTTGCGGAAATGCTCGGGGGGAAGTGTTTTGAGAGGTGGGAGGTTATATACAGGATTGAAGTGATGATGTTGAATCTCGGGCGGCAGGGTTGGTTGTGGAGGTTCTTCGAGGGTTTCACCATCCGCTTCTTCAAAAGCAAAGTCAGGCATTGCAGGGGCGGGAGACGTCGGTGTGGGTATGAGAAGAGATGGTTGGATGGATGTGACGTCGACTGCGGTGTGGATTACCATCGGGCGCGGAGGCTCCTCTGGAACGGGTGAAGGCGAAGGCGAAGGGGTAACCGTGATCGTGGCCACAATATCGACAGTGATGATGTCTTCGTTCATCTCCGTAGTCGACGGGAATACAGGCGATGAAGATGGGAGCACCAGTTGAGGAGAGTCTTCACGAACGTCTTCCATAGGTTCTGACGTGTCCATCTCCACCACCTCAGTGACAGGCTCGGCGCTGACGCGTGGAGGGGATTGTGGTGGTGCCGGCGGAGTCCGGAACTGCGAACTGTGACGTGACGCTGCGGGACTACGATGTGGTGCAGTCGACGCTGGACGTGATGATGAATGGGGCGATGGAAGTACGCCGGTACGGGGTTCGGGCGGTAAAGCCTGCTCTTCCTCCTCTTCCTCTTCTTCCTCCTCCTCCTCTTCCTCCTTTGCTTGCGGCTCTCCGGGTTGCTGGGCGGACGGCGTGGATGGATGTGACTCAACGAGCTCGACTTCTGTAGCAGCTTCGGCGACGTCGTTAATCTCGGCCTCTTCGTCCTCTTCCCTCTGAACAGGCGATTTGACACGCGTAGGTGACGCAGGCGGCTCAGACATCGGGGAATCAACATCGGGGACTCCTAGTTCTTCCACCTCCTCTGCGACTTCTTCGGCGGGAAACGGGACGGAGAGCTCGCCGTCGGTCAGATTGGATATCAAACCTGATTCCGAGCTGCCGAAATAAAGTCAGTACGGTGCCCTTCCACGCGGGACCGATGGGCATGAACGGATAGTAGACGGACAAGGGACACTCACTCCTTGCAGATATCAAACCTATCCATGAACAATTTCAACCCCTCGTCCTCATCGTCGTTCCCATGACTCGTTTCATCATCCAGCGTGAGGGGAACACTGACGTCGTGTTTCCGCTGGATCATCCGGTACATCTCACGCAGAAGCACATTTCTCCGCTGCACGATTATACTACGTCAAAACGTGAGCGAACAAGCCGAGGCACATCATGCACGATGCACGATTTGTGATGTACGATAAACTTACTCGAGCTGTGCTACACGCTCTGCTACGAGCGACTCTGCCGACACTCCGGACATGCTTCTGCGCGATCGAGCGGTCCTGTGTCGTCTGTGTTGTCCTCGCTAGGCTGTAAAACGCGAGAGAACGTCTGATTTGGATAACTCGTAGTCGATGTCCCCGACGTCGTGCTCGTGTGCAACTCTTGGCCGGCGCTTTCGTTGGGTCGATGCGAGGACAAGTGGAGGGTAATGGGGGGTCGAGTCGCTTGGAGGGGGGTCGATAAGGGGGGTTACTCGACAAAGGGGGTCGCTTTCCTTGCAGTGAGAAATTCAGCAAGTACGACACGGACACTCAACGCGATGTCGTTCCGCACCGTCGCCCATGTCGCCCGGTCGATTTCCTGCAGATGTACGTCTCCCATTCACCCTTATTCCCGCCCGTCGCGCTCAAGCAAGCGACGTGTAAAGGCATACACCAAACCGCCCTCTGTCGTGCAATTACCAATCTTGAGATGCCGGCCATGTCACCCACGATGACGGAGGGTGGTATCACCCTCTGGAAAAAAAAAGAGGGGGAGTCCTTCTCTGCCGGCGAGGTCCTGCTCGAAATAGTACGTGTCGAGCCGTGTACGCCCGCTCTTCCACTCACCCGTTTCAGGAAACGGACAAGGCGACAATCGACGTGGAGGCCCAGGAAGACGGCGTCCTTGGCAAGATTTTGGTGCGTCCGTCGGGACGTGCCCGCGTTCTTCCGTGTCCTCACACACCACACACACAGACCCCAGCCGGCACGAAGAACGTCGCCGTCGGAAAAGTCATTGCACTCCTTGCAGAGGAAGGCGACAACATATCCAACCTTGAGGCACCAAAAGATGAGCCTAAACCAGCGTCTTCCCCCAAACCCGAGACCTCGGCTGCATCCGCTCCTTCACCTCCACCCCCCACATCTGTCCCAGAACCCAAGCCACATGCTGATCATCCCACACACTCCAGGCATTTGATACCATCCGTTATCCGCCTGCTTGTGGAAGGTGGTATCACTAATGCAGAGGTCATCAAGGGTACTGGTGTCCGAGGCATGTTGACCAAAGGGGACGTCCTTGCATATCTCGGGAGGGCCTCGAATCCCCTTGGTACCTACAAGCCTCCACAGAAAGAGATAGCAATGCCCCCAAAGACAGATCCACCCCCCAAGGTACACCATCCATTCAATTCCTCTGAAATTTTACTTAGAAACCACAATTTTCCAGCCCTTGGACGGCGACGCTATCCGTCGGCTGATCGTTTCTGGCCTCGCAGCCAAGTTAAAGCCAGCACAGCATGGCAAGTCACTTTTTCCAAAGTAAAACACGTACTCATTCCCCACAGCGCCATCAACACTGATATCCTTTGACTCGATCGTCGCTGACTACCTTCCACCTTCCCGCAAAGCACCTCAATCAGCTGCGCCTGTCCCACCCACGCCCAGGGACAACACAACGGCATATTTCGACGGCTTGTTCTGATGTTCTTTGGTCGCATTTTATACATACCTTGGAGTTTTACATTGTCCACTGTTTATGGAGGCACAGTCCAAGGTGAGATCACCCTTATCAAACACGACCGAGATGGACCCTGTCATGCAACTTCGTCGTCTAATGCCATGCACTGGGGTGTGTACGTGAGAGTGCGTTGGCTAAAGTATGTGCCCTACGCACCCTAAACTCCATAAAAGAGTCCGACGTCCCGCCACCCTTGGCTTTTGGCACGGGGACCAGAAATTGCAAACTAAGTAACCCTTTTGCTTCGATTCGCAAGGACGTCTTCGTTGAACTTTGCAACGCACGGATGGTGTGCGCGATATGCGTGAAGCGATAGCTATTTGAGCCGAACAGAATTGTTGCGGCGAGAAAACATGCGGCAGGTAAAACGCTTTACCTAACTGATACAGGCCGCGAACACTCAAAGGTCTCCAATACCTCCCTATCATTCGGATAATCCATCTGTAAAGGTCAATGTTACACTTCTCTTCCATCACCACGTCAAAGGAATGATGCCAAGAGACATGATAAGGGTAGCGCACCTCGGTGCTGCCGAAATCTCCAGATGCCTTGATGCGAAAGAGAGGCTTCAGGGTGCTCGCCATACCCTCTTCAGTCCCCCTTCGTTGTCCAGCACTTCTCGCGGCGTCCGCAATCGGATTGCCAATGAAAGTAACTTTATCACAAGAAGGGTCGAGCTCCGACAAGGCGTCTCGAAGCCATGATGAGGACTGCCCCATGTTGCACGCGATGGACGTTAACCAGCATTTTAATTGGGAGTCAGTCTAACGCTGCCGGGACGGAACCGCGCCCGTAAACCATCAAGATGCTGACCTTGAATATAATCTTCAGCACGCTAAATCGATTTTCCGGAATCGGAACAAACGAAATAAAAGGTCAAGCGGGAGGGAAAACGCATATCCCTTGCGGTCAGTCACGACGTGCGGCCATAGGACAGTGAAACACTTGCGTCTGATCGCCGTCAAAGGGAAGTTCCAAATTGGGCTCTGGGTCGAATGTCGTGATTTCACATGTCGTTGTAGGCCCTGAGGAATCCTCGGCGCTAACGATGTATGGGGGGAGTTTGTGCATTCGTCACGGGCTCGGCAAGGCAGATATCGTGAAAGATGGAGATGCTCACAGAAGCAACGTCAACGGGTGGCCGGGTCCCACATACGAAAGCCGCATGCTCGTCCTCTTTTCGTTTCCGCCCGCAAAAAAGTGCTCGAGCGGATTGGCCAGCTGTCGGCCGGCGGAAGGAGCGCCACGGCCTTTTCCCTTGGCATCTCCGCGCTCGTCGTCCGAGGCATCGCCCTCCCTACGCCACCTTTTTGGCTTGGGTGCGGTTGAATTGGAAGAGAGAGTTGCTGCGCCAAAGACGCCAAGACATTCGATCAGCGCGGTGAGTGGTATCTCAAACGTAGTCGAAACAGGATCACGGTCAGGTGTCTGCTGCACAGGTTGTGATTGTTCGGGGCGAGAGTTGTCAGGTAAGTAACTCCATTCGTCGAAATGATCTCGGTAGATGTAGGACGTTGCTGTAGAGATCGTGAGGCGGTGCCAAGACGTGGAGCAACGAGGAGACAGCCTGTCTGCCGCACATACCGAGCAAGCAATGGGCTTCTTCCACGGTGACAATCATGCCCATTGCGGTATCTGCGGTAAGGGTGACGGATGCACGCTGGTCCAACGGACGGATACGGGTTATCGAATCGGAATTCATGGATCGGATCGACTCACGTTGGAGAAGTTGATGCCCTTTAGGAGGGCGGCGAAGAATCTTACATCGCGCACGGATGCAGTGAGAACCTGTACGTCATTAGCCACGTTCTACGCCGTGTCGTGTGGTCAGTTACCGGTACAAAATCGCGAGGCTGACTCTGCGACATGGGGGGGTGATCAGGAATAGCACGTCACGTGAATGGTCCACCTAGGAACGACTCGGAGTGCGAACGGATATCGGTATGTGTTTCACGATCGCCAACCGGACGGGTGAAAATCTCTTGTGCCAATTTACCGGTCATGGGTCGCGAAGCCAAACCCTCCTAGTCTCACCCTTTTCAGAGAGCGCCCGGTTCTCTCCCAAATCTGCGTCCATCTCGCTCTCGAAACCCGTGCGAGATGCCAGTTCTGGTCTGTTCACTGGCGTCATTGAGGGCCCCAGTTCTGTCGTTATCAAACGCACGTTGGCACCCAGGAGAAGGTGGGAGCGTGTCGCGGTTCAAGGTAACAGTACGTCCTGGATCGTGTACCGCAACCGGGTGCGCATTCCGCAGAGCTACCTGGGGTTGAGCTGATTTCTGTTCCCATGTTCAATCAGGTGTCCCGCAAACACCATGTGTTGGTCGTGTTTCCGTACAGAGATACCTCGCGTTTTCTTGCAAGCATCCCAGATTCTGTACCTCTTTCGTCCCTGATGCTTCCAGGTCGGCCCGCCCCGTCCGTCCGGTAACTGTTTAGCTGATCACTGCCGACGCAGGCACGCACGAAACGATGGCATTTTATGGCTGGCCCGTTTCGCAATGTCAGATAAAACCTCTGGCTACTCAGCTGCACGCAGGGATTCGTGTGGTCGACGTTCGGCTTTCCATCATAAACGGTCGACTCATCGCATACCACGGAATATTCCCCGAGGTTACACCGTTTGCGGATATGCTCGTCACGATGTACAACTTTCTCTCTTCGCCCAAAACCGCAAGCGAAACCCTTGTGGTTTCTATCAAACAAGAAGATTCGGACACGAGATTGTTCCCGAAACTAGTCCTTGAAGAAATCATAGCGTCACCCGGTGGGCTCCAGATGTGGTTCCTTGAAGATCGCATACCCAATCTCGGACAAGTCCGAGGTAAAGCTGTCATGTTCAGTCGGTTCGGCGGACGTGGTTGGGAGAACGGTGCCAATGGAATTCACCCGCCTCATTGGCCGGACAGCGCAAAGGAAGGCTTTGACTGGGAATGCGCCGACGGGGCCTTGATACGAATCCAAGACTGGTAAGTGCGCATGCGGTCCGTCTCCCAGGACGTTGCCCTTTGCAAACTACATGCCACGTCCACCGCTGACTCAGAACACAGGTATCGTATCCAATCCTTTTTCTCCATCCCCGAAAAGGCCGCGCTGTCTACCGAGATCCTCATGGCACCTCCCGAATCACCTGTTCTGACTCTTTCGATCTCTTTCATGTCGGCTGCTTCCATACCCTGGGCTTTGCCGCCCGTAATCGCCCGTGGATTTGGATGGCCCAAGTGGGGTCTGGGGTTTGAGGGCGTGAACGACCGCGTCGGAAAGTGGTTGTTGGACCAACTTGGGTCCAATGACGCCAACTGTCAACGTCAGGTGGTCGATCACGATCCTCAGAAGTGTGACCTATCAGAGTCGACTGACGCAGGGCTGGTTGCGTTTGCTGACACAGATCCACGGATAAGGGGATGGGTATTGATGGATTACTACGATGATCCTATTGAAACGGGCGTCGTTCCACTGCTTGTGGAATGCAATTTTAGAGGCAGAAGGGTAGGGGAAGAGGGTTGGTGATGCGAACGTCGGGTGCGTGCCTAAATCGAATCGACGCTCGCGGATCTATTGCGGCAGATTTATACCGTAGGGAGATCCCGGTTGTCGTCTCCTCGGTGCACGGATGGCGTAGACAAACTGGTGATGTTCTGAAACTGTTAGAGACCTTCATTTCGGATCAATTCATTTGCGCACACGTTTCATGAGAGGTCGACCCTGAAGGCGTTGAGGTACAATACGAAAACCATGTCCCATCAGCCAAAACGTGTCGGGTGTTCCCTCCGAGCGTACGAGCTGGATTTCCTGGGCGTGGCGACGAATGGAGAAGCTATCCACGTCTGCACGCTGGTCCAATCGAATGTGACCGAGATCCGTCGTGACCCGAGTTCATTTCAGACTTGCCTCGTTGTCTCATCGAGTTCACAGCAGCCCTCAGCCTCGCGTTCACCGCTTAAATACCGTCCGTTTCGCTCGAAAATGGCCCAATTACATCTTCTTTCCAACCTTGCCCACTCGACTCGCTCCCGTCCCCAAAGAGCAGCTCTAACTCGCCATGGTCGCACCCTCCAACTCACGAGCAGTGGCAGTCTACTGTGCTGCTTCCTTTGGCCACCAGAAAGCCTTCCAGCTCGCTGCGCTCTGTACGCCGATCGTGCTCGCTTGATAGCCGCTCTTCTCATCATCCATCACCTTTTCCCACACAGCCGTCGCGCATGCGCTGGTAGCAGCAAACAGACCCCTCGTATATGGGGGCGGTAACAGCGGTATCATGGGCGTCGTCTCCGGTGCCGTCGCCAGCAGCGAGGGCGGAAAAGTCATCGGAATCATCCCATATGCTATCCTCGCCGCTGGCGGCGAGAAGGACAAGGGCCACGGCAAGCCAAGGTCTAATACGATTGCCGAACTCCTTGATGAGAAACGGAGAGGCGAGGTACGTGCGCCTTACGCCCTGCGGCGACAGTGCGCGTATCACCAGCATGCTGACCCGTCCTCTGCGTTCCTGTCGCGTAATTCAGGTGGAAACTGTGAGTGATTGCTGCATTCTACACGTGCATGCCAGCTGTTGCTGTGCTCGCGTCGACAAGCACGGCGTTTGCTGACCTTGACCCACCAGATCGTCGTCGATTCCATGCACGAACGGAAAATCGAAATGGCAAAACGTGTGGGAGCTTTCATCGGCTTGCCTGGTGGCTTTGGCACCTTTGAGGAGGTACGCAACCGCTCAAACTGCGCCACGCACAGCCGCTGACGGGAACTTCCATGATTGGCTAGATCCTCGAAGTTGTCACCTGGAACCAACTTAATATCCATAACAAACGTAAGCCGTACCTTAATATACTCGTCCACCTCACTCCCCGTTGAATCGTCCTCCCATGCGATGTATCACACACAGCCGTCGTGATCATCAACGTCTTTGGATACTACAACTCGCTCCGTGATCTCGTGCGGAATGGCGTACGGGAGGGATTCATTCGGCCTGAGAATGAAAAACTCCTCGTGTTTGTCAATGGACCAGCCGATCACGCAGAGCACGAGTCCTTTGACTGGGGTCACGCAGCACTCGCTGCGATCGATGCGTGGGAGCACGACAAGGTGTCCACCCTGCCGTTCTACTGGACCAAAGACACGGACAGCAGCGATATGACGCATGTCAATCATCAGCCGAACGGCAAGCACAGCATCGATATCCCTAACGGGAAAGCTCAGACGGAACACATCGAAGCGATACCAGGGTTTAGCACCTTGCCAGGCCTCAAGCTTAGCCACAGGTGGTTTAAGCGTGTATGGCACGTACGTGCTCGGTCGGGGGTGGTTTGATTTATATCTTTAAGTCATCCGCAGAGGTTGAGCTGCGTGCGGTCGTGACGCTTCGGACAGTTATGCATGCAAGTTCACTAATGGACCCGACAATCGCTGCATGTTGTTATTTTACCTCATTGTAGATTACCGTCTTCATCGCTTCGCTTTTATATGCACCGTACGCACATACATGAATAGTTAGGATCCCGTGATCTTATATGAAACTTCCATGCGCTTTCACCCGCTTACACACGATGATCGCAGAGAGGTTCTCCAGAGCGGGGCATCAGGCCTCAGGGCTGCGCTAGTGGCGTGCCGAGCGACGGATCGATCTTGCGCGTGGGGTCCATGAAGGCATCCACGTCTGCCTCCGTGACTTTGGCCTTTCTCTGCGAAATTAATGAGTACCCACAGACCTGACCCACACAGCATAGCCCACCTCCTGAAAATCTTTGACAAACCCCTGCAAGAGCTGAATACACCTCGCCTTTAACTGCCCTGTGAGCAACCGACCCGCGCGGTAATCCTAGTCGAGGTCAGAAACACAGCCCAACACCCAAACCACGACCCAGCTCACCTCCCCAATCGTCTTCAGCTCCTCCTCGTCGTCCAAAAAGAAGCTCAAATACTGATACGCAACGTCCACCTCCGTATCCCCACCATACTTCCGGTGCTCTTCCTCCGTCTCCCGCCCGCCCGAGAACCCATGCCGATTAATCTTGTTCTTGATCTGATTCGGGGTATCACTCATGAATATGCTCGAGTTGGGGTCTGACGCGCTCATCTTTGTCTGCGGCCCTTGCAGCGCGGGGAAGAACCGCGAATGGATGAGCGCCGGTTTGGGGTACTTGAGTTTTTGGGCGACGTCGCGCGTCAGCCGGAAGTATGGGTCTTGGTCGATCGCGCAGGGGATGAGGCACGGGATACTGCTCACGTCGCCAAAAATCTGGGGGAAGGAGTTGGAGAAAGAAGGTGCGGCTTGGATGGAGCAGAATTGTATCTTGCCAATGTTGTCTCTGACGAAAATGATCATGCATTAGGTGATTCTTCAAACGATCCGGACTCACGAATCATTGAAACCGAACGTGGCCTTGGCCTGGTTATAAGAAATCTGGCGGGATATCTTGACAACGTTGTGGTAGAAAACGCCCCCGACAAAATCGAGATCGCTAAATATGAACGTCTTCTTGAGATTGAAACCGACGGTGATAATATCCTTGGCATTGCTACGAGAGAACCGCCGTACGTCCTCTACCTTGAGCTCATGTTTGAACAAGAATTTCTCGTCATCTGGATGAGAAAAGGTAAGCCACGATCCATTGGACGAGAGAGGGAACTCGCCTGTGAGTTGGATGACAAGCGGGACGTCGAAAACATCCTGCAGCCACCTATCTTGGGGTAAGACCAGAGCGTAGGACGATCCGGGAAAACCTACTTTGTAAATACGAACGGGATCATGTGCCCGATATGCACGCTATCACTACTCGGTCCCCGACCAGTATACAAGAAGAACGGCTTCCCTTGCTCGTACCGATCCAAGATACGATCAAACTCTCTGACGGGGGGACATCAACGGTAAACCAAACCCAAACGCTCAACATAACATAACATAGACGTCGACGAAGACGAACCGATGCGAAAAGAACATCCCCCTCCTCAGCAGCGGATGGGGTTTTTGCCCCGTCAACTTTTCGAACCGCTCCAGCAACGCCGCATCGACCCGGCGCGTCCCAAACTGATCAATCAACTTGTCGTAGTCGATCGCGAGCTGTTTCCCGTCCGCGGAGACGGAACCCTGGACGTCCCATGGGGTGACGACTTGCTCGTGTACCGTGGCCGGATCGGCCGGTTTGATGGTTGGTGCAGTGTCGGGGACGATCGTGTCGTCGGGCTGAGGTCTGGAGATGATCAACGTCTATGCTGAATTCTGGCATGGACGTGAGCCTCACGACGAGATTGCAGTCCCATCCAAAGCTGTAGTCAGTGAATCTATCGAAGATGGGTCCTTTGATGCTGCGTCGGCCATGGGTATTGTTGTGGTCACAACCCAAAGTATGAGATCACGTTATGACTCCAACATGCACAAAGCTATGCTTCAAAGTCCATTTATTTTATGAAATGCCAGTGTCGACATCAATAATGATACCATGCACAAAAGTCAATTGAATTGTACGTGTATGCCAATTATTGGTGGAGAGGGAAGGATGGGAAATGTCCGTGCACTACGTTTGCTCCCCGGCCAGTACCCTCGGTAAGAGTAGCAACTTTTGGTGACCCTCGCACGCAACGACCGAGGGCAAGCGTGTCAAGTCGGTGTCGTCGACAAGCGATGTGACGCTTTGCCATCCAGTTGTGATCAAGTAAACGAAGGAAGAGGTGGAAATAGACGCGACACCGCCGCCAATCGACAAGATCATGGTTTCCTGAACTCGCACAGCACCGTATAGATGGTGTTGAATGCCGTATAAATCTCTTCTCTAACCTATGTGGGGGAAAGAATGACGTCGGCGGGAGTTCAATTCGACTAGCAATACACCACAACCCACCTTTGCACCCGTCAAAACTATCTTGCCAGAGACGAAAATCAACAAGACGACTTTTGGCTTGAGCATACGGTAAATGAGGCCGGGGAACAGCTACCCTAATATGAATATTTGCCACGGTGACGAAAACAGTGAGACATACCTCTGGCTCATAACTACTGAACTGCCCGTGGCTGTACGCAAGACCCTCTAATCTTATCGGGAACTTGACGTCACAGCTGCCGACAATGTTCTGAATCTTGAACTCTGCAAACTTGGCATCGAAGCCGAGTTTCTGCACGATGCGAGCATATTTGCGCGACGCCAGCCTCGAATCATCTTCGCTCTTCGCACCCGTGACGACCATCTTACCCGATGCGAAGATGAGGGCGGTGGTCTTGGGTTCACGAATGCGCATGATGACGGCGGCGAAACGCTAATGTGCAAAGAGCGCATTGACGTGCACAAATATGCAAAGTCAAGTTGTAATACCAACCTTTGGATTATACTCTGCATTCCGCGCGTGTAGGGCAATCGTCTTTAGGTCTAACCGACAGTCGAGATTGACTGTCGCGACAATGTTTTGAAGCGTGGGAACGATACCCTCCACAGCAGTAATATGTTGTTGTTCGAGCGTCAATGGAACCGGTGTTGCAGGAACAGCAGGCGCGGGCGGCGTCGAAGGACCAGCGACGGTGGGGGAAGGGGCACCCTTGCTCGTGGTGGTGATTGCATTTGCCTGCACTGTGGACGCGACGGGAGCTGGTGCTGCTGGCGGCGGAGTGTGAGACTGCGACAACGGTGATGGGCCCGGAAGAGCGAGACCCGATGGTCCGGGCAAGCTAAACGAACTAGGACCAGGAAGGGCGAGCCCATTCGACGGCTGCGATGCTTGCTGAGGCTGATATGGAGCAGCCGACCTGCCAAAGGTGACTTGACGCGCAGGGAGTGCAAACGACATGTTCACAAAAGTCTAAGGTGAAGGCCGGGGTAAAAAAAAAAAAATAGGGCGTGGGAAAATAGGGCGCGGGTGAAAAGTGGGGGCAAGCTGTCGGCCTGACATCCCCCTTATATACTAGTTGAATTTAAAACTCCGCTCATGATTACAATCAGAATCCGGTTGTCGTCGCTTTCTTGTTTGCCTCCACCATGTCCCGCACCTCATGATCCGTGCGTTTTTTTTTCTCCCTTCATTCCTGTTCTCCTTTTGGTTCTTCCCTTTACCCCCGCTGCTCCTTACGCTCCCTCTCCTGAGGTCTATTCTGTCCTATGGAGTAAGATGAGCCCGAGTCACATCTGAATTTGCGGCTGCGGATTACGAATGTTCTAGAACAGTGCCAATTATATGTATGATCTTCCCACGCCTGATGATAATAGGAATTACGTCATCCATCGATTATCACAAGCCTGCATCAACAAGTTGACAATGTAATTAAAGAAAAGAAAAAAAAGAGACAACAAGAAATTGTATACAAATATATTCACTCACATTGTTCATAATGGCCGGAACCAAATCCAGCGAATACGCCAGCAGAGAACAAATGAAAGCAAGCCGTGACTCCTTTTCATCCATTCCGGATCTCAGACGTCTCGGTCCGTATGCTCACCGCCCAAGCAGCGGACCACGCTCCTCGTCTTCAATAAGAACCACAACGGTAGTGAACCTCCTGTACAGCCCCCAAATGCCCTTGACCACGCAGAACGCGCTCAGAACGGCAAAAGCGAGTGCAGTCCAGTGCACGAAGGGATCTGTTTGCTGGGCAAAGATACCAAAGAGGGACCACATGATTGCAATGGATGCTGGTAGGTCACCCTCAACGGAAGTGAAAGCATAAGCTGCGGCAGTGCCTTCGAGGAAGAAGCTGTGCAACAAGGCGCACCACATGAGCGCACTGCGATCGAATATTTGTAGGAACCTACAGCGCAAGGAAAACGAAAACCTTGGTCCAGACACCGGCAGATTCGCTGAGCGCATTGACGCCGAAGGCCTCAAAGGCAGTGAGAACTACCAAAACCGTGGTCCATCCGTGCCACAGCGAGAATGGAAGGTGCACAAATATTTCGTCGCCCGTGCTCGACGGTGCGTGCTGCTTCTTGACAATATAGTAGATGTGCTGACCAGAGAATACAAGAGGGTTAGCAACTGCCTACTTGTGTCATGTCCGTACAATATGATGTAACCAACAGATGCGCCGCATCAAAATGCCGGCGCCTCGCCCCAAATGAAGAATGGAAGACGGAAAATACATGAGCAGGCAAGAAACTCACCGTTACAGTGCTGCTGACAAAGAGGGCAAAGATAAAGGCCACGACGTAGTGGTGTGCCGCCCAGAGGTTGACGTAAATTGCATTGAGAACGCCGAGCAGAGCGAACCTCCATGAGATGCCATCGATGATGACTTTCTTCCCGGCTGTAGTGAACTGGTAGACGATGGTTCCGAGAAGGAGCAAGTGAATGAGGGTCCTGTCCGACGCATGAAAAGGTAGCAGGACAGGAGGCGGAGATAGACATACCAAATCAAGAAAGTCCAAGGTGCAGGAGTGATGTACGTTTCCTTGCCAGAGTAGTAGATGTCGTGTGGGGCTGCGATGGTGTAAATGTTGGAGCCGAGGAAAGCAAAGTACACCACGATGTTCAGAAGCTGGAACAAAGTGCACGGTTGAGACTCTGACGAGAATGACCAATCACGAAACGAACCTTGAGCAGGATGTCGTCCGTCCACGAACCTTCAGCCATGGCGTACGGTGTGGTTGCGGTGGGGGAAAGGAATAGGAGAGGCACTGTCTGGTATCTGCTTATGTACCCCCACTCCAGCCCTGACGACATGCCCCAGCCATTTCTAAAACTGGTAATCACCTATGCTCGCTAACGTACACGTTCGCCGCTGGTCCGACCGACACCACGAGGCGACGTCGACGGGACTAAATAAGTTGGATGTGACATGCTAGAATGTATGTACCCCAATCGTCGACCAGACCCACCCACACAATGGTTGCTATGTAGTGTTATTTTCCATCATGTCAAGTAACACGTCACGATTATCCTTTAGGAGATCCCCGGGTCACCATGCGGGTGTTGTATCTTTAGTTTAAGGACCTGTCGATGCGATCATCGCGATCGTCTGGAAAACAATCAAGTTGAATCCAAACAGACCCGGGGAAGATTGTCCAAGGACACCAGATCTCGGTCTGGTCTAGTGGATCGACGACGACACGTCATGCAGAGTGCGCCCAACCAGGGTCATGAAGAGATGAATAAATCATGTAACCACACACTAGGTAGGATGCACGTATGCAGGAGGGTATTACACTAACTCGGGACACATATGCACCACGCACGCACGCATCTAGACACCAGCAACGATCCTGTGGAGAGCGATCAATCAATCATCTGATCCAATGTGGGTCGGTCTGGAACTTACTCCTCGGCCTTGTTCAATGCGGATACCATGCTCACGACCTCCTTCCTCCTGTTGACCACGAATTCGCTCTCCTTCATAAGTTCGTCGAGGACGTCAGGTTTGTAAAGTTCTTGCAACAACTCGCGTTGAAGATTCTCCTTGGCGTGGTTCACGAGAGTAAGCACGATCGCTTTCGGGACCATATCAATCATCTCTCGCTTCACAATGTTGAAATAAGAGTGGATAAGGAGTTCTACACCGATATATTATAAGAGCACGATCCATGCCTGGATGAGCTGGGCGACTTACTGATAACCTCAGTCTCCATGGTTTCTCGGTCACTCAGTGCCGATTGAGGTCTGATTATCGCAGGTGGCTGCGGAATGAGTGTTAACTCTGTCAAGCGAACCCGCCGTCTCGAAAAGCGCTCACCGATTCCATGACTGGACCCCCTTTCTTCGGTTGTCCTTTCCTGGCCGTCGAGAAGAACGAACCAAAGAAGCTTGTTTCATCCTTCTTGGGGTCGACATCGAGATCACGACCACCGTTGATTTGGCCCGGCACAAGCTTGCCGCTCTTCGGATCAGGTACAGGTGTGGACGGCTTGTTGGCATTGAGACGGTCCTGGACTATGCCCATGGCCTGTCCACGTGAAAGGAGTCAGTACTCGGTAGGCTGAACATCGAAAACAAGTTACCTTGTGACCACCAAGGAAGTCGGGATGAGTTGTGTTGACGTAACATGCTTGCATACTACAAAGCCGTCGTCAACCGTGGCTGGAAACTTTGTAAGTAGTGGAATTGTACGAACGCGACCATATCAACGACGAGTTTGGTTGTTGGGTTCATGGAGTTCTTGTAGAAGTTCACAACAACGGAGTTGAAACGTTCCCTGAGAGCGGGGAATCGTCTGAATGCTTGCTGTGTGTAGACATATCAGCCTGTTGTCGTGCGTCCGAGGACAAGACATACGATCTTTTGGAGTAGTTGTCCAAGAATTCGGATAAGCTCATCGTACACCAACTGACAACATTTTAAGCCGGGTTCTTCGAGTCGTTTGATTTGCTGCTTGACAATGACCTCAAAGGCTTGGGTGCCAACGAACAACGATGGTGTTGAACCCTATGCACTCATCAAACATCAGATAATCAAACACCCGCGGCGGCACTTACGGAGGAATTGTACAAAATCGTCCTGATATCACCGTCCTTTACTTGATCGAATGGATCGATGCTTCTCACACCATTATTGAATAATTCGTGGAACACGAAGCTGATACGTGCTCCTCCACTAAGTTCATTCAGAGAGAGATCGTTTGTGTTACCGTCAATCACAGTGCGGAATTCGTTGGTGAACTCGGTGATGACAGCAAGAACGACGTTGCCTCCTGAACCATCACCCAGTGGTCCACCAAGACTCGCAAGTTCAGCATTGTACTTTTGCAGTTGTTGTGTTATTCGTGCTTTGATGTCAGGGAGGGTGTTGCGAATGTGTTGCATGAGGATCTGGAACAGTCCATCAACTTATGGCACGGAGGGAGCAATAGAAGTGAACGGACCATATTGAGCTTGCGAGCAAGGAAAGGAGTCCCGCAGTATTGAGATTTGCCCTTGTATGAATGGTGTGTTTCGAAGAAATTCCGTTCTGCATCCAGAGCAGCAACGATGGTCTTGGAAGTGTCGATATCCCTTTGCCCGCGGTTCACGACTGGGACATAACCGAGTCTAAGTGGAATGACGCGACCCGCGAGAATGTCGACGACATCAGTCCCTTGGTCCCTGGAAATAACAATGAGATTTCTGCTATACAGAAGTTAGCTAAATGACACACATCAGGTCAACCTTGGTGAGGACGCCGATTGTCCGAGTACCATCCGGATCGACCTCACGAGCCAACTTGAGGCCATCTGAGTTTGCCAGGTCGGTGTTGGCGGCCGTGACAGCAAGGATAATACAAGCTGGTCGTGTTATGTACTTCAAAAGCATGTCCTTGATCTGTTTTTCGATGTCTTTTGGCTGATCTCCGACAGGCACCTTTGTCAGACCAGGCAAATCGACGAGAGTCAGTGTCAGCACGTTGGGCGAGAATATGCGCAGGTTGATGGGCTGCGGAGAAATGCCAGCATTACGGCCGGTCTTTGCCTCTGTGTCACGGACGATCTCTGCACGAATTTTATTGAAGTCATAGAATTTCTCGCCGGGCAGGTGCAAGAATTCTCCCCATTCCGCTTCGTTGGCTTGCTGGTCTGAACCTGCAAGTTGTGCTTCGGAAAGTCGTTTTTGAGATCAAAAGGCTAATCGAGATTTGTTTTGATACGTACACGAGAGACCATTCGGTTGTGGAGGGGTGGCAAGACGGTGGATGAGCTGCAGGACGAGGGGCCGCCGTGTCACGATACCAGTGCCACGAGGCAAAAAATCTCGTCCGACGATGTTCTTGAAGAGGTAGGAATAATTATTGTGCAACTGACGCAGTAGACAACGCAGCATACCTCGAGCACACTACTCTTACCGCTACTTTGGCTCCCGAGCACGCAGATTTGGGGAAGGTCTATTTGGGATCCTGATGATCCAACCGTACTGAACACGTCTTGAAGCTTGTTCACAATCGATACAATCTCCTGACCGAAACCCGTGGGCATGGTGGACGACATGGATGATATGAAAGTAGAAAGACAAGGAGAACGCGCGCAGCCTTTGCGCTACCAGAAACACGCGATTAGAGCTGCGAAGCACAGCCACAGCCACCCTCACGAACTTCG
>JBBPLR010000035.1:0-102030 GCA_038089915.1 Sutorius australiensis
CCACGGCTGGGATGAATCACACGTCAGGATGCATGTACGTTTCTGGTCGGCCATCGAGAACCACCACTGGCGCAACTCGCGCAATAAGCACCAGCAGCGTGCGCTACTCATATACCAAGGTCAGCAACGGCGCAAATGGCACAACTGCGTCACGTCCCCCAGGGCCTTCGACTTGTCAATCATAAACGAAGACCTACTGCGTGATACGCTAGACTCCATACTCCTGCAACTTCGTACCGACCAAACGGATGTGATCAACTCGGTAAGTCACCTCCGTCTACACGCATATGGCAAATCTGACCGCCCTTACCATCACCAACCTTCTCTTCCCTCGACGTGTGAACCTCACACCGTTGCAAACACCTCCGTGGACAACTGGCCACTGGACCCCCCCCTCTTCTAAACCCATGCTCGACGCCCGGTCGACGCCACACACACAGCTCAACGACAAGTTGGCTGCGCTAAGTGACAAGTACACCACCCTGGTGGCAAAGAGCGACACGATGGCCACCACGGCCTCATCCTCATCCTCGCACCATCGCTCCTTCAGCAGCTCCAAGCGTCCCATCTCCCCCCCAGCCCCACAAGACCAGGCGCACAAGCGCTCTCGGTCCTTTCGCAACCCAATCGCACTCATCATACTCGCAGCCTGCGCAGTATGCCTTGGGCGACACCGCCACGACATTGCTAGGTGCAACGCCGCACGCACATGGGACCAAAAGTACGACGCCTACGCTGAACGCTTCGGGGGCAACCTCTTCGTCCGCCAAGACGGAAGGCAGCTATGTTGCAAGTGGCAAAAAGCAAGCGGGTGCAACGACTCACACCGCCCCCTCCACCACTGCTCTGGATGCGGATCCAACGCACACGGAGCCCAGCAGTGCCCACGAGCTCAGAGGCAAACACCCAACCACGCCGTACAAAGCCAGTGAGTGGGAAACGGCACTGCAACTCGCAGACAGGCACGCGCGCTTCCAAGATGTACCTACTGGTCTTCAGCACGGTTTCATAGTAGACTTCCCCACCATCTCCCGTGTACAAATCCCGCCAAATAAAATCTCCGTGGACACTTACAGCGAGATATTTAATAAAACCATCCAGGACGAGCTAAACAAAAAACGGTACATAGGCCCTTTCTCGCTCCACCAACTAACATCCCTCGTCGGACCCATCCAGACGTCCCCCATCTCCATTATACCCAAGCCAGGAAGGCCAGGAAAATTCCGCCTAGTCCAGAATTTCTCCTTCCCAATCACACCATCACCAGAATTCCCATCTCCCTCCGTAAACGCGCACATCAACACAGAGCGGTTCCAAGCCACATGGGGCAAATTCTCGATCGTGGCCCTTCTCATGGCCAGACTACCCCCAGGATCGGAAGCGGCCACACGCGACGTAGCCGAGGCATACCGCACCATCCCCTTACACCCGTCTCAATGGCCAGCTGCAGCCATAAGAGGCCCAGACAACCAATTCTACATCGACAAAGCATTATCATTCGGAGCAGCCCCGTCCGCAGGTGCTTACGGCCATGTTGCCGATGCTGCAGCCGAAATATTCAGATCAAAGGGCATCGGTCCCCTCGACAAATGGGTGGACGACCACCTCTTCACTCGCATACCCATCAACTACCTCACGCAATACAACATGATGCGCCACAGTCTCCACACGGACATTAAACTGGCGGGGCCCATCAGAAGTTCAGGGAGTCGCCTATGGTTTGCGGGCAGGGACCACCCGAACACGGACCCTGAAGAATTCAACGAGGACTGCGCTACGCCTATCCTCAACCTTGCCGGTGCCTCAACCAGATCACCGCACGATTCCCTCTTCACCTACAACCTCGACGATGTCGACCGTGTCTCAGATCAACTAGGAATTCCATGGGAAAAGTCCAAAGATCAGCCCTTCGCCACCGAAACAATCTATATCGGCTTCAAGTGGTCATTAGACACACGAACAGTCACACTAGCCCCGGACAAGGTCAACAAATACCGACTAGCCATCAGGGAATGGTTAGCGCGACCAGCACACGTGTTAAAAGAGGTAAAACAACTATACGGCAAACTACTACACGCGGCCTCTGCCTTACGCGAGGGCAGAGCGTACCTAACAGGCCTGGAGCGCATGCTACGGCTATGCGCGGAAAAGCCATTCATGCCCCACCGTTCCATAAAATCGATAGACGAAGATCTGGCATGGTGGGATGACCAACTTCGTCTCGGAGCAGTAACCCTCCCACTCCTGCCACCACTCCAATTCGTCGACATCAGTGCCTTCTCCGATGCCAGCTCTGGCGTGGGCGTGGGCATCGTCATCGGGAGCAAATGGCGGGCCTGGAGACTCCTACCAGGCTGGCAAGAGGCCAGAGGAACCAAACGAGACATTGGCTGGGCGGAAGCGGTCGGCCTCGAAATGCTGGCCCGAACCATCAATGCCTCGTTTCCAGAAACACCAAGAGCCATTGTGTACGGAGACAACACCGGCGTCGTTGAAGGCTGGTGGACAGGACGCCATCGCAACACAGAAACTAACACCATCTTCCGGCGACTACACCGTCTCCTCGCTCAAGCCGATAACCTCAAGGACCTTCGCACTCGCTATGTTCCCAGCGAGAACAACCCAGCAGACGGCCCATCTCGAGGCAAATATCCACCAGCCCATCTGCTCCTTCCGAGAATTCCCATCCCCCCCCCACTCCTTCCCCTCATCATCGACGCGACCGACCCCCTCTCACAAGCGGAACAAATGCACCACGGACACAAACCACCCCTACACCTCTCTACGTCCGATCGTGAACTTACGTGCCGACCTCACTCCTGTGACCCACGCCAACAATGGCTGCGGGAAAGGACGCACGAAGACGAGCTCATCTACGAATCCCTCATCTAATACTGGAATGAGATCACGCTTCAACACTCCACTAAGCTCGCGATCAACAGCATCCTCCATCACCGCTACAGAGACGGCCCCTCGCCCATACCAACCCTCCTTGTCCCCGCATCCCTCCTTACTCAGACCGCACTGCCTAGCCAGAGATCGACTACGCCTTTGGCGCCCAATGCACGAGACCACACGCCAGATCCAAGATATGGCAGGAGCTCAGATCCCCATACCTGAGGCCCATCTTGACCGCATACTTGACGTCATTCAAGCAGCTTGGACAGAAAAGACCAAAGAGACCTACGGCGCAGGTCTTCTCGCATTCCATGTATACTGTGACATAAATACCATCCCAGATGAACAGCGTGCCCCCGTCTCACAGCCGCTTCTCGCTGCCTTCATTGCCAGTTGTGCAGGATCATACTCGGGATCAGCAATCTCGAATTACATAGCAGGACTCCGTGCATGGCACCTACTACACGGACTCCCATGGACCGTAAATATAGACGAAACAAGATCCATCACAGAAGGTGCAGCGCGACTAGCCCCTCCCACATCCACCAAGCCGAAACGCAACCCTTTCGAGCGTAACCACCTCCTACAGTTTCTAACGTACATGGACCTTTCCCATCCGCGCGACGCGGCCATTTATGCATGCTTAGTAATTACCTTCTACACCGTCTCACGGCTAGGTGAATTCACAGTACCATCATTAAATAAATACCACACGCTCCCCCAGTCCTTCATACTGCGCAAGCACATCTCCCCACTGCGCGACCACAATAACTGGCCCATACTCTCCTTCCACATCCCAGTCACGAAATGCGCCCCCACAGGTGAATCCACACAATGTGCGTCGCTCGACCACTTGACAGACCCGGTCGCTTGGCTCCAAAACCACTTCGACATCAATAATCCAGGGCCCGAGGACCACCTCTTTGCCTGGCGCCATCCGAAAGGACTCCGCCCACTCACCAAACAAGAAGTGACGAAACGCATAAACCAGATCGTGACCCAGCACGCCCTCCCAGACCTCAAGGGCCACAGCCTACGCATAGGGGGCACTCTCCACTACCTGCTACTCGGCACTCCATTCGATGTAGTCAAAACCATGGGAAGATGGTCGGGGGACTCCTTCACGAGATACCTACGCAAGCACGCGGTCATACTAGCACCATACCTCCAAGAAAGGCCGCACCTCATTGAGAGACTCACGACCCATGCAATGCCCCCAGTTCGATAAGTAAGTCTCCTACACCCGCTCCTTCACCTAGGGGAGAGCTCACGCACGCGTCGCAAACTCCTTATAGTTGGGAATGCAGATCGCTCTCCCTAGCGCGTCGTTGCCTCGGGCCGGAAAGCCCTCGGGCTTTCGCCCAACCCATTCAGTACAAGCGTAGTTAACATAGTACAAAGTACCCTATCTACGTAACTACCCAACACATTCTTTCACTAGAACGACAGCGTTCGCAATGCACGGACTGTTATTTACCAACTAAAACAACCGTGCCGAATGACCCCCTTTTGTACGCCACGGAACCCCGATGCCCTTCAACCAAAGGGTAGGAGCAAGATACGTGAACGGAGATACTATCAACGACCGTAACGCGCAGCAAGCCCTCATCGATCGTCCATGGCCACCCGAGGAAATTGAAACGTAACATTTTTTTATTCCAAACCATGTCCGAGATTGGCACCAGGCTAAACTTTGAGGTGACAAGTCCGGGGACAAGCGTCGGAACATCGATATCCTATCGTTCCATCGCCGATATACCTTGAAAGTCAGCCCTCGTCGATGTCATCCAGTAGTGGTAGCGAATCAAGGGGAAAATTAATAAGCAGAGTCGGAGGCGAGACTAGTCCCTTCTTCATGACCGAGGCGGTCACCTCACTCATATGGCGTCAGAATGTAAGCATCCACATTCTTATTATTAATCATACCCTCTGCTTGAAAGCCAGAGGTACCAAACCTTTGTGTGTACAAGTTTCACGCACTGGATGATTTGTCACTACGGAACTACAGACAATTACTTGCACTCAGCAGTTTGCAGGGCGAGCTCAAGCATCGACATGTAAGGCGGTGCTTTCCACGATCTGGCAAGGACCTTGTGGTCGGAGCCATTGCCAATCAAGATCGAGCATTGACGTTGCATTTATCCGAGCCGAAGCGGTCGCGTCGGGACCATCCTGCCACGAAGAGGGTTCTAGAACGAGGCTCAAGACGCCGCAGGACGCGCCAGAACGCGAGCGCGAATAGTCAAAACGAATGAATGAGGGAAACTCATCAGGAGGGACCCGAGGTGCTCTACACGAGCCGGGCGATGAAACGGTCGTACCAGATGCGGTAAATTGTACCATAGGACGTCCTGAACGCGATAGGAACGAACGCGATGTTGTCCCGGAAGAGCAACCAGGTGAAGAGGGAACGTCGGGAGCAGTCGAAGGCGACGGCAATGGGGACATGTTACATCGATACAGACCCAAGAGGGGGCAAAGGTGAGCAGAAGTCGTCAGGACCGAAACGCAGCTTAAGAACGTTACACACAGGGTGGAATACGATGGAGAAGGATGCTGGATGAGTGGCACAACGAGCTGCGCACGTTACGACGGGTCGATATGAGACCGCTAGCTGGAAATGCAGTGAGTCAGCAGCAACCTGCGAGACCGCACGACGAAGAACGTACCTGAGTCGTTCACACCACCTCCAAGGCATTACAGAAGGCCTGGCAATGCAACAAACATACCACGCTGCCGAGGATGCTATCACCTTTCAAGTTGTAACTTGTGATTTAAGTTTGGACATGTTTTTTGCAGTTGATCACCCTAATACAGCTTGAATTCCTAAAAGGTATCGAAAGAGTGCAGTCAACTAGACTGGTGACCAGCCGTCTATGAGGTCACGTGTGCCGCGATCACCGTCGATAGACGTCAATTATATGCCTATCGTAAAACTACAACGCTGCTGGGCCGAACAAGGCTGCTTTGATAGAAGAAAAGAAAAGAAGAGAAAAAAGGACGGATAAAATGAAATACGGTAGGACGGGTATTGCTGTAGCAACAAAACTGCCTCGTCTCCCTATCGTTGGGCAATGCGAAGTCGGTGTGAAGGCATCAGACAACCATCCTACTCTCGTTCTGCCGTTTCCTTTCCTCAAGTCCGTAGTTCCGTGGGACGGTCGCTTGATCAAGGAACGGGCGTAATCCAAGTCACGGTATATGGTCTCGATGGCAGTGGCCAGACCGTCTTCCTGAGACCTTGGTAAGTACGAGGCTTCAACCATACGTCGCAATGACTCACAGATCGAATTTGTTCGCCGATCAGTCTTGCACGCTCAATAAGCTTCTGGTCTGTAGTTGCCAAAGTCAAGGCTTTACTCAAGTCGTCAACCGTCAGCTTGCGAATAGCGATGCCGACTCCGAGTTCCTCGACGCGATTAGCCCAAAAGAACTGATCACCAAAGAAAGGCTTGATAATTGTCGGGATTCCGACTATGATGATCTGTCAGACTTTAATAGTACGGGTAATGGTGAATACCGAACGAACCTCGTAAACTTGTCCCGGTGGTGCCAATACCACCATGGTGGCAAGCTGCATCAATGTGGTCGAATAGCCAGTCATGCGGAATAGACGAGATACAGTATATTTGTTCCGGAAGTGGTTCCTCGGCTTCGGATTCTTCCCCTCTTTGCGTAGACAGCCGATCCAACCAACCCTTGGAGAAAATAGCATAGACTCCACTTTGTACAACCGCATCCGCAACACAGCGGACCACTATCTTAGGGTCTGAAACCACAATGCTGCCAAAACCTATGTATACTACTTTCTTGTCAGCTCGACGAGCAGAGTCGATGAACTGAAGGAGGTCCTGGGGTGGTGTCCATTTCTCCGTACCAACATCAGCATTGTCGAGGAACAAGTAACCTGTTTGCGTGTAAGAGATGAGATGCACAGGTGGACTAGGGAATTACCGGTGACATGATTCCATTCGGGCCAATCCGGCGCACGAGGAGCGACTGCAGGGCTGTAACAATACAAAAATGGAACCTTGTGCAGCTCCATTCGTCCCATGCTTGTATTGTCCAAGTGTAAGACTTCGCGGCGCCAGCGGTTGATCTGGCCAGCCACTAAGTACCAGAATGTCTGCTCAAGTATGACATACGTCTAGTATGAATTTCATCAGCGGCAACTATGAATTGAGATCGCTGGGACCCATACCATATAATTATAGAGACCCCCCAACTGACGAACAATCAGAATGTTGGACAGCCGACCAAAGCGCTCGTACCTTGCGCCGCGGAACCCCGAGAGGGTGTGGGTATGTCCTTGATTTTGTATTAAATCGAACCGAACTCAGATCAGCAGTAATCATCACCTCGTTCTTGTCAGTGGCATTGGAAATGCCCTGAAGTAGGGGATCTGAAGGGCTTCGGCAATGTGATAACCTGCCATTGCAGTCGGATTCTCCACGAGAACATCTGTGCCTTGGCAGGCTTCCCAAGACGTCTTTAGTACATCCTCACGCCATTTATGGAACTAAACCACCGATGAGCCAAGATGTTAGAAGGATTGTGGGGTGCTTACCTTGACTAGCCCATCTTTCCAATAAGAGATCGTGAATGCGCTATTCTCTATACAAAAGCGCATTATTTCTGCTGGGTCCCCGCTGATATAACCAAATTCAATCCCATGCTTCAACGACCGTCAGAGACAGTAAAACAAGAACTCCGTACACTAACTGATTCAATCCATGGTTGGAACTCTCCGTGGGTCGCGATTTTTGCTCGGTGCCCGTCTGCTATCAGCCCTCTTGCGAGTGCGATGAAAGGCTGAACATCGCCCCTTGAACCGACGGTCAGAAATGTAAAGTGCAGAGACTTTTTGAGTTTAAAAGCCGGCATTGTTGGGGAAACTGATTCGGAGATCCCAGAGGGTAGAATTTCAGACTTCCTATCGGGTGATAGAGGGTCGCCGTTCCTGCTGAGTGGCTTCCATGATTCGTAGCCGAGCTCGCCCAAGGATGTGATGCGTTGACCAAGATTCGACGATTGGTGGTTATTGCGGGTGTCCCCATCACCTCGTGACTGAGGAAACGCAGATGGCATATCACTGTTCGCCATAGTGTACAAACCTTTGCGAGGAACTTTAGTCGCAATGGTACTTGGGCGTTTCGACGTACGCCTCACCTTGTCCCTGATGCCATGAAATGTGTGCTTCCAGCTCATTATCCTTCTGTTCTAGCCTGAGTGCGTGTTTGGAGTGCGGGGGTTGGTGGACAACAGGTGAGTTTCCCTGAGCCTATGACTCTTCTTGCGACTCACTTCGTGCATTCTTGAGCTGAAATATTTTCACTTTCCTCTGGATTGACGTCGGAGTCGTCCCACGACCGAGGATCAAGCACAGGTTCAGATGTGACGAGGCTTGGGGCCGGGAACTCCTTTGGTGCAACGTTGGACATTGCAAAATGCAGCCGGGCGTATAACTGGATCACTGTATAAGAGGAATGTACCAGACTCACAGGAAGGCCTTTGTTTCTACCGGCATTTAATGCTTTCAGTTGCACAGCTCACTCGGTGGAATGAGAATGATAAGGCACAAGAAATTGCAAAATCGGCTCTCCGAAACTATTCTTACCACGGAACTATCTTCAGCTGATCTTTCCAAGTAGAGTGTTTCGTACCTGGAACGTTTCTGGCCAAATTTTACGGTGACAACGTCTAACCGAGATAGCTCTAGAACGCGTAGGCGAAGTTCTGATCATGCTGAGAAAATAAAGGCCGAGGGAGGTCCGGTAAGCAGGTAGAGCCGATACAGCAGACTTCCGTCGGTCGTATCGAGGTGCCATGCCCGTTAAATCAACTGGAGCATATCGCCCGTCGTGTGAGTCGACACACACCATGTGTCACGTTATCACCTGGCAGACACCCCTCGCCGTGAGCATCCTCACTCGGTGGGCTGTTTTATTATAACGCTAACCTATTTGGGGAAATGTTAGAGCGTCAAATCTTCCCGGGCTAGACTTCTTGCATTTGCCAACCCGCGTAGAAGCTAGCCGAAGGGCAGAGACGGATGCTAAACTCGCACGGCTGACCCATTCCTCGATAATGGCAACAAAGGACATCGATAATCCGAATTCGTAACACAGTATTCTTCTGGCTGTCTTGAGTGAGGCTACCAATGCCACCCTGATAGCGGGCAGCGTCGACGCGGTCGAATAACCAGTGGTGGGGAACTGGCGAGATACCATATATCCCCATCGAATATGGTTCCTCTGTTTTAGACATCTGTGCGTGGAGTCGGTCCAACCAGCTCTTTGAGAAACCCATGACACAGCGGATCACTGTCTCGGGGTCAGGAACCACACTGCCAAAGCTTATGTGCACTACATTCTTTCCAGCTTGATGAGCAGTGTCGATGAAGCGAAGGAAGTCTCGTGGAGATGTCCATTCATCGTTCCTGATGTAGGGACCAATAAACTAGCCCTGCGTAAGAGAAGGTATGTGCGGATAGACAAGTTAATTACCAGTGACCCGATTCCATTCAGGCTAGTTCAAGGGTGGAGGGGAAACCGTTGGGCTAAAATTGTACAAAAAGGGAACCTTGTGAAGTCCATACGGTTGAGGTTCGTATTTCCAAGTGCCATTGAGTGCCACAATGCTTGGTAAAACATGAAATATGTCTGGTATGCGATGTTTTAGTGGCGGCCTGAAATAAGATACCTGCCCTCGAATCATATACAGTGAGTATAAAGACCGCCCATCTGGCAAACTGTTAACATGTCATGTGTTACGAACGGAGATACCATACCTTGCGGTCTGGTACAGCGAGACCATATGGGTACGCCCTTGGCCTTATTCCAGGCCGGGTCCAACTCAAGGTCGGCTCAACTACTCATCCCGACCGAAGGCATCCTTTGCATTGTGAAGCAGAGGATCCTAAGGGCTTCAGCAACATGCTGCCATTGCACTTGGGTTTTCCACAATGACGTCGGTCCCTCGGTAGGCTTCCCAGGGCGTTTTGAACACACTTTTGTACCATCCACGAAACTGAATTTCGGGTTGGTGAGATATCATAAAAAGTCTCAGTACACTTACCTTTACTGCCAGCCCCTCTTTCAAAAAAGAAATTGTAAATGAACTGTTCCCAACGGGAAAGCGCATCAGCCCAACTAGATCACCACTCAATTCCGTGCTTCTGCGACTGTCGGAGAGAATAAGATCAGGAGATGGAGTACTGACGGATTCAATCCAGGATTGGAACTCCCCATGGGTCGCGATTTTCACCCGATCCCATCCGCCATCAATCCCCTTACAAGGGCGATGTAAAGGAAAAGGTGAGAACAGCATTGAATAAACACACAGTGGGATAACGATATGCCATACCCACTGAATCAAAATCCGAAAAGACCGCCAAAAGTGCAGGCTCTGGCGCAAAGCCACCGCTCCGAACACGTTGAGCTGTGGGATCCTAGCTCTCCGTTCTGTCAGACCTAGGCGAGGCCATACTGAAACGGCTGCAATCTCAGTGGCAAGTAAGCCGAGCCGAAATGTTGTGTGCATCAAAAACGTGGTGATCCCGCGTTGAAACATTTGCCAAATTCTCACGCAATTCCCCAAATTGCCAGCCTACTCAGGATTTTTCTCCCATCATATAGCTTCCCCTCGCTGTCGAGCGTAAAGGTATTTGGTAGGTTCCTGCTGGCAGATTGGTATGTCATGTTGAGTTTGTATGGTGGAATGCTGAACCCTGAGGATGCATGCAGTGGCGAAAGATGTCACTCAGGGGTGGCCACGGTGAGACCAATGTTGAAGCTTGAAGCTTGAAGGCTGAACGTCACGCCGTAAGGGAGTCGAACAGCAGTGGAGCATTTTCCCACAGTGTCTCGGTCGTATTGATTTCGTTTTCGCCAGTCCTACAGCTGGGACCTGCTTAGATGCTGCCCATCGAATGTGTACCCTCCACAATGCTTGTAGTACGTTGCTTTGACCGTCCGGCTCACTACCGACCATGTTCTACGAGCTATCTGACGATGCTAAGCAGCCCAGAGTGAGCCAACATTTGACGAGTGAGGCTAAGTTGGAGAGAGTAATTGGCAGAGTCTGGCTTACTTGAACAAGACATGAAGGGTGGCCTACGGTCTGTAGGTAATAGTTCTCGTAGCGCTGCTAATCTGGATGAACAGCGATTTAACCGAAACATTATAGTGAGCCTCCATCGCTGTTATTGGTCTCTTCACGAATAACCTCGATGATCGAGGTTGCAATGGAATTTGCATCTTTCCTGGAGAAACCGCATTCGTTGACCAGTTTCTCCACTAATTCCCTGCGGGTCGGGCTCGGACTCGGACGACCACGTTGCAAAGGGAGCATCCTCGCCATTCTCCCTAACAAATTGATTAGCCATCTCTGATTCTCCCTCCTCCACCCTTTGACGCCAGTCAGCGTCAATTTCAGGAGCAGTTCCCGCATCCTGTCCCTTGACTCCTCATATCTTTCGCGGAAGATGTCCTCGATCCCGGGGTTGGCAGTGACGCATGCGTGTCCGTGTGTTGATATGCCATATCTCCTGAATACCTCCTCGTTGTTGGTCCACCACTCTTCCATGCACCGCTCGTTCTCCAAATTGGTGATGACGACGCCGAGAGGTACCTTTTTTTCACAGAGCACCTTGGCGAACAACGTGTAATTCTGCTGCACGGACTTTGTTATCCTCCCACGCATGCACAACAAGAGGAGGTGAACGCCTCCCGATCGCTCGAGCTCCTTGATCAACCTGTAGGCCTGCTTGATGGCCCGAAGGTAGTCCGCTCGTGATATCTCTGGCTCGTTCAGACCAATAGTGTCCCATACGCAGAACGGCCGGTCATGTTGAAGAACGACATGATACGGATTGGATGTGAATGTGCATGCACCTGCATCGGGCGACGTTTCGGCGATTCTTGTGCCTGCAATCAGGTTGACAACTGAGCTTTTGCCCGTCCCTGTCTCTCCGAATATGATGACATTGCAAGGTTGCGAGTCGTATGCGGGCGGTGGGTCGTGAGGCATGGTGGGCATCTTCACGTCCAGGCGAGGTCAGTCTACTAGGGCTCGTCATGGTGAAACATACTGCTTACTAGAATCAAGCCAGTCCTTGACAAAGCGGTAGACTTCAGTAGCGTATAGGTACGTATCTTTTTTCGGGCAGAGGAGTACAGGGTCATGGAGGTTGAGGTTTTTGGGTGGGTAACGTAGGAATCTCTCAAATAAGAGGGTTGTGGGTATCGCCATCATGAAAATTCGACGTGAGGCGAATCCCCTCCTAACCACGCCTGGTGATACATGAGCATCACGTCCTGCCTTGAAGTCAGCAGAGTATCCACAGTTCACTTAATATCCGTCCGCACTTAGGGGTTCATATAAGACGATCCATGTCGGTCAATGAGTGGCAATATATCATGGTAAATATGCGTACACTATAGTAAGTACCCTTCCTTGGTGCTGATTTATGATACAAAATGTAGTACACCGGTGGTGCGCCTTTACAGCGAGTCGACCGAAGAAGTATCATCCGATTTCACGAAATCCGGCCCCACGTTTTCCAACCGCTTGGCCCATATCTTCCCCGCCAAATATCCCGCTTCCATTCGGGAAAACTTGCATTTGTCTTGAAGATGCCGAGTCAGCTCTTCCACCGTCAACACATGTCGGCGCCTGTTCCTGATCTGACTTAGCCACCTCAACAACTTGGCCGCAAGATGAATGAACCACCCCGTTCGCTCGGGTTGCCATGATGTGCCACCCCCAGTCACATGCCCCAAGAGCATAGCCCGCAACATCACTTGAGATTCTTGGTATCTCTCCGCGTAAATATTGTTGAGTCCACGTGTTGCGGTAACGCAGACGTGCGAGGCGCACGAGAGTTGATATGCTTCAAACAATGCTGCATTTTTGACCCACCACCCCTCCATCGACAACTCGTTCTCCAGACCCGTGATGACGAACGCAACTGGCACTTCGTTCTGGCAAAGGATATCGCAAAACAAACGATAGTTGTTTTGCATCACAGCGGTGATTCTGCCGCCACGAATACAAAATAGGATGAGACGGATGCCGCCCGTACGCTGAAGTTGGCAGATGAGCGTGTTCGCTTTCTCGATCGCCGTGAGGTAGTCGTTCTTCCCGAACTGCGGCTCATTGAGGCCGACTGTATCGAATAAGCGGACATGATGGCTGAGCCCTTGATTGTCGGGAAGAATAATGTCGTATGAGCAAGCTTCCATTGTGCAGCCACCCGCGCCAGAATGGACTGCGGCAAGTTCGTTCCCGGCAATAAGATTGACGAGAGAGCTTTTCCCCACCCCTGTCTCCCCGACTATAAGTATGTTGGGAGAACAAAGTCGCTGAGCCTCATAAGATGGAGGGCTATCCGTGCTGTGAACTTCCCGGCGCATCTAACCATTACGATTGGTGTTGGATGAGACGAAGATGGTCGCCAGGGCTATTCGGCTCACCATGGCAGTCGTCAAGGTCGTGGGGTATCAGAGTGACGGGAGGGAGGCTTAGGTGTGGTGGGAGTGCGGAGAGTTGGGTACCTTGCATTTATAGCCGCATCATTGACACGCACGACAGTGAGTCGAACGGCTGATGAAGAGAACTAGCAAGGCCCAGAGAGTCGTGGAAGGATAGCCGCCGCCATGGGCGGCTACATGCACTCCCACCCACCCTTTTGACCCCGCGAATCGTCCAGAAGGGCCGAAGAACGATGTCACCAGACACCTCGTGGAGTACTGCCATCAAAATATCACCCAATCGATAAGCATTTTGGAGAACACGCTGCATGGATGAGATGAACTTTCCTCACCAATGACGTCTTTAAGCTTCAAGAAGCGATGCTGCCCACTAATTTGAGGCCAGGATCCCTGATCATGCGGCAGCCGCATGTGCCCATGTGAACGGCACTTGTGTGAAACTGGCAAAAGATGAATCTGATTCCCCTGGAGAGAGAACATCAAGCTTATCAGCATCGAGCAGGGATTCGAGACCCGCCACGCCCGAAACTTTGGGACTCGCGCAAGAGTTCCGTAGGAGCTGGAGGGATATCCGGCGGATCCATTAGCCTCTTGAAGCGGCTGAGCGGAAAAACTTACAGCTATCTTAACTAGAACTTTTCCCAAGATCATCATCTCACCCGCTTACACAACGCTGAACACGTCTCCAATGGTTAACCAAGTCCCTCTCGCAGAAAGTTTCTTATTGACAGCACTCCAACCCTCACCAACCTCTTACCGATGATACAACAACGGCCACTGTCTTGTGAACTTGATTTCAACGATCTCGACAAACTTTCGAGGCGGTGGATAGAGGACTCTACTAGAAGAATTGGATCTGCCCTTGGCGGATTTGGTGACCCTGAGTCTCGGCGGTATCGAAAAAGGAAACGCATCGGAGCAAGTAGTTCAAAAGTCAGAGTCAACTTCTTGCCTTGAGTTCGAAAAAACGCCTGTGAACGCGACGCCCAACGTCCATCATTCCACCCACTGTAGCCTTGCTGCATACCAGTGTATTGGCATCCATCGTAGGATTGGCGTCGCTAAATTATTAGGGTCCTGAAACTACGAACAGTCAGACGCTAGCAACTTCAACGACGACCTCACTACCACTGACCTTGCGAGGAGCCTCCACAACATCGACATGGATACGACAGCGGTATCTTCGGCCAATACAGAGGTGCCTAGTCCTACGCCTTCGGATGCATCCATACCTCGTGGAATACCAGTTCCTGAAGTTGCAACAGACTTGGATAATTCCAATGCGATTCCTAGCTCCAGCTTTCCGACTTCACCTCCCGATGTACACGGCAAGCGTACCGCGATATTCATCCAAGATGAATGTCTCAAACACCGTTTCATACGTTCGCGCGACACCTCGGGTATCTTCGAGCGTCCCGAACGCCTTCATGCGGTCAAGCTGGGGCTTGCAGCCGCGATTTCGCGCATCGAGGACGCGGAATCTGTTATAGGGAACCAGAAGCCTAAATCCGTGTCTACTGCCGTAGGCACTGACGAAGGTGATCTGGCGGCTGCACTTGCGCGCATGGCCATCGCACCCACAGAGCCTTCGGCCCCGAAGGTCCCTTCAAGTTTGAGTCCAGGTTCCCCCCTCCATACTGCTTCAGTTGTGATCCGGAGAACTTCCGCGTCTGTCTCCCTTCTGGACCATGCTGCTGTCAAATACGTCCACGGTGACATCGACGAGGATATCTATCTCGAAAACCTCATAAAGTGGGCGCGAGACAGCCAAAAGAACATCATGAACAATGGGACGGAGATTCCAGAGGGGATCCCACCTCTCGATTTATATCGTTGGTATCTTTGCTCGACTGTTTGGTTTATGTTCTCGTCTCACTCACGTATTATGCATGCTACATGTGGATATCGGATATGACGGTCTCCCACAGTCTGTCCTGGTTCCATTGACGCAATGCAAGGTGCTATCGGAGCTGTGTGCGAAGCAGTCGATGCGAGCGTGATGGCCACGCGCAGACCACAACCCTCTTCCAGTGGACCGGAAGATCCCTGCGAACGCGCATTTGTGGCAATCAGGCCCCCGGGACATCACTGTGGGGAAGATACACCGTCAGGGTTCTGCTTCATCAACAACGTCGCCGTTGGCGCTGCACACGGTGCGTTCTATTTATGCAATCGTTCGTTTATCATCTACATCTCCACTTTAAGCGCATCTAAACCATGGTATACAGAGAATTGTCATTCTCGATATAGACCTGCATCATGGTGGGCACTTCCGATCTTAATCTCGGCGAATTCTCCAGGCTAATGACCGCTTGTAGGTAACGGGACCCAGTCGATTGTATGGCAGATAAACGAGGAAACTTATCGACAGACTTTGGAGTCTGAGCTACCCGCGCTCGACGCACCTTCCGCAAAACCAGGACCACGGATATTTTATGGCTCTTTACACGACGTTCTGTCCTTTCCCTGCGAGGTTTGCGATTCACCGATGTATGAGTCTCGATTGACCTGATCACAGGACGGTAAACCAGAGGTGATACAAGCAGCTTCTACCTCAATCCACGGACCGCACGGGCAGTATATCGAAAACATACACCTCCAAAATTACGATTCAGAGGCTCACTTCTGGGATGTTCTCTACCCGCGGTATCTCGCCCTCTTACATCGTACACGCCATTTCTTGGAAGAGACTGGTGGCCCTGGCGATGATGTCATCATATTCATCAGGTACATACAGGCTTTCGACCTCGTGAACAATGCTTTGGCTTGCTTACTGCCTTCCTTTGGTATTAGTTGCGGGTTCGACGCTTGTGAGCACGAGTATCCATCGATGTCTCGGCACCACCGGAAGGTACCCGTTGGTTTCTACCACCGATTTACTCGCGAGACCTGCAGGCTTGCCGACGCATATGCACATGGTCGGCTCGTGAGTATACTCGAAGGAGGTTACAGTGACCGTGCATTAACAAGTGGTGCAATGGCACATCTATGTGGGCTCGTGGATGTCCCTGGGCAAGCCGCTGTACCTGACCCAAATGGATGGGTAGACCCCATGTGGTGGGACATGGGCAACCTTGTCAAGGTGCGACTTTTGGCACAAATCTTCTTCGGACCGCATTGACACATGTTTCCTCACAGCTCGAAAAAGCATCCAAACCCCGGAAAACCCCGTCCGCGCGGTCTAGCATGGAGGAATGGCTCGTCCGTACCATCAGTGTCCTCTCCGTCCTCAACGGAGGCGGGGCAGAGACCAGCAGAAAAGTGTCGTCCGCCCGAGCCACGAGTGCAGATACTGGCACGAGCGCGTGGACTCCGCCGACATCTATGACCCTCCGCGAACGGAAGAAGCTTGGGTTGGATGGCGCTCGAGCGGGTGGTGCACTGCCGGACCCGGGTAAGAACGGAGGCCGCAGTGTATCTTCGTCTGGAAAGCAACCAGCAGAGCGCGCCGGTACTGGCGCAACCACCGTATCACACGCTCCATCTACAAGAGTGTCGAAGTCGGAACCGGGTCGGGACGAGGCTGAACCGCGAGAGGAGGTCCCGTCAAATGGAACGGAGAAAAAGAAGCTACCGCGGGTCATCCTGCATGTTCGGCCGCCCGGTGCGACTGCCTGAATAAGATTGGAAGGTGTGCATAATGTGAGTGTGCGTATGTATAATGAAGAATGGAAATCAGAGTTGCCACAATCGACATGTGTATATTGTCGACTAGCTTTCGAGCGTCTGGAATGACACTGATCCAGAGTGTCATGCTATGGCCAACCAGGGTATTCCATAGAAGCATGATATATATTCTGGAAGGGTTTACTGTGAGTTGTAAGGGTACCCCTTCAATACACCCAGGAAGCTATGTGCGAGAAAGTAGGCTCCACTCCAGAATCCCCCAACCACTGAACCAGGGGACCGAATGGCTTGTGTAAATAAGGTAGAGGCATCTATTGAGTCAGCACACAGGGATGGAATGCGAAAAGATTTGAGTGGTAACGACGAGGCGCAAACGGGGCGAGTCGCTCCGCATCCATCCATCACCGATGGGTACGTTGAGAAAGTTTCGGGTTCCACATCCAGTCTCGGAGTCCAACTCGGACCATTGCAGCTCGGAGACCGGAATTGAGGATGAGATCACGGAGCAACGGGTGGGTTAGAGTCACGTTCATCATTTGACTCATTGGGCACAAGGCCAACATGATCGGTGAACATGAACACTCGACAAACATGTGTGCCAAGAGCGCTTGCCATCGACAGTTTATTAGAACTGACGAAGTTGGTGCCGATGTGACACTGACTCGGGGCGCGGACTCGCTCGGAACTGCGACAGATCACACAGGATGGTTAGAAAAGATACACCTATACTTGTCCCAACCCTGTCACACCGATCCAGCGGGTGCATCAATATATATATGATCACCCCTCTCGGAGATGAGCGGCGTTTTCCCAACAAAACACGCTGAATGAGTGAGTCCATCTTTCAACACCATGGGTAACGTCTACCGGCTTCAGGCTCGAGAAGCGATACTACTCACTGATCTAGTTTTTGAAGCGAACCCTGACCATGAGGTAGTGGCATGCATGTCCCTGTGTCGAACAGCATTTCACCCTGACTGGGAAATGTGCCGTAAGGCGACTTTCATTCGCGCGGGGTCAGCGCTTCAGCATCCGAGTTCGATGGCATGAGCATCAAAAGGGAATCCGAGACTCACCACGCCCCAACCTTGCGGTCTTGTGCAAAACATTTCCGTGGAAACTGGAGGACATATAGTCTGCCATCCGTCTACAGGGCGGTGCAGTGCCAGGTACCGAACCTTCCTCACCCAGCTTCATCGTCACAAACCAGGTTTGCGACCAGATCACGAAGTCAGAACGTGATCGTGACTTTTTAACATACCGGTACGCTCGGACGGCGTCATGTTGAAGCGAGTTGACAAGAAGGTGTGGTCTTTTTCTTCCTTATTCTCCGCCGCGCAGTAACACTTTCTGCCAGCAAACACGGTGCGAAAATGACCACATTGGCACTCTGGATCTAGCCAAAGTAAGTTTTTCTGTTTGCAAACAGTGTATTACTCGACTGAGTGGAGCAGGAAGTGAGAAATATTGTCATCTTCGGAGAGAGCGGGGTCGGAAAAAGCTCCCTGATCAATCTGATCGCTGGAAGAAAGGTCTCCGAAACCTCCAGCGGTGCTCTCGGCTGCACCTTGGAATATGAACGTTATCTGGTGGACCTGGGTGGTCAGCCCTTTGCCATATGGGACACGGCAGGGCTAGACGAGGGCACTCAGGGTTCCGTCCCCGCCGAAAAAGCAGAGGCGTATCTCAAACTCCTCCTCCACGAACTCGCCAAGAACAACGGCGTCGACTTGCTCGTATACTGTGTGCGCGGAACGCGCGTCAGATCCGCACTGCTCACGAACTACCACATCTTTTACTCCGCGATCTGCAGAAAGAAGGTCCCTATCGCCATCGTGATCACTGGACTCGAGAACCAGGAGGGCAGCATGGAAACGTGGTGGTCAAGGAACGAGTCTCAGTTCTCCTCGCTGAAAATGTATTTCGATGGTCACGCTTGCGTGACGACGCTCGAGTCTTTCACTGAGAGCGCCATCCTCAAGGAACGGCGGGGCATATCCAGAGCAGCCGTGATCAACATGATTACCAGCAGGTGCCGTACTCGACGATGGAAACCACATGAACGCAGTTGGATTGAAACCGCGTATTCCGATATCCGTGCCATTTTGACCCCGAGGGACTGTCATAATGGGCGTCTCGCTACCATCATCATGTGCGAGACGTCTAGAAGTCGACCAAGGAATGGGTTGACCAGGAAGCGCTCCATCTCCTTCCAAAATCCTGTCGCCCTCTCCCTTTCTTTCAATCCACTCAGCTTCCGCAGCCCCATCTCTATCTCGGACAGATCACAGCGCATGCTCCCTTTCCAAGACACTATTAGATCAATGCATAACCGTCTATATCGTGTCTACCAGGTCCCACGAAATCAGGCGTCTTTCGAATGTGCGGACGAAGAAACCAGGAAGGTCACCGTCGTCAAACGTGCCGCGGATCTCCTCATCTTTTGTGTAAAGATGCAAGAGATGGATCTTAGGGCCGTCAGATTACAATGGGAACATTTCAACTTCACCTACGGTGGTGACCTTTCACCACAGATCGTCGTGGTCGACGGCGCTTCGGATCTAACATCTGCAAAAGAATGGTGGAAGATGGTAGTGGGCGGAACGCTCGCGGAGAATGATGTTGACGTTGCGTATCTCCCCAGTAACGATGCAAGGGCCGAAGTTGATGACGCACGGAGCCGACTACAATACCTGATCGATGGTCGTTGCATCGACTGCAGCAAAGTGACACTCACCCAGAACGAGAAGCTCTTCAGGCGGTCGCTTTTCCTGGACATGGCGGGTTTGACGGCTCTTTGGGTGAAACCAGAGAACAGTGGAAAAGAAGATGTAGTACCTGCCCCTGAGCAAGACATCTTGACGAAATTGGGTGTGTGGGACGAGGTTTCGGAGCGCAGTCCATGTGCAACGTGTCCATTATCTCCGAAGGAACAGTACTTATGACCCCATCCCACCTACTTCCGGGATGGTTTATGGTGCATCGACCCTTCCAGGTTAGATGAAACGAACACTCTATGTCCTATGGGATTCTTGTAAAATTGATGTATATACTATGTAATGGCATCGGTGGATACTCAACGTTCCAACCCCTCTTGTATTTATGTGAGAACTACAGTGCGGATTTGGTGCGAGTATGTGTCAAGAAATGCGAACCCCAAGACTTCCATCTGATGCGATCGGCCACGAGGTATCCGCGTTGTGGTACTTAGAAGTAAGGGCGGAGCCGAGTAACAAAAATTTCCTCCTCATCGGTCTCTCGGTATCCTTCTTTCCAGTTGATTTTCCTCATCTTGTCTTGTCCGACGATGTCACCACCACCAAGACTCTGGTTTACAGGTACATAACGCGGCGTATGGAGTCGCCACCTTCCTTCTAGATGGGTAACGATGGTTGAAACACGCCACGCAGATTTTACCGCTTACGACGTGCCGCCGGAGAAATGGCTGAAACTGATCAGTCCAAAGATGCGCGTGCGCGTGCGCGGCAAGAAACGAAACTTTGTCTCGTCGGCCATCAAACCAGGAAATCGGAGGTCGGACGTGGAGACAGACAGGCCCTGGACACATTGGCCCTGGAATGATGAAGCACGGATTCCGCGGTAGGTAACCCTTCTCTTCTTGCGAGTCGGAGACTCGGATGTCTCCCGTGGACTGACTTGGATCGACGAACTCACCTCCAGGCCATCATTTTCCAACGATGAAGTTTTCGAGATCGTAATCGAGAGGCGGTTTTTGCTAGGATACAAGTGTATCAGGCGAACGAGATCTGTGACCGTTGACCAAGTTCGTACCAAGGATCATGACGGTGAGTATCCACGTAACTCAGATATTTCACGTTCATTCACAACCTCGTTTGCCAGTATGTGCACTGGCATTGTACGACGGACAGCACCCTGCTTGGGAGCTCGAAGATAAGATCGAGATTGGCGAAATCACGTTCACACTGAGCTGAGCGTGGTGAGCATTCGCCCAACACAACGTCAGTTTCTATGTGGCACTCACGAGAAACGTGGTTCAGGAGCGGCGTAGCTCGAAAAATCCACAAGCAAGCCGGCCACCAGTTCATGATGGAAAGCGCCGGGCTAGAGCCCGATGGACACAACGCTTGCGTCGACAAATGCGTTAGATCAACGTGACACGTTGATGTATGCACTGTATCATTCTACGGGGACTTTGATCATACGACCTTCAAGCCATTACCAAGGACAGCTTTGTAGAGGTGGTCGTTTTATTGCGGACGATATACCATGAAGCAATTTCTTATGCTATGCTTATGCTTATGCTCATGCTGGCACCAGAATCGATAGGGACTATGCAGGGTCACAGTAGATAACATAGGCTATGCTCACCAGAACAATGTCACTGTTGCACGGGGCACAGAGACGACTGCTGTTAGCTCCACGGAGATAAGTAATGTTCTGGAAGAACGGGGGACTCTTTCAAGAACCATCTTGGCTGGGCAGCAACTTGAAGTCTGCCGACACTACGTCAGGGTGCACTCCACGGCTGGGTGGAACATGATGCCGACGCACAGGGTAGTATGCAGAAGCATTTTAGCGGCTCGGCTCAAACATGCAGGAGTCGGCCCAGTGCTAGGGTGGAGGGTTAACAGGCAATGTTACTCGATATGTGTTGCTTCTCACTCCACTGAATACGACTCGGCCACGAGCGCCTGGAGCCTGAGCGGCATGGTGTATACCCTAGTTAGTAGTGCTGCAACGCCGTTCAGCCCGGCCAGGAGCTCAAGCTCAAGAGTGGGACGTGTACAATGATACTGGGAATACAGGGCGTGTCCGTAGAAGGTGTACTACTCCTGTCACCCAAAGAGAGGGAGTATATACAGACGCCGATATACAGCGTCGAACAGCCCTGATAATCGCTGTACAAGACCACATGATAAACACGCACCTGTTCCACCGCTTCCTTATCTCTTGAGAACAAACGCCGACAGCTGTGTACAAACGCAGGTTGTGTGCCGGCGACACCGGGGCATAACCGGAGCCGGAAATGAGCCGGAGCCGAGCACAAAAGCCCTGCCCGCTCAACGCTTCGACCAACGTTAAGGACCGCTCCAGTCGCCCGCCTCAGTCGTACGGGTCTTCCTCGCTAGCCTCGCCAAAGTGACCTAGAAAATTGTTCTTTGCCACTAGTCTCAGGCACAATGTCCGTCTCGAGCGTTCTGTCCCTCATTGGTACGTGAGCGGCGTAGTGCGCCAATTTTTTTTTTTTTTTTTCAAAGGACCTCGAAGTGCTAACGTGATCATGTATCTATTGATACGTCCCGCTAGATTTCACCGCATATGAGCTACCGACGAATAAATGGATGAAACTCTTCTGCCCAAAGATGCGACTCCGCGTGCGCGCGCAGAAGCGCAATTTTGTCTCGCCGGCCGTCAAAGTGCACGACCGGAGCCCAGATGGGTCCAATGTTTCAAGCGTTCACTGGCCATGGAGAGATGTCGATGATGAACGGTCACGGTGAGCTTATGCTTTTCAACGCTCAGTGGCGTGGCCAGACTGGCCATTGGTACTGATGAACGAAATCATAGACCGTCGATCGCGGATGACGATGTGTTCGAGGTCGAGGTCGAGAGGCGTTTTTTGTTCTGGTACAAGTGCATCCGCCGAACAAAGCCAGTGACCATTGACCAAGTTCGTACCGGTGACCGTGAGTATCTAAAACTCTATCCAATCCATTGTCTGACGCCGATTCCCTCTTGTGCAGACTGTGCACTGTCATTATACGACGGGGACCTATCTGCAGAGATGCTCGAGGACAGAATCGAGATTGGCGAAATCACATTCACGCTCCAGAGAGATCCGAACGAGGACGTGTCGTCAGACGGACGAGCCAGCTTCACGATGTATCCATGAAAAGCCCGACCTGCAAAAAGATCACGAGTGACGTCAACTCGGAGCCTGGTGCTATTCGATTTTGCGAACATGGTCCGGATCACAGTGGAAGAGTCCAGCTGGGTTACCGCCCAGGTTCCTGCATCTGATCTCAACGTCGTTTTGCGTTGATCCGATATTGTTTACTATCAGATTATATATAGGCTCGTCTGCTCATGACACGACACGATACCTTAACATACCACCGTCATCATTATATGGACCCAGGGTGAAAACCAAAGAATCTAAGATGTATGTACACAAATACAACCCCATTCGTTTAGCATTCCCCAGACTTGGCACCGATGGAACCCTCAAACAGCAGCCTGCATCCTTCATGACGAAATTCCAATCGCGTCACCGAGACATTTTGCATTCTCCATAAAACAACTGACATGACGATCGTTTCATCGCCCTGAATTAGAAAGCTATGCAATCGGGTACGCCTTTCACGCCGAATACTACAAGCCTACCAATTCGGAGATGTCATATGACGTCCCGACGCCCGCAAATTAGTTGGCTTGGGCCTCTGGCGTCGCCGCACTGACCACGCAGATCGATCATGGCAGATACCGTACCTCAATTCAACCCTAGCCTAGCGAACGTAGAGCGGCCACAAACTCTAGGACAATATGAAACATCCCGACTTCTCGGAGACTGCCAGTACCCCTGGCGTCGACTTATATTACATGACCATGTCATTTGAAGGGACGTCTTCGAAAGTCGAGACTCTGCACGGACCTTACCCGGATCGAGGGTTGCGCAAGACGCAGGCGTAGGTCCGTGTAGTACATAGCGGTTCTGAACGCGGTGATGTCACCCGAGAAGTAGTCAAACGTCTCACGCCGCAAGTGACTCGGTCGGGCACCTGTGCGTACAGCATGTACGGTTCCGAATCAGAACAGTTCTGAATCCAGTTCACGTCAAGTTGGCAGGCCCTGACGGCGATGCGTTTCAAGTAGTTGCAACAGGCAAACTGGATTAGGATCGTCATACGAGTTGGCAGCTCGCTAGAGGTATCAATGACCAAATCGAGATGCCAGTGTAAGCTTGTGTGCGCACATGTGAACCACGGACGTACTTTTGAAATTGATCGTTGATGGACGCACGTTGATGTGAACAGGCCGGCTCAGCCATCGGCGGCATTACTGGTGCTTGTGCGCAAACCCCCGCTAGGTTTTCGAACCAAGTCGAGACAACGACCGGGCATCTCCATTCGACTTGGCCCTCCATCACAAATCCGCAGCGCGCCGTCGTTCTCCTAATGGTAGCCTCACGACGCGGGATATGCCTGGCGCCCCAAGCCTACCGATATAATCAACGGCCGCCGCATGCGCTCATATGTGGTGTTAGAGCGCAAGTAGATCGTAAAGCAATTCGCGTTCTTGCGAGTGTTTGGTGCTCTACCCCTTGCACACGGTGATGTCCAACACTGGATCAATGACCCAGACCTCGGCCGGCACATCATTTCTTCAATTTGGGTCCGGAGATTTCAGGGTGGTCCCCAAGAAGGCACGATTGATATGATGTACGAGTTAATTGCATCGCCAGATTAGGTCAAGGTTTCATGTCCTGAGTCCTAGATCAGGTATTCCGTATTCTTGAAACTGGGGAAGAGGTCATATTGTGTTCAGCTGAAAGGTTGTAAAGCTCACATTCGGAGCGCGGATCAACATTGACGTATCAGTCGATGTAGACCACGTCGACCGGGCGATGTCGTTCCGACTTTTCTGATACGCAGATAAGTCGTAGAGGATACCTGACAGAGCTCCAAGGCGGATCAGAAGGCGGCCACATGTATCTTAGATGTGGAGCGGTCGCGATCCCTTATCAGAGTTGGCCCCAACCCCTGTTTATAGCAGCGCCATGAGAACTTCTTGAAATAACCACGAATTATGAATTGGTAGAGTGGAGCACAAGTTACGCGTATGCGTTGAACTCACCCTCTTTGTGTAGCACGGTACGTGTCAATGCGTCATTGACGTTGGGCGCAGTGTTACAAGACCCATTGAGTTGTGAGTAAGCACCTCGTTCACACCGTTTCAAAGTTCACCACAAACGGATCGTGATCCCAAGCCCTCGATGTCATGGAGATCTGGCGCTTACTATATTGATGCTGCTCGCGCGTGCTGCTGCACGAAACGCTAGCAAGCATTGCTCGCCGGACTTATGCACGATACGACCCCGCCCAGCTCCGATCGATATCCGCCAGAACGGAGGCACGGAGGGGGCCGGTTGGGCAACGGGACACCTACGGACGGCCAGGACAGATACGTATCTGAGGGGTTTATCCCATTGGGTTGATCGATTGATGGTAGCTTAGATGATCACACCCTAAATCCCGCTCTAGTTTGTGGCTCGCCGAGCGAGTACGATATTAATGCCGTTGGCGACACTGTTGTCGTGTAGCACCGAGAGCCTCGGGGAATCATGTACATGCCCGTGGGTCTCCGATAGCGGCTCCACGGAGCGACGGTCACGATTCACGATGAGTTGATGAGCGGATGTGGCGCTCCTCCGTTGTGCGATTCGATGCACGGCGTACGGAATCGTGCGGATTGTACGGGCACCATATGGGCGGATGTCGTTATCATTACGGAGGACGTTGGGTCAAGAAATGGGGTTTTAGTCATGCTTCAAGCGCGGAATGGATGCGAGGGTTAACCGTGCGTCGATAACATCTGTGTCTACGATGAGAAGAGGACCCATCTACGAGGCCCAAGCATATCTCAGCGATCGTGCTGTGTTGTGTCAAGGATTCTCCACTGATGATCACCGGATAAGACCATCGGATTTGGGGAATACTAGATTGGATGAGATAACGCTAAGAGTGATGAGGTAGATTACGGAAGCTGTACTTTCCCGAGATGTAGGATTGAATGGAACACGGAAAGCAGGCAGTAATGGGCGATGGCGACGGCGCACAGGTTTTGTGAGAAAGAAGGTTCTGTGGGGTGGTTTTAGAAGCCGGCAAGAGCAAAGAGGGAAAGAGCCTTCTTATGAATGCGTGAAGAGAACTTCTGGCTTCGGGGATCAATTATTGCAGTGCAACCAAGGAGACTTTGGGGGTTGCGTGCATAAAATGGGGTCGTGGTGTTCAAAATGGCGCCAGAGCGAACAATTATTCCCAAGGTTGGATAGAGCGTGGTCAACACAAGGTGGTCAGTACAAACTGCGGATAGAGCGGGGAACGGCGGGAAGAACATGATCGTCGGCGAAGGCACATGTTGGTGGCGCCGAAGAGGTCAACGTCATGGGTCATGCACATCATGAAGAAATTGGGTGTATACGAACCCAGTTTTCTTTACGGAACGTTTGTAGATGGGTGTGTACTAGTAACAGGTTTGTATTAGCGAGGTACGGGCCTGGACGTGCAATTGTTCGGCGCAATTTTAGCACAAAAATAGGACATGCGCGGGGAATAATCTGAGACTTTGTGACCGGTGTCCATGTCCCGTGAAATGGATCCCAGCGTCGAGACTCGGGTTCTATTCGAGAACGTCGGATTGGGACTCGGACTAGACTTGTCTACAAATTCACTACCTCGTGTGTTCAGTGAGGCCACTGTCACACGATCACGTCTCATCCTCCCCCTGTCACCGGTCACCCGTATACATACGCCCGTCCACTCCTTTCCTTTCTTTCCCTCCACTCCCATGTCCACCTCTAATCCCATCCCCCGTCCACCTTCACGCTCAGAACGTCTCCTCAGGGATGCCCTTCGCAAGGACGATACCCTCCGCAACCACGCCAACGCATCCCGTCCCCGCTCTGCCTCGAGCACCTGTGATGAGGACGAGGACGAGGATTTCTTCCAGTCTGCCATTCTCTACCGTTGCTCGGATCACCGGAATAGTGCCGCCTCTGCCCTCGGCCACGCACACCAACCTGGCTTCTACGTCCCAGACGAGAACGAGAACATGTCCTACTCTCGCCTGTTGCGCACATCCTCCTACTCTTCATCCCGTTCTGGTCGCTCGCGTCGTAACACCTCCCCCCATCCCGCATACACGCATGAAAACCACGAGGACCTCGCACGCCACCATGATGCCGCCCCTCACGAGGCTGTTCTACGCAATCGTCTCGACTCGGTTATACATAGCATGTGGATAGACAGAGAGAGGGATACCGTCGATGTGAGTATTTGTGTAGCAGTATTTGGACATTATTCTTCTATTCACGACATGCGCTGACACATGTCCAGTCACACACCGCATCCCTCCCGTCTTCGCTTGGTTCCATGTCCAATTCACAGACACATTCGCATGAATCACATCAAACGCACCTGACAGTCCCTGATCTTGACCCATGTGTTCCGCCCCGGTCAAAACGGACACTCCCGAGGGGACATCAGCATTCGCAATCCGCGTCTGTCGCTCATGCACACTCGACATCTCCCCAACGAACTTGCTCCCCGCCACGTGTAGCTCCTCAGTCCCCACGAAGCCCTCGGGCCCCGCAAGGATTGCGTTCCCCTCCTCGCACTCCCACGTCGCAGGAGAAGGAGAAGCTAAAACGACTGCATCCAGATTCACCGTGGATATATACGCCTTTACCGCCATCACCACCCACATATTCGGCCTCGCCGTCAAAGCGTGGTGGTCCCACGGTGATGACCTTTGTTGCAAGCTCTCCCATCGTCGAGACACATGCGTGTTTGCCGACGTGTTCCCCGGCACGACATTCACCCAATTCTTCGACTACCTTTGATCCCGACGCTGCCTCTCACGCACTCAAGAAGCTGCCAGGTTACGTGTCCTTTGCGTCCGTCGCTGGCCTTGGTGCACCACCCGAAGAGGAAGACCGACGAAGTGGACGAAAACCATTCGGTGGCTTCACTCTGGGAGGCGAACGAGGTCGAACATCTGGCCTTGGCCTAGGCAGCGGGAAGTGGTGGATGTTTTAAACACCACCGAGCGGGTATCCGTGACAGGTATTCGACGTGTCTCGGAATCTAACCGGTTGCCACACTCTTCCCGGGTCAAAGGGCGACGAGCTCGGACAGGTGAGTCAGCCAGGGCATGGCTGCCACGCCGTCGCAGAATGCGTTATGGTATCACCTGCCAACCGCCACTGGCCACATGAAAAACACCCATGTCACGGATTGATGCACGATATGCTAGATATGGATTTGACCCAGACTATGTTATTGTAACTTGTCCCATGCATGGATGTCGTGGGTCGTCGGAGAGATGTCTGTCGTTTTTGTGTCTCTCTCCTCTCGCTCGTTATTTTTCTCGAGGGACCGCCCGGTTGGGCGTTGTGTATTCTCTGCAAGGGATTTTTGTCGTGTCACTTTGTATTGTGTGGACGATGGAATTAGATAATAGATTAGTTGTGACAAGTGTACACAAATAAACACAAATACGTCCAATGACTCGACCGCTGGCGCTCGCCACATCAGATACACGTTGTTCCGCACACTAATCGGACACGTTCGGGTCGTCCACTACGGGCATTGTACATGATACATGACGTTACACACGCTGATCTTCCCGAGTTCCGGACGAGACACCATACGGATGCGTAACTTTGTACACCGAGAGAGGAAGGGTATCCAATGCCCCAGGTCCATCATGACTTTTTGGTACGAGGTGGCACGTCTGGTGTAAACCGATCACCGCATGTGCGTGTGTGGGACCATATCCCTGGACTGTGAACGATTCAGGAACGGAGGACTTTACTCGCGTTGGGGCGTGACCGAGTGAAAACTCTGTTGTTTGGGGCAAGACCACCGTCCTCGTGGGGGTCAGATGATAACCCCTGCGTGTAGTCATGTGGGAAGACATGTTTGAACTGGAACCGACGCGAGATGGGACGGAAATGTCCTTGAAACCCGGTCTGTACGTCGTGATCCGGGTTGGTCGCGGGCGACAGGGTAGACATCGCGGTGAACAAGGAGTACGCTAGTGGATTACACTATGGGTATTTGCATAAATAAACTCAAACAAGTTCAAATAGGGTAGTCATGTTCGGTAGCGGTCAACGTCCGGTGCGTAGTCCGTGATGCGAGACCGGGGCGTTGGTTTGATCCACAGAACAAGAGCATCGCTTGGCGAGTTGCATCCTCTGGGGAGTTTGGTAGGGCCGGAACTTTACATGAACCGTCATCGAGAACCTAACTTTCCCGCTTGGTACGGTGGGGGGCGCATTTCCTCTCCGAGCTCATGAGAATCCAACCAGACTGTGTTCCGTGTCGCCCATCGGTCACCCTTTCCCCGCTTCGTTCACGTACCCTCTATCTCAGATGTATATTCACGTCACAGTACGCCTTGTTTCACATGATCCGCCCTGTGAATACACGGACCGATCTTAATCGCTCCCAACTGAATCGTCCAACGTTCCTCCCATGGGGCACCCTCTATTACCCCAGGTCGTACGACGCACCAACGATGTGGCGTCTGTGAGGTGATTCATCCCGTTTAGCCAACAGACGCCCCAAAATGCCTGAGGACCCTATTCATTCAAATCGACCCCGTCTTCTCTCTGTTGAGATGCTGACTTGCAGCGCGCTTGTATGTGGTCCTGTCCTCCCACTATTTCACATCATGTGACCCCCTTTGTACGATGGTCGGACCAAGGGGGTGACACGGTGGCGCGATAGATTTCGCCCTGTTCAAGTAACCGGGCTCTCCTTTTCATCTTGACCTTCCTTGGGGTGATTAATGGTAAGCGTCGCCTTATGCCACCTTTGCACCGTCGAAATAGGTCCGAGTCTAGCACACAAGGTACGCCCCTCGGTTGATGCAAGACCCTGGCGTTTGCCGTCCAATAGCCTTTTCCAAATGCAGACTCGCGAAGCTCTCTTGTACGTATTTACGCTGCCTCCACTATGAGGTCCCAAGATAATATGTGTCATTAGCCTGCATTAAACGCGGATACGAACGCGACACATTTCTCGTGTGTTCGCGTTTGATGGTGGGCCTCATGGGTTATTGAATTTATTATCAATAACGCTGCCAAGCAACGTCAAAGCCTCACAGTCGATCGCACATCTCGTTCCGATCAATGCCTGTGTGGACCTGGTGGCGTTTTTATGGTGAGTCTCCGTGGTGTTCCCTCGTCCGTTCCCTTTTGCAAATTCAATCTGTATTATGGAGGGTCATTGAGGCGACGCAGCATTGCTGAATTATTGTTTTCTTCCGATCACAGGGAAACGGTTTGTGGAGCTCACGCCGTACCTGGACAAATCCGTGGAGTAGCAAGTCCTCACCACAGGGTCCCCGTTCGTCCTTGGCTGTACGCGAATAAAATAAAAAATAACGCGGTTCGATTGTTCTGGATTTTGGAAACAACGCGTCATATCCGTCGAGATACGTCCGAGGGTGCATTCTATCCCTGTGCTACCCACTGCCCACGCATGGATAGTACAATGGTCCGTGGAAAGGTCTCCCCATGTGTCCGTTAAGGCGACATGTTCACGCAACGAGTACGAGAAGAGAGGCTAGTCCGGCGTGCGTCCCATGTTGCGCAGACGGACGAACATCTTTCCCGTCCGTCTTTGTACACCAACACCACGGCGCAAACTCGAGCGTGAGGCTAACTGCGTCGGCAAACCCAGGGAACGCTGCTCGCAGACCGCGGACACGCACCGCAGCGCCGTCGAAACGAACAATTTTTTTTTACTTGCTGTCTTGTTTTATCGCGCGCGGCGCGATCGGCTCAGCCACCCCACCCACCATTAGACCGCGTGTTTTCAACGAGGGGACGTGGCAACGTTTCCTGGCCCGAGCCGCCGTGATCAACAGAGCAGTGGAGCGTATCCGAAACTGCCCTCGTTCCTCGATCATTGCCAATCGTTCCCTCTCTAGTGTCTTCTCGGAACGGAACCAACCAGAGAAAAAGACGGGGACGAGGACGGAGACGGGGATGGGCCAGGGACGGAGACAGGGATATGGAGGTGTCACGGTTGGTGTTGGGTTTCCGATCCTGCCACTCGCCTGGCCTCGAGTCCGGCCGAGTTCCATTGGATCCATCATCCCGCGATCGGTGACCGGTGACCTTACGGTGAGGCAAGGAGGCAATGCTCGGCTCCGTTTCCGTGCGGTTCTCCCGTCGGTGAAATTGATGAGTATGATGGGATGAGTCATTTATTGTATGTGAGCGATACACGTGTGGGCGGGACCCTGGCGGGAGGCATCTTGTTTCGCATTCGGTTTTACATACCTTTTGTTTCTGTTCGACGTGAATCCTATGATGCAAACCTGTGCGTCGGGCCAACTCGTCGAACAGATTTCAACGTTCCCGAGTTGCATCCAAGGACCCGATAACGTACAGTTAATAAACATAAATTCACACAAGTCCAACACCTACACGTGTTCGAACGGTATCCTACATACTCGGCATGCAGTCTGACTATGTAGGCAGAAACGACAAAGGTACCACGAGAGCATCCGAAAAACACTCAATCGTCTGAAAAGTCTGAAATCTACGCAATAAGTGACAGTAGATCGAATAACGAATAAAGAAGAGGCCATTGCCTCTTGGGCCAGTCACGACCGATACCGATCATGCAAGACCACTATAAACTCTCCCGAGTGACCCATACGTTCGGTCAACGCGCATGCCACTGCGTCCATACATTCGACTCGGTCAAGCAGTCATCCGGTACTGCGCCTCCGTTCCCAGGTTGTATCTTGGGCCGACGCCGTCCACCAGTTAACCACGCAAAGCATCCCGTAGGTACGACATCGACCGGCTCCAGCGAACGCGTCTGTATCGTTCGCCGAAGCCTAGCTACCACATCCTCCGCATCCAGGCTCTCGCGCGGCGGCAGCGCACGCACGACAGCACGCATCTTCCCAACGACGTAGTGCGTGTTCGAGTGCTCTCCGCTGACCGCTTCCTTGTCGTCCCCGTCGAGCGTATTCCACCACTCGTGCGCTGCTTCATCCGACAACGCATCTTGCACGATGATTAAGAGCGGGCGCGTGTCGCCCCCGTAGGATTCATAAAAGGTTGCGGCGCGCCGTCGGGATGTCCTAGGGTCGCTGAGGGTGGAGGTGCAAAAGATCAAGAGGTCTGCCCCGCGTGGTGCAATCTGCTTCTTGAACCGCGCACCTGCGCGTAGATGTTGGTCGCGAAGACGATGGACAAGAAGGGGACTCCCGCCGGCGTCCATGAGGTGTGCGCCCTCAAACGGTGACGTGTCCCTGGGGGACCCAATCGGATCGAGTGGACGTTCCGCAATTTCGTACAATGCAACGACGGGCGTCGGATAGCGACCGTTGTGACGGGGCTTGAACATAGCCCGGACGTCCGCGACAGCCGCAGAAACCCAACCCTCTCGTTCGATTCCCCAGCGATCACGTGGACAAGTATTGGCGATCATCGAAAGAACGGTCTGTCTGGACGCGTGACAACGCTGTTTGAGAATGGGTGAATTGACCTTGTCGGCATTGAGGGTTGTCACACACGCATGCCCATCAAAGTGCATCTTGAGCGTGGCAAATTCTGCCTCATTGGCTGCCCACCAATCTTCCATGTCTCCATCGTAATTCTCCAGTCCAGTGACGACAGCCACGATAGGAACCTTTTTTCGACAGATCGCGGAGTAGAAGAGGTTATAGTTGCCGAGCAATGTCTCGCGAAGACGAGAAGCCCTGACGCAATAGACCAAGAGGTGGACACCTTTAGCCCTGCTCAGATCGCGTAGGAGCTGCCTGAGGTTCCCCTCTGCAATATCCGCAGGGACCGTTCCGTAAGTACCCTCATCGAGACCAGCTGTGTCCCAAATTGCGTACGGTGTGTCGTCGACCTGTAATTCATACTTTTTGTGGTGGAACGTGCACCCCTTGGCACTACTTGAAGTTGCGGCGATTGATCGACCAGCGATCAGATTAATCAGAGAGCTTTTCCCTACGCCGCTCTCGCCAAAGACGACGATATTCTTTGAGGAGTTTCCCGCGGAACGCTACAGAGAGGCAGGCATGAGCACGTTCTGCACAGAAAACAAGAGGGACACGAACGATTGCTGGTACAGGTTTGCGTCGTGACATCCGCGCGGAAGGAAGACGATGAATGAGTCGGGTTCAATAGCAAAAGCAGGGCCTTCTTTTTGTACGTATTACGCGACCCACAGAACCGGTGTGAGAGCCAACGTAACACCTACAGCGCTCATCGTGAGCTTGTACACATTTGTTTATTGTTCGGAACGAGTGGGAGCGAGGTAGAGGCGGAGCTTCGTTTCTTTTTGACGCGCAAATTCATAAGTAAAGAGAACGAATGGCTAGAATCACCCAAAAGCCCGGTCAGTCACGGAACGCGCTGTGCGCACGATAAATGAACGACAGAGCGAAAGAGATGAAGGACAGGGGGATTCCATGATGCGGACCGAGTCGAACAACGCGTTGGCCTGCAGGCGGGCCGTGATGCTCCCTGGATTCGCGCCGCAGTCGAGGCCCACTTTTTGGGGCAACGCGTGGTTTCCATTCGACGCTTGCCGACTGAAATGAGATGAGCGCGTTTCGTTCAATGGATGGCGTAGCCAAGAAAAGCGTGGACAAGATTCCCAGACGACATCGTAAGGTAGCTTCAACTTGCCTCAAAAGGTCAGAACGACTAGCAAATATGGCACATTACGTTCAATAGCCCCGTAGCCATATATCACAGGTACGAATTGATTTCTTGACAGGCTTGCGGCGTTTTTTGACGTTTTCCCCAGTCTCTTCGGACATGAATCTGTTGATTTATGTCTCGTCAGACACCGATGGACGGCCGTCGAGGACGATCAGTGTGGCAGGAGGATCGTCGAACGTGCTGACAATTACTATGTGCAACTACGATCATGTGCATTTGCTACTTTACATGTGTACACTCGGAGCGGTGGCCAATACGATAAGTACAACTACGCAAATAGTTGGGAAGTACGATACTTATATAGATAACCTCGGACTAGCGCCGGGCTAACCAAGTGGCTTATTAAAGTTGCGCCTTCGCCCACGATAGCTGCAGAGAAATACACGGGCGTAATTAGGGAATATTTTTTTCGTCATCCAAGGGGGTAGGCAGCGAACAGAAGCTGTACATGAGAATGGACCTCGGAGGGACTGACGTGATGACGTTCTTTGCAAAGGCCCAGGGCTGCGGTGATGCGACTTGCGAGGCACGCCTGCCAAGGACGCCCTGGAGGCACCCATCTTCAACGGCCTTTTTCATTCCCGTTGGCATCGCCAATCCAAGAGCCCGCGCGACCAAGTTGCGGGTGCTCCCTCGGTGCAGAGACTGATGATACGAACGACGGAGAGACCCACTCGACGAGCTCCTGCCGTGGCGAGGGCTGTGGCGACACGCGTTGTGGGAGCGAGAGTGTTGCTGCATGCACCGCACTACGTGCGGGACTCCCAGGAATCGAGCATGCCGTGACGTCGACTACCCGCGGAATGGGAATGATGTCTGCGTGGCCAGACAGTGGCGAAGCGGCCCGCGAGGGAATGACATCGGAGTGTGGTGACGTCTGTGCGGTCGCAACGAGGCTAAAGCCAGTTCGTACCGCGTTCTTCTCGTGACTCCGAACAGTCGCAGATAAATCAGCCCTCAAGTGCTGAGACGAAGGCCTACGACTCTGGTGACGACTGACCAGACGGCTCGTGGCACCCGGGACGGCCAAGAACGCACGGCTATCAGCAGCTACGGCTGGGGATCCGTTGACGATCGCCGACAGCGCTGCGTCGACTTCCTTGAGGAACGTGGCGACTTCTTGGTCACCTAGGTTAGCGGTGTCGAGGCAAATCTGGCCCTCATCAAACTCCAGGGGCTCGGGCGCCCCTGACCTGCGGATGCTTGGTGCGCGGGTTCTCGGGGCCAATCCTTGCCTGCTTGCAGGTGCCTGCGAGGACGGACATCTCAGTTCGCCGCTTTTCTTGTGATGCGGTGGGGAGATAGATGGGGCAATGGAATACATTGAGGGATTAGGCTCGAATCGTTCGTACTCATGGCTTCTGGGGAGGTCAAGCGAGGCGTTTCGAAGCTTGACTGGCACGTGGACAGGTGGTACCGAGCCGTTTCTGTACTTTCTGACCTGTCCTCTTGGTCCAGCAACACTCGTGTCAATAGTCGGACGTTCCTTCCTCTGCTTCGACCCAGGGACGGAAGTGAAAGCATCCCTGAGTCCCTCGGAGTTGGCAGAGCGAGCGGGGGTAGTAGCCGCTGTGTTCGGCGACTCTGTCATTGATGTCCGCGAGAAAGGTGACAAGCCAACGCTGCTGGTGTTGGTGGACGTTGTTGGGTGTGAACTGGTCAAAGCAGCCGAACACGCAGAAGGGGATAATTCATCAAGAAAGCCCGGAGATACTGAGTTGCCCGAGATCACGCCCGTAGGTTGAGTAGCCGAGCCCGTGTCAACATGGACGCTGGGCCTTTTGATGGTCACGTCCGAGTCACCTGACGGAGGGGCCTGTGGCGAGTTGCCGCGCGAAGACTTCGTAAGGGTAATGCTGATCTGTGGAATAGTACCATATTCGAACCCTTCCGAGGTTGTGGCGAGAGATGTGGATTTGGTGGTGCACAGCGTAACAGATGGCCACGGCTCTGATCCCTCGGAAACAATATCTTCGGGGGGTTCACATATAAGCGGGGTGAAATTCCCGATTTCCGCGGAAGGGGGCACGAAAGACGGACGGTCTTCATCATCACCCAAGGAAGACAATGCCGTCACGGTTTCGTCAGAAAGAACACCTGGGGAAGGGCGCCTGGGATGCACGACTGCATCCCCATGTGTTCCAATCTCAGGGAGGGTCCGATCAACCCCAGATTTTTGGGGCGGGTAAGCGAAGTAAGATTGAGGTAATTGAGTCGTCGTCTGCAGATACTGCGGGGTAAGGTGGTCAGAAGGCGAAAAGGGTGGCTGCCTGAGGATATTGAGCGGCCATTGTGTGGGGGAAGCCGAAGGGGGTGATGCAGGGGGGGTGGGAGCCATCGGACGTGGAGGCGGTGACGTCGGTGCTTCTTCCGATTCCGCGAAGAATAGTTTTTCCGGAACGGCCTCGGGGAAAGGAGACCGCACGGATGCGGCACACGAGTCCCCCCTGTAGGAGACACTGTCACGCGTGGATAAATACTTAAGACTATCGTTCGTGGCGGACGTGTCAACGATCAGAAACACGACGCTTCCCATGGCGGCGCCGTTTGTGTCTGTTTTCGTGGAATCGTATAATGGAAGCCGGATATCTACCATGACGTAAATTATCAGGACGGGTCATAAATAACTGAAATGAAACTTACTGCCATTGCTGTTTCGCGTGTCAAGCAGTTCCCCAAGGCTCTGTAGACGCGTCGTGCGGATGGTTTTGTATCTCCCAGTGCAGCAAAAGAATTTGCGCTTCTTGGCCAAGACGTGTATCTCGCACTGCGAAAGAGAGCTTGCGATGCTGGCACGATTGAGCGTCGTGTACGGTGTCGACTGAGACGAACTTACAAGGTGAATGGTTCACGCCACGTGTGAACGCCGTCGTCCAAGGTGCTCTCGAAAGACTCTTGAATGTTCCCGTCAAGGGTGATGCGTACGCGGAGTTCCTGATACTTGGAGACCTCGATGGCGCAAATGTCTAGGCGGAATCGTCACCGAGTAGACAAGCAGAACGGGACGGCACGTACGCGAAAACTCAAAGACAGAGGCAGAGGACATCTTTTGTGAGGCGGAGGCTAATTGATGGCAAGAGTCCACATATATCGGCTTGCAGTTGCAAGCAAGAGGGGCAATGGGCAAGATGGATGACGGTCGACTTTTATGGACAAGTGCGTAGAGACGAAAATATCAAATCTGGCACAGGTTGGCGTGCCGTCCGCGTGGTAGGATTTGAAGAGGAACTCGGAGACTCCGTACAATGGATGGAATGAGAGTGGAATACGGCGGCTGAGGAAGGCCGTATATACTGATCCGGAACTTAGTGGGTCGTTGAAACGCCTCTGAAAGGACGTTTGGGGAACGTACCAGAGGGAAAGCCGAACAAACAAAGCGTCCGTCACAGAAGAAGAAGGGAGAGGATGAAATTAAACGATGAGACTAAAAGAGGCGAGTGCATGACAATTGGCCACCCCGAAGTGTGATTGCATGATCAGTACAAGGAGTGGTCTCGTGTGGACTTGTGAACCTCCGGTGGACCAGCACCGGTCGCAGGGCATCGAAGGACTGATTGGCTAATAATGGACGTACACGTTTTGTCATTGGAGAAGATCTGCGATGGCGGACAAGAGAGGATGAGATCCCGGCGGTGTGTGGTTGACAGCGAGTAGAGTTGGGACATGTGGGTGCCGCTGAGCTGAATAAGACCCTGGAGCGTGGCTCTCGGAATGTTTGTGATGGACCTCGTTCCATTCTCATGGAGCAGGTTGACAGCGACAGCACCCTTGATCGCAAAGGTAGGTCGTCTTCTAAATGGTCGAGTGTGTCAAATTAGGGCTTCTGAGCGAGCGTTGCACACACCAAGGTTGCCACGTTTGGGACGAGGATGACTCGACGAGCATAAAGTACCTCGGATATGCAATACCATATGCCCCGATTGGAGGAAGGAAGATGAAAAAAGGCAAGGAGAGAAAGAGAGAGACGGTATGCCAGGTGCGCCACAATGAATACATGGTGAAGTGGAGCGAACCGCCCACACTGTGCACGATTGCGAGGACCCGGTGTCTACATACGATAGAGCCGCTTTGGGTCCGTTGACATCACTATTTCGAGGTGCAACGCCCCGAAGGCAGGGCTAGCATTGGTTCCTATCAAAGTAGGGCCGATGGCGATGTTTCTGTATGTTAGGAGTTGTGGTTAATGAGAGATACGGTGTGGAGGAGTTCGAGCTGCCACGATCTGGTAAAGTCAACGATCTATCGCCCAAGATCTATTACCAGTCGGATACTTTAGAGCGCTCAACTACCGCGTCGGGGATGATGGGGTCGTGATTGGCATCGTTGTCAACGAACAAGAGTAGGCTTGCAAGTCATATTGGTCACCCGGCCAGGTACAAGTTAAGAATATCCGCGTGGGTCGCTGTGCAACTTGGTGGTGGGAGTCGGCCAAGTTCGCTTCCCTTTCCCTTTCCCGTCTCTCTACCTCCTTCACCATGGCCACTCAGTTGGCCACCGCCGTACCACAAGCTACTTCGTCGGGAGACCTCACCGACCTTCTCGTCGTACCTTCTTCTGCTCAAATACACCCTAACGACGACGCCATCCTCGCTGTCTTGAGCGCTCGTTTCCGTGCTGACTTGCCCTACTCTAGGATCGCTTCCACCGCCCTCGTGGTCGTTAACCCATGCAAGACCCTCGCTAACGTCAACGACGCTAGCGCAAAAGAGTACGAGGAGCGATGCTACAAGGACACAAAGCTCGGCCTCGCAGATTCCCGGCGGCCTCCCCAGCCCCATGTGTATGAGCTCGCTGCACAGATTTACCTTCTCATGAGAAGGAGAATCGAATCACAGGCCGTCATTGCGCGGCAAGTATTCCCCACTTCATGTCCCTCCCCACCATTTTGACTCTGCTTCCCCTAGCGGTATCTCGGGCTCAGGAAAAACAGCCAGCTCCCGGCTCCTCCTTGATCAAATTCTTCGTCTTTCCGCTCACTCCAAGCGAGAAGGAAAGATTGTCGAGCAGATCAAGGCTTTCTCCCTCCTCCTCGATTCCTTTGGCAACGCAAAGACTCCCACGAACCCTAATGCCTCACGACACACACGCTATACCGAACTCCACTTCAACGATCATGGTCGCATTAGCGCAGCCAAAGTTCTTGCTTTTGGCCTCGACAAATCTCGCCTCGTTCGTCTCTCCCACGAAGAGCGTACCTACCATGTATTTTACCAATTGTTGGCCGGAGCAACTCCCATGGAGAGAGACCTCCTCGGTCTCGACGGACCTTCCGACTATGCTCTCCTCGCATCATCCGGTTGTTACCATCTCCCTGCAGGTCCATTCAGCGATGATGGTATTGCCATGGATGATCTGCGGGACGCTCTCAAAGCGCTTGGTTTCAAATCTAAACATATATCGTCCATCTTCAGTATCCTCGGCGCAATCCTCTTGCTCGGAAATGTTGAATTTGGAGAAGCGGATGCGCAGGATGTCTCGGCCTACGTAGCAAACATGCCGGTGCTTCAGCAGGCTGCTCAGCTGCTCGGAGTCTCCGCAGAAGAGCTAGCCGAGCCCTTGACGCTCAAGACGACCTATGTCCGCAAGGAACTTCTCACAGTGCTGCTCAATGCAAAGCAGAGTGCAGCACAGAGAGACCAGTTTGTGCAGGATCTTTACGCCATCCTCTTTGCTTTTGTGGTCGAGACGGCCAATTACAAACTCGCACCCCTCTCGCAGACGTCCTCGTGTTCCGCTACGCAGATCGTACTTCTCGACCAAGCCGGTTTCCAGACTCGCGGTACCCCAGCTACTCTGGCAAATTCGCCCCTTATCACCGCTCATCTGAGCGGCTTTTATGAATTCTGCTTCAACTTCACCGATGAAATGGTGGAATCACATGTTCTTCGCAGCATCTTTGACGATAACTCGGGCTTCAATGGTCGAATTACCGCTGATGGCATCTCCTTACCAGCTGTCATAGCAATGGACAATTCAGCCTGTGCCGAGCTTCTTCGCGGAGCTTCCATCAGTGAACGTGGCTCTAGGAAGCCCGGTGGTCTGCTGGGCATGCTAGACAAAGCTGCCACGTCTTTCAAAGGGGGACGAGGCGATGCCCAGCGCGACGATGACTTGCTGCAGGACTTGACGTCCAAATTTGCCGTTCACACGTCATTCGTTTCCCCTACCCCCGAGGACAGACGGTCGTTTGGCATCAATCACTATGCCGGCTCTTGCACTTACGACATATCCAACTTTGTGGAGAAAGATGCGGATCTCCTTGACCCTTCCTTTGTCACCCTATTGCGTGGCTCGTCGGATTCTCTGGTTGCCAAGCTCATGTCTGGACCAAGTCTATCTACGGAGAAACACCAGAGTGATCAAGACACGATCGTTCAGGCACAGGTTTCCTCTCGCCCTCTCCGGAGTGTTACGCCTTGGTCCAGCGCGCAGCCCGAGAACCCACGTTTGAACCCCAGCAAGATCTATTCGGTCACTACGCAATTAAACCAGGCATTGGCGGACGTCTTGTTTAATGTCGAGAATGCCCGGCTCTGGACACTGAACTGTATCCGTCCCAACGACAATGGGTTCTCTAATTCTCTTGACAAGCGTCGTGTCAAGGGACAAATCCAGGCTCTAAACCTCCCAGACATGATTTCCCGACGTTCCGTCGAATTCGTTACCGAGTTTGATCAAGCGGAATTCTGCGAGAGGTATCGCCCAACCATGCGTGGTTCCGATGCTGAGCGCATTCGACAGTGTGTTCAATCGAATGGATGGGTGGAAGGCGTAGACTTTGCGTTGGGACACCAAAAGATATTTTTGTCGTATTCTGCATGGAAGATGGTGGAAGACGTCCTGCGTTCCGCGGAAAAGGAACAGAAGAAGCTTGCCCGCGAAGAATCAGATGAAGACGAAAGCATGATGTTGGATGATGCCGTGGAATACGCTCAAACGCCTGCGGAGGACAGGCAACATAGGTTTTTCGACGAACGTGCAGTCACTCCTTATCAAGATCCTCCCCGCACGCCTAGTGTGTATGACAATTATGGATCTGCTCGGGTTCCTTCGCCCAGCTATCCTTACCCCGAGGAAACCGCATGGGACAAGAAAGTGGAGGGTTACGATCCACTGCCTCCCTTACTTCCCAAGGGTGCGGATATGACTGGTGGAAATGTACACGAAGACTTTGAAGAACATCTCCCCACGACACGAGTTCGGCGATACTGGCTCTACCTCGTTCGGACCTTCACTGGTATCGTACCCGATTTTGTCTTGACGTACATCGGGCGCATGAAACGGCCTGATGTTCGTCTAGCATGGCGGGAAAAAGTGACCATCTTCATTCTTATCCTCCTGGCCAATTGCCTGGTTCTCTTCTACATCATCGCCTTCGGCATGATCCTCTGCCCCAACTTCAACTCTGCGTGGAATTTTCAGGAAGTTGCACAACACAGCACGACGTCGGATTACTGGGTATCTATTCATGGCAATGTGTACGATGTCACCAAGTTTGTCAAGGGCGACCACAGCGATATCACGGGTAATCCCAGCAATAACGCGGCTACACTGACGGCGCTGGCGGGCACGGATCTGTCGTACTATTTCCCGCCGCCCCTGAACCAGGCGTGTGCGGGCCTCGTCAGCGATCCCACGATGCATATCAGTATCAAGAACACGACGGAGTTTGTGTACTCCCAGGCTTCGCATGCATCGGGCTCGAATGCGCCTACGACGAACACGGCCCTCGATAACACAAACTGGTACACACAGACGTTCTTGCCCTCCGTTCGCCAGTTCTACAAGGGTCAGCTGGTGTGGGAGCCAAGCGATATTTACGGTCAGGCGAACGACACTAACATTCAACGGTGGGCAGTTTCTCTCACGGCACTTGCTCGTTTTTGACTGTTGTGTAGGATCTGGGCCATCTACGATAACAGCGTGTACGACTTGTCCGACTACGTCTATACGCTGACGACCACCGAGCTCAACGTCCTCAAGTACAACTTCCTCCCGTCTAGCATCGTTTCTGTGTTCCAGCAGAATGCGGGCACAGATATCACGTCGGCGCTCAACAAGGTGCTGGACTCCATGGATGCAACGAACAGGACTGCCAGCTTGGATTGCTTGAGCAATGCGTTCTACTGGGGTGAGATGGATTTCAGGTACATGCCTCGGTGCCAGGTGCAAAACTACATGCTCTTGGCTTTCTCGAGCTTGATCATGGCGTCCATGGGGCTGAAGTGTAAGTGGCGGTGCGTCTGAGCAGTGCTTTTCACTGACGGTCGGCTAGTCCTGGCCGCGTTGCAGCTTGGGACCAAGCGTTTCCCCGAACGCCTGGACAAATTCGTGCTTTGCCAGGTTCCTTGCTATACCGAAGGCGAGGACTCTCTGCGTGGCACGATCGACTCGCTGGCTGCGCTTGACTATGACGACAAGCGGAAACTGATCTTCATCATCTGCGATGGGAATATCATTGGGAGTGGCAACGACCGGCCCACGCCCGACATTGTGTTGGATGTCTTTGGTGTCGACCCGGCGGCACGGAATGCGGAGCCGTTCATGTTCAAGTCCATCGGTGAGGGAGCGCAGAAGCTTAACTATGGCAAGGTGTACTCTGGGTTGTATGAATTCGAGGGACACGTCGTCCCGTGAGTTTTGTCCACTTCTGACGCTGCAGTGGCTGATGGCGCCACGGGATAGGTACTTGGTTGTGATCAAGGTCGGCAAGCCGACGGAACGGTCGAGGCCTGGTAACAGGGGGAAGCGAGACAGTCAGATTTTGCTCATGCAATACCTCAATCGTGTGCACTTCAATGCGGCGATGGCACCACTGGAGCTAGAGATTTACCATCAAATGCGCAACGTCATTGGTATCGACCCCACGTTCTACGAGTACATCTTTACGATCGATGCCGACACCGTGAGTATTGTTCGGGCTAGAGTGGATTCGTTGTTGACGTGCGTTCGCAGGTCGTCACGCCTCAGTCATTGAACAGGCTGGTCGCTGCTTCCATTGACGACTCCAACATCATCGGTATTTGTGGTGAGACAAAGTTGCAGAACGAGGAGGGTTCTTGGTGGACAATGATCCAGGTAGGAACCCTGTGTCTATCTCGTTCTTTCATCTGACGCCTCTCAGGTCTACGAGTACTACATCTCCCACCACCTCGCCAAGGCCTTTGAAAGTTTGTTCGGTTCCGTGTCCTGTCTTCCTGGATGTTTCACTCTGTACCGTATCCGTACCGCCGACAAGGGTCGTCCGATCTTCATTTCCAACCGTGTCATTGACGACTACGCCGAGCCCAATGTGGACACGCTTCACAAGAAGAACCTGTTTTCGCTTGGTGAAGATCGGTTCTTGACGACGCTCCTCATGAAACACTTCCCCTCGTTCAAGACCAAGTTCCAGCCGGATGCGGTCGCGCGTACCACGGCTCCAGTCTCGTGGCGTGTGCTGTTCTCGCAGCGCCGTCGCTGGATCAACTCGACCATTCACAATCTGTGCGAGCTCGCCATCTTGCCGGAACTGTGTGGTATCTGCTGTTTCTCGATGCGGTTCTTTGTGTACCTGGATCTCATTAGTACTTTGGTGGGTACCACGCTGCGTACACGACCGGTTTCTGATCTTGCGATCTCCTAGATTCTTCCCGCCACTGTCGTCTATGTGCGTTTTTAGGATTGTTGAGATGTTGAGATGCTCATCTGTAATGACAGTTGGTCTGGCTCATCGTTGAAGTGGCGATTGGACAATCGGCGATACCTATCATCTCGCTTGCTTTGATTGCGGCGATTTATGGTTTGCAGGTACGTCATCTTGTGTGCGGGCCTGAAGTGCTGAGCGAACCACGGCGTCATAGGCTCTCATCTTCATCGTCAAGCGCGAGTTCATGCTTATTGGATGGATGGTTGTATACCTCCTCTCGTGCGTTATGTTTTGTATTTCAAATCCAAGTCTGTTCTGATGTCCGTAATTAGATACCCGGTGTACAGTTTCTTCCTACCACTCTATTCCTTCTGGCGTATGGATGAGTTTAGTTGGGGTAACACGCGTGTCGTGCTGGAGGATGGAAAGAACAAGGTTGTCAGTGATACCGGCAACGATATCAAATTCAACGAATCTATGATACCTTACAAGAAGTGGAACGGTCGGTGATATTCGTTGACTGTCGACTGACGGCCTTCTGACGATAGATGCAGAGTATGAAGCCGAGGCCTACGGGGACGGCCTGTCCAGCAATTCACGCAGCGGTGAGCAGAACCCTATGAACTCCAAGTATCTTCCCGCGCCGGTGCCTCGTCACCCCGAGTCGCAGCGACATTCGGTGTACGAGTTCCAGTCCGAGGCGGGCGACTTTTACCGTGATACCAACGCCGTGCAAGATCCCCTTCGAGGCCCATCACGTCCCAGCTCACGTACCGTGTCCGAATACAACCGCATGTCCGCAAACCCGAGGCACTCGACCTTCCGCAGTTCGTCACAGGAGCGTCCGGCGGTAGGCTCACCCGTTGGTCAATTCGGCACCGTTACCGGCGCGTACGGCAGGTCTCCTCCCCCTGACCCTCGCATGTCGGCGGTGATGGGCCGCTCCATGTCGCCTGCGCTGAGCATGGGAGGACCGCAACCCGCGCTCAATACTCTCCGTCCTATCTCTACGTTCTCCATGGCCACGACTGTGTTCGCGGGTCCGAGCAACAACCCGAATCCGTCTGACGAGGAGTTGTATGAGGCACTCCGGACTTATTTGAGCACGCAGGACTTGATGACTGTGACTAAGAAGTACGTCCCCGTTTCGTGTGACGAATCTATCACTGACGACATGCGCAGAACTGCCCGCGAGGCCATTGCCGCTCGATTCCCGCGAGCGGATCTGACACCTCGCAAGGACTTTTTGAACCAATCCATTGACAATATTCTCTCGCATTCGTAGATATATTGGACTCGATCGCTTATGGACATTCGCTTGTATGACCCTTCATTGACAGGACTTCAGGTTAGGTAACTAGGCTTGCCTTGAACGCTTTGCTATGTTTCGGACATTTGACATTTGTTGCTTCATCTCTGCATTTACCACTGTGCTTTCATACATGCTTTGGACTTCCTAGTCGAATCGCCATAATGATGCATTAGCGGCTTCCCTGACCCAGGGTTGAGTATTGAGTAGCTGTGAGGCTCCAGTGAATAGCATAAATTAAACCCAAGTCCGTACGAACCCCGTTCATACTGGCACGGTCATGTCAGACGGATGATGAACACCATGAAAATGAATGCAATCAACACGACGATGACGCTCATCATTACCAAGCACGTCGTGCCCCCACTTCTGCCTCTAAAATCCCGCAACCGGATCCGCTCTCGCTTCATAAACTCAAAGTTACCCTCCACCATTTCTTGCATCACCTCGACGACGGACCGATCCTTTTCGAGCGATTCGGAGAAGCAGGTGGCGTTGCGGCGGAGTTGGGCAGCCATGAGGGCGAGCTGCGCCGAGAGTTCTTCCTGGAGTGCACGCGAGTTCTGGAGGATGGTTGGAGTAGCGGTGATCTTGGAGGAGGACGGAGATGCGAGGGAGGTCATAAGTCCGGGCGTACTCGATGTCGTGCGGGATGGGCCTGGCTCCGGTACCGACGCCAGTGCTGGTGCTGGTGCTGGCGTGAGGACGTTTGGTGATGCGGGCAAGAGGTCGTGTATGTCCGCAGCGGGCTCGGCGGTGGATGGAAACGGTGCGCCTTCGGCTGGGATAAGGATTGCCTCGACGGTTGGACTAGTCGGTCCGGCAGACTTTGGGGCAGGGGCTTTGGCCGGTGGGGGACGGATAGAAGGCAGGATGGGTTTCGGTCGACAGACCGGAGGTGTGAGTTGCTGCAAGATGGTAAGGAATGATGTCTGGGGGCTGAAGGAGAGCGGTACCTGTTCCACTTGGTGCATGTAATCTTCCAGGTGCTTGAGCGTCATCCTAAAGTGCTGGTAACGTCGCTCTTCAGCGCTGTAGAAGTACAGGGGAGTTGTGGGATGCCAAGGGATGAGATGGGGTTAGATAACGTACGGCGTAGGTTCTACATTGTCAAGCTCAACGTTCTTCAGCAAGAGTCGAGCATGTCGAATTTGCTAGAAGAAGCGTCGTCGGTGGGTTTCATAGGGAAGGGGGTTGGGCTCACCTGGAGCATCGCTTGGGTTTTGATCCACGTTTCCCGCTTTGGGGGATTAGTCTTTGACCAATCGCCCTCTTGAACGGACTGTTCGAGGCATTTTACAAACCTTGGAAGGTTAATCTTGTCGTGGAGAGCCTGCTCGTCGGTCCGCATGTCTTGTCGGTCGTGTCCAAAGACGTGGCCTTGGCAGTCATACAACGCATTGGTATGGGAATAACATTCCTTTTTTGTCTTGTTGTACTAGCTTGCACGTTTGACCTGGGTTCCCGAGTCGACCTCTACCGTCACGGGTCATATCCAGTGGACTACATCTGGCAGACACCGAGCATGGCTTCCTCGAGCGTACGCGAACAACTCAGGCATGTCAGAACGATGGTCGAGCGGGCGGGGAGGGAGCCCGCTGCGGGACGCACGGTAAGTCCAGATATGACACGTCCAGCCGTCATGACCTAACTCGGCAGAAACATGTACAGCGGAGAGACGCTTTCCAGGAGCTCATAGCACTCACACACACTAGCCACTCCGCTCTCAAGTCGTACGCGGCGGGTCAAATTCATGTGTTTTTCAACGACTTTCCGGATCTGGAGGAGGACGCTATCAACGCCGTGTACGATCTTTGCGAGGACCAGGACTCAAACGTGTGGCGTGCGGACGTTTGGCGGGAATGAACTGTCACTCATGTCTCTTCCAGGTTCGTATGGATGGGTACGATGCAGTGATGCAAGTCTCGTCGGTTCAGCACAAGTGGATCAAGCGGAACGCAGACGTTCTCGTCCAACTCCTACAAAGCGGTAAGTTTCTTTCGACCTCTTGTTGCGATCACACTCCGTATTTCTCTATCTTGATCACGTCTGGCGCGCACCCCTTTTGTCGTCGATAGGTGAACGAGAAGAAGTCGAAGTCGTAAGAAAGGCCCTCCTCAAACACCTCGATCTGGATCCCCCTGTAACACTTGGCGTGCTATGCGACCAGATCGCTCTACCCGAAGAAGACCTTGATGATGACGAACGACAGACGAGAGAACGGCTGCGTTCGCTCGTCCTGTCTTTCTTGGCAACGGATGCGATAGGAGCGATACAAAAATATACTGACCCCCCGGGCTCAGAGGCAGAAAACACTCTTGTCACACAACTTACCTTGGTATGCATGGGTCGAGGGTGTGTGTTCGTACACGTTCGCTAATCGTCGAGCAGACCATAACTAGGCTGGGTATTGAAGACGTGGACATTATCGTGAAAGATATCCTTCTGCGATTACCTTGCTACCGAGATGGTTCTAGAGGTGACGAGCTGCTGCAAGCTGTCCTCGATAAGGCCACGACATTACTTCAGACGCGATCGAATGACTCGGCGCAACTGAAGGCTGCGCTGCACTACGTATCGGTTGCCCAAATGGCTACCGTCGATCTACACGCCACCCCGACGGCCAAATTATTACAATTCTACATTACTTCTCTAACGCGAAAATTGGTACTCCAGAAATTCTTGCCCGAGGACCGGATCCGGATAATCTCTTGGATCATGGACACACTATCCGTGAGTGAACGTGAGACCACCACTCAATCACAGCAAGTAGCCCAATTTCGAAGACAAATTGTCGATGCGAGTTCGATTTTCTTCGAGGTTCGTCGGGTGTGTATCTACCGTCTCCCTAGACTAAGCCGTGCAGGTACTCTTTGACTCCAGGCTGTATGGAGACGATCTCTGGCGCGCTGTGAAAAACATCCTTCATGTTATCAAGACCGTACGTTCTTCCCAATGGGATGTCGCGGGAGAAATAACTCTTTCTAGCGCAAAGAGCTGGAAAATTGGATGTTACCGTCGTACCTGATTACTTCCATCAGTAAAATTCCACAAATTATGTCCCATGGACAAACGCAAGAGGACACTGACGAAATCCAAGATCTAATAAGGGTTCGCAATGGACCGCTCTCCCTTTTCCATTGACGTCCAACATCTTTTTTCTTTATTTGAGCAGTTGCTGACAGAAGAGCAACCGTCGTCGTCGCAAGAGGTGAAGACAACAGCGAAGAACGGGATTGCGTTGGAACGACCAGCTCACCTGCCGCAACGACCGGTCACGAGTTTGCCGCCCTTATCAACCACCAAGCTCGACGTCCCAATGACCTGGTCATCGATCGCAACGCAGCAATCTCCCATACGAGACAACACATCCCGACATTTCAGCATTTCAACCGTACCGACGTCTCCCAAGCGATCGGGTAGTTCCTCGGAGGACATCCCGCGACCTAAAAGGGCAAAGATGGGCTCGAGAGGACAGGATACGCCGACGTCGACGCCGTCGTTGCTTAGCCGTATTGCGGATCACGGGGACGGTAGCTCCTCGGACCGTGCGGGGAAGAAGCGAAAAAAGCGGACTGCCAAGGAGCAGGAGCAGTCTCCTGAGCCTGATCGACGTCCGTCGGTAGGCTATAGTATCAAGGGGGCTGCGAGCGCGCAGAGGAATGGGAGCGGGTCGGAGTCGTCGCTGCTCGATAGAATGTAATGTGGCCTGATGGATGGAAGCGGTAGTGACGCGTAGGATAGCTGTATTACATGCCGCCGAAATAAAACAGACTCGTCGTGGAGATTGGTCGCATCGTTCCTTGCCCAATATCCTGTGCACATGACACCGCCACAGATGGCGTCATTAGCCACGCTGTATTGTAAGCAGGTTGGAGGGTGGCCAATACTTGGCTAAGTCGTTCCTAGCCTTGAATCATGTCAGAGTTAACCTTTCCAGGATTGAACGATATATATCACAAACGGATAAATTTGGCCGATGGAGGTTTGGTGAGGATCGATCATTACTGACTCTCTGATGAGTCGCCTTGACGGTGGTCCAGGGAACCACGTTGGAGGACGTCCTAGGGTTCAAGATCACCAACACTCCACTGTGGTCCACCCGTGCGGCCGCAGATGAGGAGAAATCGCAGTTGCTTGTTCAGGCCCACCTGTCGTTCCTGCGCGCAGGGGCACGGTCGCTGCTCACTTGCACGTGAGTTGGCAATGACGCTCGTACCATCTCCAATTACCTATCACAGAACTCCATCAAGGTACCAAGCTGCATTCAACACGTTTGAGAGTGACGGCTATTCGCGTGAACAGGCCCTCCGGATCATGTCCAATGCCGTTTGGATCGCAGCGCGTGCACGTGCGCTCTTTTGCGCTGAAAGTAAAAATGTGCATCGGGACGAGATCCGGATTGTGTTGTCGCTCGGTACCTATGGGAGCACTGTCACACCTATGCAAGACTTCGATGGCGTTTTTCCACCGCCGTACGGTCCGAAAGCATACTCGGTCACGGAAGAGAACATCACCTCGTTTGGGGATGACACAGAGGGTGAAGAAAAGTCCATACAAGCACTGGCTGAATTCCACGCGGAAAGACTCCTGGCCTACGCCCAGATCCCAGAAACGTGGGACCTTGTGGATTGCATCGCGTTCGAGACGATCCCGGTGGCACGGGAAATAACTGCGATCAGACGTGCGGTGACCACTGTGGCTGCGACGCTTCGCGTAGAGGGCAAGTACATGAAGCCGTGGTGGGTAACTGCTGTGTTCCCTGGTGGACGGTGCTCTGAGACGCACGTTCCCGGTGGGGAGCGTATTCGTGCCAAGGACGTGGCGAACCTCATGGTGCGGGGTGTGGATGGGAGGGGGAGGTCGTTGGTCGTTCCGAGTGGAATTGGTTTTAATTGTGTGGCTGCGGAATATTTGCAGGAACTGTTGGACGAGTTCGAGAAAGCCTGTACGGAGGTCGTCGGGAATGAGCTGTGGCCGTGGCTCGTCGTCAAACCGAATGGTGGAGGTGTTGACGTTGGTTTTGCGGATAGAGTGGCGAGCTGCGTCGACAAGGCGTGTGGCCAGGGATGGGGAGGTTTGATTGTGGGGGGCTGCTGTAAAGCCGAACCGGAGGAAATTGCTCAGTTGCGAGACAGGGGTTATTGATCAGAAACGGGTATGGGCATGTGAATTTATCGCGGCAAAAGCCGAGCGGACTCTGGTGCATTGACCAAGAGCATCGACGAGCCCTAAAAGACAGTCAACGCCGCCCGAGACGACGCGCAAGTCCAAAACGCCTCGAACGGTGCGTGTCTACTTGTGTACGGATTCTGGTTACAAAAGGGTTTATGTTGCGGTCGAGGGACGTTGGATGGAGTGTTACATATGTGGATGAGATCGAGACCACAATACTGATAACCGTCCAGGTTCACCATGTCATCAAAACTACCCTCCATTCTGAGCGCTACAGATGAAGAGATTCAGCTCCTCTTGGCTGCCCAGTGTCACATCGGGACGAAAAACTGCGACAAGCAGATGGAATCATACGTCTACAAACGGAGAGTGGACGGTGAGTCTCTATAGACTTTGGCGTACTAGCTTGAATTCGACGGCTCTGCAAAGGGATCCACATCATCAACATTGGAAAAACCTGGGAGAAGCTCGTATTTGCTGCCCGAGTAATCGCTGCCGTCGAGAACCCAAATGACGTCTGTGTTATTTCTGCGCGTCCATATGGACACCGTGCCGTCTTGAAATTTGCCTCCAACACCGGAGCTCAGGCTATCGCTGGCCGCTTTACCCCCGGTTCTTTCACCAACTACATCACCCGTTCGTTCAAGGAGCCCCGTCTCATTGTTGTCAGCGACCCTCGCGTGGACCACCAGGCCATCCGTGAGGCATCCTACGTCAACATCCCCGTCATCGCCCTCTGCGACACCGACGCCCCTCTCAAATTCGTCGACGTCGCCATTCCCACAAATAACAAGACTCGTCATTCCATTGGTCTGATCTGGTGGCTACTCGCACGGGAAGTGCTCAGGTTGCGCGGGACTATTCCCCGCACACCTGATGGCTGGAACGTCATGGTGGATATGTTCTTCTACCGTGACCCCGAGGAAGTGGAGAGGCAACAACAGGAGGAGGCTCAGGCCAAGCTCGCTGCCGCTGAGCCAGACGCCCAAGCTGGTCTCCCAGAGTGGGACGTTACATCTGCCCCTCAAGCAGGTGCTATCAACCCTGCTCTGGTTGCCGGGGACAGTAAGTGGCATGCTTATTTGACTTGCATGTATCTCACATTTTATCAGGTGCACTCGACTGGGCCGCAGAACCTGGACAGGCAACCGACTGGTCAGCAGAGCCCGCGGCAACCTGGGGTGCAGAGCCGGCCGCCAGTGGATGGGATTAAGCTTGGGTGGATGGGTACTCTTATCATGCGGGTGGTCCGACTGTAAATTTGGCAGTATGAGAATTGTCTCGACGTCCATGCTTTTGCTTGGTACTTCTATCTACCTGCCTTTCCCTCACACATGAAATATGAACATCGTGATGTTGTAAGCACGCTGGCTTGCCTGGTGGAATTGAATGGTAGTCACTCGGCACATGTGACCCCGAAAAGTTCAATCTGATGCGACCAAAACGGAATCGAGAGAGTGCGGCTAATCTTTTGAAGAAAGCTGACCGGTTAGTCATTTCTCTGGGTCCACTCTGGATTTTACTGATATCGAGGCTTTGTTTCATAACCATCCATCTGAGCCATGGCCATGAATTGACAGTGCTTATTAGTAAGTTGTAATTGTCCATTTCGGGATACTTATATTTACGGAAACATAATGGAGGGTTCAAGCGCTCAAGAACGCCAGCACTCCAAACTCTGTTGGCAGATTGCCAATGTCCGCTTTCTGGATGCGGACAGCTTGGTTTTATCGACTTCCGGGATTCTGGAGTGCTCATGGCAGGCAGGCTCGCATGAAAAATACTTAAACGTATGAAAGAGCTCAATGCCAAGATTCCTTTCCTTGTCCTTTGGGCCCATCGACATGTTCATGTTAAGTGCTATCAATCCCTCTCGTTTTCATTGTGGAAAGTACAAGTTCTTACCCTGCAAACCGTTCACCCCCGAACAATGCAACCCGGAACTCGCCTTTCTACTTCTCGGGATCAAGGTAGCGCTGTATCAATGCCCAGTTCTGCGGGGCACCGGAACTGGCGAGAAATGCACTTCTCATTTCTTCGATACATTACCCCATTACCTGCTCTGGGTATGTACCGAAAAAGCGATCCCAGAGAGATGCGCAAGACGCGTCAGGAACCTCACGAGCAGGATCGTGAGAGAGTATGCGTATCCCAGCGCTCATGGCGGCTTCAGTGACATCTGGAGCTGTATGCTGCGACACGAGCAGTCACCTCCCGAGAGGGTATGTCCTCTATCGTTCTCGCGGACGTGTCGAGTCACCACGAATGTCATAGGTGGCGGTGAAGGCTATTCGGCACATTTTCGGGGATGAAGGATTCGAACTGAAGCAAAAGGTGACTTTTGTTCCATTTCAAGAGGTTGTGATTTTCCTGCTTATACTCGTCTCACAGGCCGTCCAGCAGGAACTCGATGTCTGGGTTGAGCTCAAACACCGAAACATCATGCCTCTGTACGGCATGACGTATGGGTTCGGTCTGCTGCCCGCTTTCGTCTCCCCTTGGGCGGATAATGGCACATTATCCGAGTACTTGGAAAATTTCAAAACACAACTCGACATGAGAAAGAGATTGAAGCTGGTATGTCAATGGTCATATTGTAGAACTTGAGCTGCAATTCGATCCACAGCTTAGTGACGTTGCAGATGGCCTGGATTATCGTGAGCTATTGGTTCGCTATGCACATTGCCAGTGTCTGACCAGCATGCAGTACATTCTTGCAATGTAATGCATGGGGATCTTAGCGGCGTATGTCACTTTGAACTATGTTTCTGCGAGGAATCTCATCTGTTAATTGATTAGACGAATATCTTGATTACGAAGAGCGGACAGGCACGTCTATCCGATTTCGGACTCTCGACGCTATTTGAGCAAGTTTCGGATACGATGGCCTCCGGGATTTGTTTCCCAGGGAATATCCGGTGGGCAGCCCCCGAGCTGCTCGACTACTGTCAGGAGGACACACCTCAATCGCAGTCCTCAGGCCAACAAGCAGACATCTACTCGTTTGGATGCATCATGCTGCAGGTTCGGTTTCCTTGTCCATCCACCGTCCAACCATCACTAACGTTTCCTGTAGATCCTCAGCGGGAAACAACCTTTCCACGGGATTCGGAGGGTCGCCCAGATCGTGATTATGATTTCGCGTGGGTCCCGGCCGCCTCGGGAGTCTGGATGGGATGGCAGGGCTATCCCTGATACGCTGTGGGAGTTCGTGCAGGCGTGCTGGGCGAGTCCTGATAAGCGTCCGTCGAGCAAGCAGATTGTTCGGTTTATCAAGCAACAAATGACACATATGTGATGAGTGGGCGGTGCACCTCTTGCTGACTATGAACCACGACTCGGTAATTTGTAGTGTAGGATAGGATATAGCTATGTGTTTCATGTCTTGTAATGACCCATTTACGTGTACCATCGATACTATAGATGACATCTACTGTGAACCAAAATCACAGATCACAGCATTTGCACCATTGGTTGAGCTGGCTGACGAGGGAGCATCTGCAAAGCAGGATCGTCACGTCATGTTTTTGACAGACCCTTTGGCATGGTTGGTGAGCTCCGGCTGGATGCCTCACAACAAAGGGAATGATGCGAGAGATTCTTTCAGTGCTCAATGAGCGCTTAGGAAAGGTTGATGTAGATTGCAAGCCGCATGAACCTCGAACGACTACTTATGCAACTGTATTATGTGGTCATGGTAGGCCCATCGGTAATATTTTCGCTGTGAAATCACCTCAGGCTGAAGTCCAAAAGTGGATCACACAATATTTGTATCGATCACATCCCAGCGGTGATCTAAACCATACCAGCCACTCACAATCCTCCGCCACCCAGTGAATGAAGAAAAAAAAACACAAATCAGTGCTTCGTAAAGTTCTAACCTCCAAACCCAAACCCAAACCTCATATAGGTTTCATCGCGGGCATCTCCTCCCTGCTGTGTGGGAATGCCACAGGTACGACCCTACAGCAGGGATTCTTGGTGGCCTGGCGGCCCAAAGCTTGTTCCGAGGTATGCTGGGCGCGACCAAATGAATGGCTATCTACCACGGAAGCGCGCTATTTTCGTTTTCCCGTAGAATGGTGAGCGTTTGGTTGGTTGGGCACCGGGGCTGAGGCATGCCAGAACAAACGAGGTTATGCACACACCAGGCGTCGTCGAAGGGAAACTGGATCAATTGAGTATCCTTGGACAATCTAACTTGGAACCACAGTGCTATTAGCGTCTATGGGGATCCAAATTGTTTAGTTGGCACTTTGGGTAAAGGTGGCATAAAATTACAGTGATGCCATCAGCGGATAGATCCCTTTTTGAACAGGAGCCTTCGAGATAAATGTAGTCACTCCCGAAGACGATACAGGAACAGGCCTTCTGGAAGTGGTCAGGAACTAAATTCATGACCATCATGAATCAGTCACCGTCGAGTCTTTTTCGAAAACCCATATAAACAGGGACACATTCCAACAGTGCAAGGAAGTTATGGGTGTTCGCCGAGTACCTATGTGTGTACTTTGAATTTGTTTTTGTGAAGGATTGTCAAGAAACGATTCCAGTTGCCTCGTCTTGGGTCAGTGGGGGGACGCCGTGAGGACCAACCAAAGATGGAGAGAAGCAGACACAGCGACTCCGTGAAGCAAGGAAGGGATTCATAGTTAGAGTGGGATAGACAGTGAACAGTGAACACGCACCCCCTTGTCGTTGAGTGTAGTTAATTTCGTCCTCGGATTGCGATCGTCCGGGACTCGAGGTTTGGCCTCAGCTCCCATCGATCCTCCGCATTCGAGTTCGGACAGTCTCTGCTGTCAGGACTCCGCCGTAGCGCCCACAGCTGAGTTCGCGCATCCCCGAGCGGTATCTGTCGTTTGAACCACCCAAGTGAGGTGCGTGACTTCGCACGACCCCGCTCAACGGGTTTGCTTAATTTCGCTTCTTCTGTCAACCTTTGTCCAGTCATACTTACATACAGTTCCAGATTGCCAGCGGTAGAATTGTCAACAGTGACGTTACACGGCAGCCCTCCAAATCAGTGGCCGGACAGTTGTAACTTGTCGCCAAGTTTCCGGATCTTGGCTCACTGGATGCGGAGACAAACTAGTATTGTTTTCCCGTTTGGGAACAAGCGCAAAGAGCTGTCTGCAAAACAACAACAGGTGACAACGAAGACCTTCGAGAAAGAAAGAAAAAACAAAAAGTACGACGTTCAATGGCTGTTCGATCTCACATGGACCCACACGGACCTACAACGGTGTTCAGCCCCCACTGTACACAACACCTTTGGGGCGGTTCTTGATCTTGAAGCATGCACGTGTTTGTCATGTCAACGAGTTCTCAATTGTTTTTGATTCCCTTCTCCATGAAGTATTGTCTCCATGACGCCCTTTTGGCTTCACCCCATGGGCGCTCGTCCGACTTGAAATAGCACTTTATCACTGTCGCAGTGGTTCACCTCATTTTCTGTATCTCCCCTTCCAAATGGAGTGCTATATCTGCCACAGTTTGATCGAACATTACGAGTACACTCGACATGTTGGCTCCCATCTTGCTGGCAATGGTGTGGAGGTGCAGCCTCAACTTGATCATACCTTCTCCCATGACACCGTTGGTTATGATCATTTAGATCCTTCATTTCGGCCATACTCCACCCCACGTGGCTTGCAACCTCGTACTCACCTGGCACCTCTGCGTCCAGTAACACCGACGCCATACTGTGACGACCATGTTCGGACAGAGGATCTGGAGCTCCTTGCACACAATGCACAGCCCACTTCCTCTGATAATCGCCACAGGACACATTCTACCTCGTCCCATTCTTCCAGTCATATCACAAGGCCCGACCGTGTCTCCCAATATGAGACTTCAGCGAGAAAGCCTGCTCAGCGAAATACTTTCCACCATTGGCTTGAGAATCTTCCGGACGGCCTCCCCATGTACACTACGATCGATGGGCGAACCAGTCAACCAGATTCACAGGCACAACGATTGGTAACCGCTGCCGAGACCCTACGAGCCACCATCAAGGAGAAGATCATCAAAATCGTGAAACAATTCCGAGGAGAGGGCTTTTCAAGCAGCCACGAGGCAACTTGCCTGGAGCTGATACGAAAGGTTCCCATTTTTCCGGTAGAGTAATGTGTATCTTGTCGTTCGTTCGTCTCACATCCTACGCAGGGTCTGGTTGCCTATACCTATACGCATCTTATTATGTGTACTCATCGCCGATGGCTTCGTAACGATGATTGGTCTGACCGGGTATCCGAGCTGAAATGGTTGGTAGAGTGTTGTGCGAAGGACGATGATATGCAGAGCATTCTATCGTACGACACGATAAAAAACAGGCTACTCCATATCCTGAGTAAAGTACGTGCTCCTTTGTTCACCCTTCAAGGTCCTGATGGTTCCTAGACCAAGGTTGGGCCCGAAGAACATAAATGTAACTCGGCATTACTGGATGGAAGGATGGTGCTGAGCCACGATATCCTCGACTTGGCTGCCTTGGCAGTACGGTGCATTACTGAATTGCAAACGAATCGTATCTTGGGCGAGCCGGGGGTAGTCGAAAAGCTTGTTGAGCTCTTCCACAATGTAAGTTTTTGAACCAAGTGTTCAAAATGGCCAAAATGAGACGTTGATGGGACCTAGTTGCTGGAAGCTCGCGTTGGGCTCGAGGATGAGTACCGGAGGTACATCCTTGTTGCCCTCATCAGGTTTACAAAGGATTCTGGATATTATCCCGGTGGTATGGATATTTCTGAGGGCGCGATCAATGATCTCTGTATCCCGGAGAGTCGAGGAGGATTTGGCATCGTTTGCAAAGGCAAGATAGGTTCTCGTTCAGTCGCCGTCAAAAGGCTCGAACGAAAGGGCGTGAGTTTGTCAATATACAGAAAGGTGACAATATAAATTTTGATGCACTTCACATTTGACTGAGACTCTTCACGCACGCAGCAACTCTGCAGCGAAGCTATTGTCTGGAGGCATTTACGCCATCCCAACTGTTTGCCATTGTACGGCATCTATACTATGACTATGGACGGACCGGATATCAGCATCGCGCTCATCTCCCCCTGGATGGACCAAAGTACCATATTCAAATATCTCGAACGCAACCCGACAGCGAACCGAACGAAGCTGGTAAGCAGGTCTTTTCTCGGCAACTGCATGACCTCAACGACCGCATAGATATTAGATGTGGTCCGGGGGTTGGATTACCTGCACTCGATGAAGCCACATGTTGCCCATCGAGATATTAAACCAGTACGCTTTCATTCTCCTCCCTGAACCAAGTTCTTACCTCAGTTAATGCTTACAGGAGAACATCCTCATTACAAACAAAGGGCGTGCATGCCTCGCAGATTTCGGACTCGCGTCAACCTTTGATACGGATGTTCGCTTTCACACGTCTCCATCTCAGGTCCACATGGGTGGTACACCCCCTTATATGGCCCCAGAGATGTTTGACGCAAAGGGCGGGGAAGCAAGACGCAAAGTAAACAAACGACTGTGCGACATGTACGCATTGGGTTGTACCATCTATGCGGTATGTAGACGGTTCCCGTTGCTCAATTGACACCTGATCACCTGCATGCGTGTAGATTTACACAGGTAAACACCCCTTTGAAGGGATCCGCCTCATTGCTGCCTATGTCACATCTCGCCAACGACCCAAATTCCCAGAGGGCAAGATCTCCCTCGACATGTGGAGCTTTATCGAGTGCTTGTGGTGTTCAGAACCATCGAAGCGCCTTCCGGCCGAAACAGCTCTGAAATGGATGGAGTTCAAGGCCCGCCAAGAGGACACGGACACGAGTCTTGCGCCGCTCGAAGAGGAATGGGAGTGGAGGGGTCCCCATGACGATGATAAATGTCTATGGCATGTACTAAATGCTCCCGCAAACCAGTGAATCAAGGTTGTGTCGCTCAACGACTATAGCGTTTGGGCGTCGCACAATAGACATTTGAGAAGTCAGATTGTTCGGGGGTCAGGTTTCGATCCTACTGGTGGGGTGCAGCAACCGGAATGAATGTTATGCACTGCAAGGCTTTTCTTTCTAACCAGGTTGAACATGGTGATATACTGATATATTTAACATTGTTACTCGCAAGATTGAAGTCACAGACACAGTTGTACGCAGTCAAGCTTATGCATGCAATTGTGAGCACGACGACGTTCTGCAGCCACCACTGCCTCCGAGCTTTGCCAAATCAACTCAACTCACAACATTCTTGGTAGAATGACCTCATATCCCGGCTGATGGAGGGATCACAGGGCTCTAAGCGCAGTGTAAGGGATATAACATCATGTGTTTTGTCCATCAATGTCGCTGCTCTTCATGTAAGCATTTGCTTTTAGCCTTTTGACTTTGCATGTTGACTCGGCTTGTTTGTGTACCAGACACCCTCAAATGTAGGTTGGACCAACAAATCTGGAGCATACACTAATAATACTCTCTCACTGGCAGGGTTTACCCAAGTACTTTATAATCTCGCAGCAAATCCACAGTACATCCAATCTCTCCATAAGGTCGAGTCGGTCATCAAGGAAGAGGGTTGGTCGAAGGCGGCAGTAGATGATGCACAAAATTGATAGTTTCATGAAAGAGACCCATGTATGGATGGGATGAATGATGGTATGACAAGTGACTACTTGTGTGCAGTGGAGTTTATCCCTTTCTTTCCCAGTGAACGTGATGCAAAAAGCGATGAAGGATGTTGTGCTTTCTGACGGTACCATCATACCGAGAGGGACATACGTCCTCCTGGCTACTCGATCAATGCACCATGTCAACAAATTCTATGAACATGCAGACACATTTGATCCCTTCCGATTTGTCGAAACATGTATTGGTGATAGTGTCGACATCAAACACAGGTTCTCCTCGGTTAGTCCTGGATATTTAGTGTTCGGACGTGGCAGGCGTGCATGGTAAGAATTCTTTCAGTGTCATACCACTGCGTTGATGTGCACGCGAATTTTGGCAGTCCTAGTCGGTTTTTCGCCGCGAGCACACCCAATATCATGTTGGCTTATTTTGTTATTCGTACGATATCAAACTGGAGGATGGCAAGACCCGCCCACAGAATGTCCACAGAGGCCTTGGATACTGGCTAACCCGACCGCTGTGATTATGCTCAGAAAAAGGGTTGATTGAGTGCTCACTAAGAGACCAATTTGTTGTCATGTGCAGGATAGTTATCAGAGAACATACAGGTTATAACGAAAGTTGGACTCGTCAACAAACTTCACCGGTTGTAATAGTTGCACCGGCCACCGATTGTAACCGTGTTCGCAGCAAGTGCAGCTTGCGCTGGCAGGGAGGAATGATAGAACAAGTGTTTACCTGCACTTATACCTTGCTCCGAGAAGACATGCGATGAGGCATCCCGATGAAACGAACAGTCAGGTCGAGTGGCTTCCCCTCGCGGTCCGTGGTGGTGTTACACTTGAAGTCTCCGAGTCCGAAGAATTTCCATTCGATATTTTCACTCGGCGTAACGATCGGTTTTACATGGCCTTGATCCTACTTGGCAGTGGGGCGTAGCAATTTGAATAGGTGAATCTGGAAGTACTCGGTGTTAGTCCGTATTCTCCCTCAGGCTCTACCGACCGTCGGACAGGCAATCCGCCTAAAAGAGCCTCCTGCACCACTTGACATGACAACCCAAACACACGACGGAAGGACCCCGGACTGGTGTGTACCAATCCAAGACGTCTATCCAAACTGCAATAACGATGTCATGAAGGAGCAAGACAGAGCGTTTGGCGGTCTGTGACAGTAACTTTGTGGCGATTGTGACACTAGCACTACACTTTTCCACTAGCAACGTGGAACCCGAGACTCATTCAATACCTGGGTTTGCGCGACTCACATAGACTCAGGTTTGACTTGCACGCAATTGGCTCCGACGTCTAGTGCCACGTTAGTCAAACCTGCCTTTTAGAAGATTTGATGGCCAATGATGGGATTTCACAATGTTGGCATATTCGTTTCGTACCTTTTCTCTTCTTCAACGAGAGACCTCTCATACGTTGTTCCTAGCCAAACCCAAGGGTGTGGGATATGACACCATGGTTTGATGCGCCTGATACAGAAGAGATAACGATAACCTGCGTTGAAGTCAGTGGGGTCATACGCTGCGAATGATCAGTGGAAGGACAGAGTGGCCCCTCAGACGTCGAAAAAGTGCAACCGGGCGCATCATGAAAAGACAAAGGAACAGTTGTTGCCCAAGAACCGGCTAGGCATTATGTTCCTTGGCCTTATGTGCGTGACTTTCTGAGTAGCACTCGACGTGGGCGTCTTGACCTCTGGTCTGCTCTTCAATGGTGTCGCCATGATAGAGTGTCACCCTGAATGCACCTCCGACGAGTGACCAAAGCTCGGAGGCGGTGATGGGCTATAGCTTGGTTGGGAGGTAACGTCGCCGTGCTCACGATTGTCGAAAGTCAACCCTTTACTCCTCTATAGCTACGTGATTGCACGCCCCTTGGTTACTATCTGCCCATCTTCAGCTTGCATCCCATGTGTAGAGCAGCGCAGGGTATGACTTGGTTAATCGTGTGTGCTAACATCTCTTTTACAATTATGTTCTCGGTGGTGATCCCTTGCAGACATCCCTTGCTCAGAGCTGAATCGTTTGACGGAAGGAAAGGAACCCACTCCAACCAAACCTCAAGCTGTACACTCGGGCGACATACAATGGCCAGTACAACGACACTGAGGGACGCCCTGCCAGTTGAGAAGACACGGCCTGGCGTGTCATGGAAAGACAAGAAGGAACAGACAGTTCCCAAGGGCCGGTTAGGTATCATGTTCTTTGGCTTGATGTACACCTTGTTCTTGGCAATACTCGACCTGGCAAGTCCGAAAGCTCATCATTGTCTCCGAATCAGTTTCCAGATGCGTCTCCATGACACACGATTATTCGGATTGCGCTCCCGACGATCATAGCCAAACCAGGAGGCGGAAATAATTATTGCTGGGTCGGGGGTAACGTCTTGTATTCATGGCTGCTGCGGGTGCTTTGGGCCCCTGTACAGAAAACTATCAGACAATGTAAGTGCGACGCTGTATGGGGGTGACCTGTAGATACCTCTGCAATGCTCTCTAGGCCGAAAACTATTTCTTTACTCGTCCATGCTCATTTTTTTGGTATGCGCTCAGAAACCATACATCCTTTGGGTACTTATCAGCCCATTCGTTTCAGTTTGGTTCCGCCATGTGTTGCCATTAGCGAGGCAATTATAGCAAGCATTCTTCCTCAGAAGCTGGGGAGAATTTCCAACCTTCGCAAGCCTTGGTGCCGGTACCTCGGCCGCCGAACTAAACGACGACACTGGCACGGTTCATTTGATTCCTGTGAGATGCAGTGCTCCTTCCCAAGCTGAACCGATACGAGCCAATGAGAATGACATCAGGACATTGCACTTCGCAATGCTGTATTGCAAGCGTGGTCAGAAGCGGTCGGCAAGATACCATGTGGCTTTGCACTGATTATGACGTCGTTTTTGCGCGAGTACTCGTTGGATCTCAAGACTGCAGAGCAATGACACAGAACCGACTCAGGTGACTTTGGGGACGGTGCGGAGGAACCTCCATATGTATTGCATAGCATGACTAGGATAGCTTCAGAGCTGTTTCTAGACGAGCCCGTCTCGCGGAAATTCAGGATCAAAGGAATATATGATACTTTTCAGGAAGCTACATGAAACACTGGTTGCCTAGGAAGTCCTCTTTCACCTTGGTGCAACACAGTACCAAAGAATCTGTATGCATGTTGCAGTGTTCAGGATACGATCCTGTGATAACTAGTACCGATACGACGCCACGTCCCTCATGGAGACAAAGGTGGACGGAAAAGGTTCTGATCGTCGCTGGTAAAACCGTGAGATATCGTATTGGATCTAGCTGGAGCCGCATGTCTCCCAACTGAAACATGTTTCCATACCCCCCATTTCGTCAAGACATCCTGGGAGTCGGCGACTGGCTTCTCCCCCTTGCTGCTCCTTGCCAGTGGTCTCATCCATAGAGTTATCGCGCTCTTGTCCACACGAGGTGAGGTATCGTGCCTGAAGACCTCCATCTCCTTGTCTTCCACGAAGTTCGCTTTACTGCAATCGATGCAGCAAGAATTTACGAGGTGGCGCAACCGTCCTTTTGCCAGCTCGGCTTCGGCGACCGACTTGTTTGTGGGCCAATACGCAATGGAAGGATCGCCAGGGTTCTTGGTGGTGCCACCCACTGAATTGTTCCACCATTCCTCCGCAGATGGCTGATCCCTGGCTCCGACCACCACCACAATCTGTGGGGAAAGGACACCACCATAGGTGTGGTTAAAACGTTGCCATTGCATTTTGATATCTTTACAGTCCCCGCTCTTCTTCTCCACGCAATAGATAAGCAGATCCGCTCCGCGCTTGACGACCGTGTCCTTCGTCTCTTCCTCCCTGGACCCAGGTGGCGTCGCTATCTGCGGAACCTGGTAGACACGAAATATGCGCTCTGGGGTGCATTTCATAGCCTCATCAAAGGGAAGCTTGTTTCTTGATTTCTCATCCACGACCGATATCGGGCTGCGAAAGCTCATGGGCCACGTAAGGGAAAAGGATAGGGCGAAGGGATTATGAAAGGTGACAGAGCGTTTTATGGGGAGTTGAGCGACGGGAGCGTCACGGGTGACGTCGCACATGATGACGTTGGCAACATGAGGGCCATGCCCATTCTTCCGTGGAGACAATATGTTACGAATGTCAGAAAACGCAGTGTCGGCCCAGCTGCGTCCAGCAGGCATCCATTGTTCAGTGCGGCAAGTGGTCGTGATCATGTTGATCAGTGCTGTTCTTGATATGTTGCGTCTTTCCCTCAGAGTAGCGTTCTCCATCGGAGACTCGAGTGTCGTCACGCAAGCATAGTTGTCAAAATGCATCTGCAGCGCCGAGAACTGCCTTTCGTTCTTCAGCCACCATGTGTCCATGTTTCCCTCCTGATTCTCCAGCCCTGTGACGACGATGGTGATGGGGACCTTCTTCCTGCAGATTGCGGAATAAAAGAGGTGGTAATTCGTGAGCAACGCGGACCGCACCCGCGTTCCACGCACGCAGTAGATGAGTAGGTCGATCCCGCTCGCTTTGGACAGGTCACGGAGGAGTTGTTTGAGATACGTCTCTGCTTTCTCAGCAGGTACGGTTCCCTGAGTGCCCTCGTCTAACCCTGCGGTATCCCATATGGCGAAACGCTGATCACCTAACTTGAGCAGGTGACGTCTATAGTCTAGTGTGCATCCGACAGCGCTGCTTGACGTTTCGAAAACCTTTTCACCAGCGATCAGGTTGATGAGGGAACTTTTGCCCACGCCTGTCTCTCCGAAAATTACGACATTCTTGACCTCCTACTGGATGCCTCAGTCAAGGAGTCTACTGGTACTCGCGCGATAAACGCACCTTCCTGGATTTCCTCTTGGCTACGTTCGAACCCAAGGTCGTCGTCGGCTGCCAAAGGATGTCAAGAGCTCGTCTCCGAGCATCCAAGAGCAAGAGCACCGTACCTTTCTGAAGACGAGCATAAGGATGTGGGCTAGCCTGAGTTTGCGAAGTAAGCGTTGCGATATTCTTGGGCGCGCTTCCCTCGAGACCTCTCGCTTTTAGTTCGGGCGAATCCTCTGTGCCTAGTATAGTACCGCTCTAACCACACCATGTCGGCCGTGGATGAGGAAACCAGTATTGCTCAGCCCACAAGTACGGAAACAACGTGTTCATTCATAGAACGGGGCAGAGAGACAGGGCGAGTCACAGCCTAGACGTCACTGTTAAACGTGCTCTCCATGCGGAGCACTCGCTCCACGGCATCCCGGGGATCGCTTCAAAGCGGTTCGGAACAAGAGCTCGTGGCGAGGCTATGAGCGCATCGCACCATCGGCGATTAACTGGCAAGTGGAATGTGTTTCAGAGGATATAGCTGACGTTACGAATGATTAGGGCTAGGTTGGTTTCTTCGAGTCGGAACGTTGACGCTGGAAGATAACCGGTAACTGCGCAAGCGCTTGATGGTGTGAAATAAGTTGCGTACAACATCCGTTCCCCACCATCGCTGGCGCTAGATTCCAGGCGTTTCCAGTGGTAACGGAGAAAAAACGATAACTCGGACAACCTAATCACAACGTTCCATAACGTTCAACCAGAGCAAGCGCCGAGCCTTTACATCCACAGCCCCCACCTCGGTAGACAGACTTACGTCGCGCGTAGGGGCCATCGTCCACTCTCTTGTCTATAAATGCAGCAGAGTCCTGTTTTCCACGTTCAACCCCCATCTCGACTCGCGCTTTAATCTAAACCGAACAGATAAACACAGCGGTGAGTGTCATGTTCTTCCATACTGGCTTTCCATCCGAAGCGAACAAGATTTTCAGATGTCCCAGAGAATGTTAATTTCAGAAAACCCTCCATCTTATCAAGTTCAGCGAGCCTGTACTCCCAACGTGCTTATTGTTGGAGAGACAGGCGTCGGGAAAAGCTCCGTCGTCAACCTTATCGCTGGGGAGGAGCTTGCCGTTGTGTCCTCTAGTGCAACTGGCTGCACGATGAAAGCCATTTCCTATGATACCGTCCTCAGCGACAGCCAGGGAGTCGGCCACCACGTTCGTCTGTTCGACACAGTTGGGTTGAACGAACCAAGCCTCAGCAGAAACGACTACCTATCAGCCATCGAACAAGCCAACGTGCTGATCACACAACTCCAGCTCACGGGTGGCATCCGCCTTCTCATTTTTTGCATCCGAGGAGGCAGGATCACCGCTGTCACGCAAAGCAACTATCGTTTGTTCCGCCACATCCTATGCCAGAACCAAGTTCCTGTGGCTTTTGTCATCACTGGGGTGGAGAGCGAGCACCCGATGGAGGCATGGTGGCAGAGGAACGCCGCGATATTCGACAAGTCGAATCTGTTTTGTACTTCGCATGTCTGCGTCACGGCAACTCGCGGACTGAACAACGCTTACGCCAAACAATATCAGCTATCGCGGATCGCGATCCACGGCATGCTTTTGGAGCACTTGTCCAGGACGTCGTGGAGATCTGAACGAACAGCATGGTTTATTCACCTTGCTGGAAAGTTGTTGAAGTGGGTAGCACAGATCAAGGATCGCAAGCGGCTTATCACAGGGCGGCCGAGGACGTTGACAGTAGAAGAGCTGGCACGACATCTTGAAAACAAATGCAACTTCACCCGGGAGGAAGCTATACAGTTGGCTGGTAAAATCTGGGCAAAGCGTATGGAAGGCGCTGAGCCTGGGATTGTCAAGGAGGACGCAGGTGAATTTTCCGACTGTTATTAGCCATGAACGATATTACTACTTTGTATGTTCCTACCACCATATACTTTACTACATGTGTACTTATCCCCGCGGCGTTCTCTACGCCTGGCAACAAATAACACTTATTTTCCTCCAGTAAAGTACGCACACTGCGTAACGTGTAGTACGGCCGCCGATGCATGGCCATATTCTCTCGGATCCACCAACCCACAGCCTGGTCTATTGGCGGAACGAGCATCTCATTCATCGAATCCTCCGCCGCATCCGGTGGCTTGAAACCTTTAGCCGATAGTGAACAGCGCACTGCCTCATGTCCATGCACGTTCGGTCATCATGACATCGCGATGCGCCAGTTTCCAGCTCGCTACCTCCAAGGTCAAGCGTTTCGGATAGGCGACTTTCAAATAACACGAGAGAAATGTGCGTACCAACTTACATATCTCCAGTCAAATCCGTTGATTTATCCGGGTCCCGTGTACGACGTGTTGTTCTCCACGAGTTTCGGTGGTTCCTGCTTGGTACTGCCAGTGGCAACCTATCGCAAACATCGAGAAAGATCAGGAAAGCAGCGAGCCCTGCGATCAACGTGAGCGATGCAACACATGTCCGCGCACTTCCGCCTGTGGCAACAGGAACATGAATGCCTACATAGTCCTCGCACGGATCAACCCGTTCGTTTCATTAATCATTATTAAGGAGACTGTTTGGACTGTGAAGGTACCCGTTGGACATGGAGAGGTCCAGATATGTATCCCCCGTACCTTGGATTAGCTTGGCGTGCGAGATCATCATAATGTCGTATCAAGGAGATGAAGTTCGTGGCTACCTCCTGTTAAGCATGTATAGCGCCTCGCCAGCATCGTCCACCGGTCAAGCCGTGCCGCATGTCCGAGCCATAGCCCATGTCGATTCATCAAAGTACCTGCGATTTATCAACAACTCAGCGTAATCGTCGCACGGTGGCAGATGCAACGCCATGGTCGTGCAATCGGTGAGTTCCGGACAAGCGCAAGGTTCGTTTGAGGAACATGGGATACCCAAGGGCGGGCAGGCTCGCATCGCCGCCAGCCCTGACCTGGGCAAAGCCATCCACAGGGAACATGGTGGACAAAGGGCGGAGAAGGTATCGGCAGTCCCTGTCAGAGTCGTCGTCAGGAGAACCAAAGAAGCATAGTTGAGCTGGGGTGGTCCGACGCTGCAGCAAGGCTAGTACAACCCGATGGTGAGGAAGACTCCCAAAGCACCTCTTGCACGCATTACGGAGGAACCTGAGCTTCTCCACCGAAGGCTCCTGACCAGATTTTAAGCTTCAATTGAGTTCGCCTCCACACAACTTTACGTCCCTGACGGGAAGATCTGTGGACAAACCCAAGTACACAAGTCACATAACTGGTGTACGTTCAATATCGTTCATGGGAAGACAAGTACTCACCCTAAGGGACGAAAGCTTTATTGGCTTTATTTCAGAGTCGTAACTTAGCCTGGGTTTCCCGATCTACTGTGGGAGCATGTACGAAATTTGCCACATTTCGGTCGAATGTCCAGAGTCAGCGACCAATGGCAACTCGAGAATCCTATGTGAGTCCCGAGCAAATCATGCATCGCAAGTGAATCTTTCAGTAAAAGTAACCTGTACCAGCGACCGCCGAATACCAGGCACCACGTGATCATCAAAATGTCAATGGATATATCATGGACGGAAACAACGGCACGCCGACCGACATAGATACAACCAGAAAAACACACGAATCAACGTCTGCTCGTCTTGCCGGCCTTGCGCTTGCCAGAAAACAAATGTTTTGGCTACATTAAACCAGGTTAGTTGTCGAAAGCCCACAAGCGCAAGAGGTGACAAACCTTTTTAACCCTGATAGCACGATCACCCTCTCCAGCCTTGGCGTACATGTTACGCTCGCGCTGACCCAGGTTACGTAGCTTGATGGCTTTGGACGCTTGCTGGTGACGCGTCCAATCAGACCAACACACCAGATCAGGAAGGTCAAAAAATTATTTACCTGGTCGTCCCGCAAACCAGCAAGTTGGCGATTCGTACGGGGCGCTCTCGCGTTCTTCGCGATGACAGCGCCAGAGTTGGCCTTGGCGCGTTTACTGCTGGGCGTTTCCTCGCCATCGACGTCCATCCAATCGTCCTCGCCTTCACCCTCGTCGGCATCGTCGGCATCTTCCATGTCCACGTCCATATCAGCCTCTGCGCGCTTCCGTTTCGCGGCTTGCACCTTGGCAAGTATCCCCGCACGCGCCTCTATACTACTCGGATCGTACCCTGCCTTCTTTAGTTCCGTCGAGAGTTCGCTGAGCGTCCGAAGACCAGCCGTCCGCGGAAGACGGGACTGGTTCTTCTTTGACTTTTTAATGCTCTGAGAGTGGATCTTGTGTGCAAGCGCTTTTTGTGCCTCGGCTTCTTCGCGTTCATCCTCGGAATCGAACTACGTCCAGCTGGGTTTAAGACACAGGATGGAGGGGCGAGTGGGGTAGCGTACCATATCTTCCGCGCTATCGTAGAAGCCTTCAGCTTGGAGTTTTTCCTCTTCACGTTCGAGTGCTTCGAGTTTCTCGGCGATATCGGGATCGACAAAGTCAGCAACATTCTTGCCGTCCATAATCTCGGGGACAATATCAAACTTCCAATCATCGTTTGCCAATAGATAATTGGCTGAACGCATCCAACCATTAACACGATCGAAACCATGAAACCGAATGACATACTTTTCAAGTTGATACTGAAAATGCCATCATGTTCCTCCTCATCCTGCTCGATATCACGAAGAAGTTTCTTCCTATCAGGATCGTTCTTGTCGTACTTTTTGTGCTCCCTGACAGATTCAGGGATAAATGGCGCGCGAACGACATCATCCCGAGGAACAGGTTGCGCGACGTGAATCCGATTGATGATCGAGTTGATCTTGCTCCCCTTGAGCTTCGAGTCGACGCGGTGCGCAAGAAGCGCATCGCAGGCCTTGTTTTTGAGCTCCATGACGCCCTCTTCGGAGTAGCACGACACCTGGACACATTGTACGTTCTCCGAGTCGATGATCTCCTGTACGAGCGCTCGGTTTTCGGGCGTGAGGTCTTCGAGACGTGTGACGTCGATTTTGTTAATGACGAGCACGACCGGTTTCCCCGTAAAGAGCGGTTTGATGGAGTGGAAGAGTTTACACTGCACTCATCGCATCAAGCAGACATGTACGACCGACGAACTACTCACTTGTGCTTCCACCGTATAACCGCACTGTTCGCTAAGATCCATAAAATACAACACGCAACTCTTGAGATGCGCCAGCGCCGTAATACTCTGCATCTCTATCGTATTCATCTCTTCCAGCGGATGGTCCAACACACCAGGGGTATCGATAACCTGCCACCGCAAATACTTGTAGTCCAGATGACCAACGAAGAGCGACTTGGTAGTGAACGCATACGGTTGGACGTCGACATCGGCCCGCGTAACCTTGTTCATGAAGGACGATTTACCAACATTGGGATAGCCACAAACAAGGAGCGTCCGCGTATTGGGATCTATCGCGGGCAAACGGGAAATATGTTGCCGGACCTGCTCGAGGTAGGCCAATGGGTCCTTTTGCCGGCGCATAACAGTGGCCATTCTACAAATGAACGACGCATGAGTGCGAGCACAGGTATAAGGTATGAGCTTCTATGAGACACTCACCGACCGAGCGCGGCCTTTTTGAGCTGTTTGCATCGGTATAAGCTGTCCCCGAACTTGAGCAAGCGCACATAATCCTTGGCTACTTGATCGATCAGATGCCGAGCGGTTCGAAGCTGCCCGAGCGCAAGCTTGTAATGATTCTTATCGTACAGCACGTTCATGAGCGACGCGAGAAAGGGATGTAGGTCCTACGGAGGCACGTTGACGAGCGAAGACATATCGTCGTGCGAGACTCACATCGAGGATCGGGAACTCTGAAAGAATGGCACCAAGTTTTTCGTCGAACGAGTCTTGCGTGAATTTAACCTTGCGCATGTAGAAATTGCGTATACGGCTAATCTTAAAATTTTTGTGGATGACCTAGGACAGTGTGAACCACTTGATCTGGGGATGTTGGTATGGCGTACGGTGGGCGTTTTTCGCTGCGTTTTAGACAAAACGATGTCCAAAAAATCTGCCGCAGTAGGCACTGGCGCTATCGCCTTTAACCCGCTCGTCGACATCGCGATAAAATGTGGAAGTGATCAACCTCGAGATGGAGGTCTAAAATTTTAGGAAGTAAATTCCCACAGACGATGGAGTTAGCTAGGTATTCCTACAGCATGTGAATGGCTACTAGACAAGGGCATCCATGAAGGTTATGAACCAGGTATATCGAAACAGAGGGTAACTAGTAGCAGTAATACTAAATAATTGGACAACAGTAGAGTTCACCGAGCATACGATCACCCAACGGTCATAGATAATCAAGCGTCGAGAATTTAATTTCTCGGTCTAGGCAAGACCAGTCCGCGCAATATGCGAACGGATGATGGCTTCGCCGACTGTATTGGGTTCACATTCAGCACGTGGATTCGCCAGAGAGAGAGGAGACCCACCGTTGACGATGATGGCTTGAGTAGCGCGAATATCCTGCAAAGCATGAGCTAGACCGATGAAGGATGGACAAATCAGACGTACGAGCATGGAAGTGAAATGCTAAAAAGGCGATCAACACACGAAGCCGGTCGCAATGCGGGTAACCACGTACTGCGTACAGCGCCCTACGCCCGATATCATTACGCCTGTGCACTTGAATGAAGTGGGCGCGGAAATACTCTGATACGTCGGCAAACGTGTTTGGACGATCACCATAAGACGTAATGCTACACAACATAAAACGACTGCAGTGAGCACGGCCGAACAAACATTGAAGACAACGTCACGCACTACTTCCGGACTTTGATGCCGTCTTCCAGCTTTTTCTTCAAAAGATCGACCTGTTTGGAACATGTATCAGTGGAAGCACGAAAGATGCTCCCAAGCAACTACCTTGTTGAGCAAAAGCACCAAGTGCGAATTCTTCAACAGTTTGTTGGAACAGATGGCCGTAAAAAGTTGCAGTGAATCGTCTACTCTGTTCGTCCGGGCGTCCTCTTCGAGATACTACATTTGGATATCGAAGAGGGGAGGCGGTGTTTTCAGCGCCAACCGTGATACATATGGAAATAAATACCTGATCAAACGCGCTGATGGGAGCCAAGAAGATGATCGCTGTGGCTGCCAGTGGAAAAACTGTGTAAGAGCTGGGTCACGGGCATAGCGACCATGCTATGCAGTTCCCACTCGGTAGGGCGCAAGACAGAATGAAACAACATACCGTCGTCGAAGTAGGGTACCCAGGCATGTCTCTAATGTGCGAACGTGAAGATGAGACACAATCAAATCGTGACATGGCTTCGACTTGCCTGACCACGCTGTGGAAGATGGCATATGAGATGCTGTCCCAGAATGATGTGAAGTTGTTACTTACTGCACCGCCAACGTCGTACATGAGCCAGTTGTACCGAGAACCACAGAGTTCGACGTCGAACGAGTGCTCAGCAACACCCAGCGTTTGTAGACGGACGTTGAGCAAATCAACTGTGGGAACGTGATCAGCGAGTACGTCTTGGCGAGCAACAGACGTTACCTGTCGTCGGCAAATAGTCTGGCTCCGAGATCCGCTTCACGTTATCCAAAAAACTGAGCGAGAATTTAGCAACGGTCAGGGTGTCGAGACCGCGACGTACAATGGTGCCGATTCGTCTAGTCGTATTCTGCGGTTGTTCAGCAGTATCTGAACAGCGGGGTGTTTCCAAAGCTGGTCGATTTCGTCTTGAACGGAGTGAAGCGTTCTTGAAGCGAGGTTCGTTACATGCGCGACTGCGGGAGAAGGGCCGCCAGTTGCTGGGACCGCCCTACTACGGTTTGGAGACAGTGGAGTGACGAGCGCCTGCCACCCTGCACGGACAAACACGCCCGAACGGCCGCCAGTCACGGAGACGCCGCCACTTAGCTCGGACGCAAGGGAATCTTCCATCGAGATAAGGCTGAGGAGTTTGGTTCTCAGTTGCGATATGTCACGACTGACGTCGCCGAGGGGAGCAAGGGCATGTGCGACGGCCTGTCCCTCTGTCGAGTCATCCGACCCGAGGTTGGCAAGCTCAAAGTCGAGTTCGTCGAGAATCATCCGCACAGCCTTGATGATGTTGAAGTAGACCACGGGTCGCCAGAGAGGACGTTCGTGTTCGAGGGTCTGGTGAGCATAGTATAGTTGGAACTGCTTCTGTAAAGTGGACTTGCCAGACTCGGCTTGGCCGAGGAGCATAACTGGAGTGTGGCAGGTATGAGCTGAACACATATGTCGGCGTGGACCATCGATGACCGCACCTTTCACCTGCTTTCTTTCGGCATCCCTTTTTCGTACCCAATCTCGCTATAGAGATGAATGAGGAGGGGAAAGAGAGGGTAGGATGGGAGAGACGCCCACCCTGAGTTCCTCGTCTATTCTTTGGCTGATGCGCGCTGCGTTTTCGTCGTAGTAAGGAGATGCCTTTGAAGTACCACCAATAGATTGAAGTAGGATCGGTTCTGAGGTGGAATGGGCGTGTCCGACTCGTTTACTCATGTCCGGTGACGGTCGCGGTGGTAAACGCTCGAGCGCAACGAGTTAATTGCACCCCCGACAAAAAAGAGTCCCACGTATGTACCGACGGGGCAAAGAAGCTGATCAAGTTGTACTGCCATCAAACTCGCCATTAGGAAATCCTTTGAAACGGGTGCCAGCATCTCGTCCCTGACGTGGCGCCCTAACCGAGTAATACCAGAGGTTCGCTCCATACTCACTTTTTCGCGGATTGGATGCGTTGTCGCCGGGAACCGTCGGAATAGGTTTGAGACATCAACGAGGCAGTGTTGGTGGTAGTACCTGTAGATCTTCGGAACTGACTCTCTCCATTCAGGTACCCTCCAAGTTCTATTCGGCCCCCGCGAGGTAAGTGGCAAAGAAATGACAGTCAAGCTCCGACGATGTTCGACGGGTCACCATCATCACCACCGAATGGTATCACGTCGCCTTTCCGACTTGTCCCTAGTCGTTACCATCTTGCCATGTGGTCGAGACAATGAGTATGGCGATTGCTGTGGGACGAGCCTTGTGAAATCACTGGGTACAAATGCGACGCCACCATCAATCGGCCTCTCATCGAATACCGCCAACGTTGTTGTCGGATCCTACGAGGTACTGCCTTCACAGCGGTAATTTGTCCTATCTGAGACACGTACTCGTGGCTGCAACGACCAGAGATGCGTTTCAGCGCAACGCTGGTCATGTCAAGATGCGCGAGTGTAGTCCTGCTAGCGTGAATAGAACATGAGAACAGGACCAACCCTGTAGCAAATCTTGGTATCGTTCGTAGTGTTGCGAGCGATAATCCCGAGGTGTTCCAGCATGCAGTGCATCAGGGTTTGACAATGCTTCGGTTATCAATCTCGTCCTTTTTCAGGCTTGACCAACCTCGACTGAGATGGTGACAACAGCGCAAGCAGACAAGCATCTCCTATGGCATCCACGGCGACAACACAAGTTTGTAGTCGGCGGGAGTTCGCAAATGTCCATGTACGAATGGGCAGCGGATCGCTCGGAAATACGCCATCTAAGTTCCCAGAGCGACCTCTCGTTCATGAAGGTGTGCATTCGTGTCAGTCACGATCATCATCTTACTGATCTTTCCATGGGCAGTGTTTCGCCTGGTCACCAGATCCCGCCTTTGACGATCTGTTCGCTATCGGACTCACGTCGGGACGCGTCGACCTCGTTCGTCTCGAAGCGACCAAGGTAGCCCGAAACGGCGTGCTCTCCAGCGGACCCGTCGTCTCCCTCACCGTGCGCAACTCACGCGCGTGCAACGCACTCGCATTCTGCGAAGCCGATCCAAACTATCTCGCTGTCGGCCTCGACAAGGTCCGCGGAGACGCGAGCCTCACTATCTGGGACGTCCAGTCCTGTATCCCCGCTTTATCCCTTGCCACAGGGTCCGCCGGCGACGCGAGCGCAGCACGGCCGCACCCTCGGATAGCAAGGTCGGACGTCGGCCCGCGAGCGGACCCGCGTATCCTCCAACAGCACGCACAGACCGAGGTAGTCTCCGCGTTGTCGTTCCTCCCACAATCCACCCATCTCTTGCTGGCGGGTATATCCGCCCGCTGGCTCCGCCTGTTCGACCTGCGCACCCCGAACCCGCCCGCGTCCAACGTGGCGAGCAAGGTTTCAGGGATCGCTACCAATCCGGGCGACGCGAACCAGGTGGCGTGCTGTGGCGATGCGACGGTGACACTTTGGGACGTACGTAGGTTGTCAAATCCCTTGTTGATGTTTTCTGAAAGGGACGCGGCCGCCGACGGGGCGAGGCCTCGTCCTGGGTCGATCATACATCGGATCGAGTTCTCGAGTACGCGCAGGGGGCAGTTGGCTGCGATGGAAAAGGATGCGACGTATGTGCGGTTCTGGGATCTGCAACATGCCCAAGCGACGGATGGAACGTCTGACGAAGATCAGTCGAGGGACTCGTCACGTTCGCGAGTACCTCGGAGATCTTGGACGAACTTGCCCTGGGCTACCTCTGTGCCTGGCATAAAGCAAAGCACATCCGAACTTCAAGAACCCTTTCCATTGGTCCTCGCTGACACCCGCAAGAGTAAGCCTCACGTCCCATTGACTACCTACAACAGTTGACGCGCGTACAGCGAAACGCTTCAATCGACCCCTCGCGTCATTCACGTTCGTACCCCACTCGCGTCCACACTCGCTCACGTCCGAGGTCATGGTCGTCACCAAAGAGGGCGACCTAGAACTCTACGCAGTACATGACACGCCAAAGCAGCTTGCATGGAGCGCTCGCGGAGACCTTGCGATCGGCATCGGACGATCTCATAAGCTGATCCCGGGGTTCCAGGAGCAGGACAAAGAAATATCTTTGCAGCCATGGGACGTCTCCAGGGCCCCGGACGACCAGTTCGCATCGGGGCCCCGGGCCAAGGCGACCGCGACTGCGGGCGGTGCAGAGTTCACAGAGGACAGACGGGACGCCGACGAGTTTGGCGTCCGGGAGTGCGCGGGGAGTGGGAAACCGTCCAAGTCGAGGACGTATAGCCCTGCGTCGTTTCGGCATTACCCTCTGGAGCTGTCGACCGTGCGGGGCGATGCTTCTGCACTTACGGAACGCGCGCTTGAGCAGCCGGACCGGCATGCGGGGACCGGCGAAGAGGGAAAGAAGAAGGCTGTACGTGCGCAAGTTGACAGGTCTGCTGCGCCGAGGGGCAAGAAGCATTCCCTGCGTGCGATTTACCAGGTCATCGAGGATGACGTGTCGATGGTGATGAGGCACCGGGTGGTCCGTGGCTACGGCATCAGAAGCGTATGTTCTCCCGCCGATACCGATCGACGTTCGTCTCATCTGATTTGCTAGGTCTCTCATAATGCTGACATCATGCAAGACGATCACGCGCTGTCGGGTACGCTGTCTACGCTCTGGCGGTGGATGCGTCGTACGTCGACCCGATCGATGCGTTGAGAGTGCTTATAGCTGCCGTATCTAGACTCGAGAGACATCGCGTGCTCTCCCACGTCGAGAATCCACGGATACGATTTCTCGAATCAAGGGCTGATGGGAATATGGGAAGGTTTCCAGGCGTTGCCCCAGTCATCGGACCCCAGGGATTCCGTGAGCGTGCTCAACGACATACAACTGACGGCCCCCGCGTTCGAGACGGGTTCCGCGCCGACCGTAGGCCTCCCTACTGCCTTTTCTCAGTCGTTCGAGGACTTGTCGTATGGAGATTTCAACGCAGCTATTACGGCGATACTCTCTCGGCACGGTGTAGAGAAGGCGTCTTGGTCGCCGACGTTACGGACGAACAAGTCAGCGCAACGAGAGCTGGCGCTCCAGCTGTGTGGGTGGTACTTGAAAGAGGATGCGCTCTCGGATGCGATCAAAAAGTATGGCATCATGTTGGTCGTCGTTGGCGTGTTCTAAGTGCGTGTACAGATGGGAAAAGGATGGGCAGCAGTCCCGTGCTGTTTGCTGGCTCGTGTTTACGAGACAGTACACCAGGGCCCTCGAGGTCCTCATGCGGAGTAAAGGTATGCTCTTCACATATCCGTGTTTGCCTCCCCAGCTGATCGAGTCACAGACGAGATGCACCATCTGATGACTGGGACGCTCGCTGCGCTCATTCCGGGAGGCACGACGAGCAGCGAATTGCGAGACCATTCCGAGCGGTTGATCGTCCGACTTCAAGATCCCTACTTTCGCGCCATGTTGACGCAGCTCACGTCAAAAGACTGGTCCGAGGTGCTCGAGGAGGAGGCGCTTCCCCTCCGTGAGCGACTCGCCATCGCATTTCAGTTTCTCGAAGATAGGGCTCTATCGACGTACCTCCATCGTATCGCCGAACGGGCATCTGCCAAAGGGGATATCGAAGGCCTCATCATTACTGGGCTCACCCCGGGTGGGATGGATATCTTGCAAAACTACGTTGATTGCACGGGGGACATTCAAACGGCGGCGATCCTCTCATCTTATGTCTGTCCGGCCAAGTTCTCTGATATGAGGGCCGAGCGATGGCTGGAGGCATACCGGGACCTGCTCGACGGGTTCCGGCTGTTCCATCATCGGGTCACGTTCGACATTGAGCGTGGTGAGATTCTCCAGGAGGCGGTGCAGAATGGGAATTTGCCGCCCTTTGAATGGGCACCGAAGCATGTGCTCATACGGTGCAATTATTGTTCCAAGCCGATGAACGCTTCGATTGCCGATGTGGGGAACAAGAGCCGGGTGCGTACGCGTGCCATGTGATGGCTTTTGCTAAACGGGTCAGTAGCCCACCGCTTGTCCGAATTGTAGCCGTGGTCTACCGCGGTGCTGTGTCTGTTTGATGACGCTGAGCATGACACCCGATGCGAATCGGAATGCCGAGCTCTTGAGCACACGTGCAGAGTTCAAAGGTATGGGTATGTTCACGCCCTCTGTCTGTGTACGGTCTGACGTTGGACATTAGATACGATCGAGGACGCCATCGTGATCTGTCAGACGTGCAGACACGGTGGCCACGCGTCGCATATCCTTGACTGGTTTTTCGGCGAAGAGGGCAACCGTGCGCGTGGTGTATGTCCGGTTGCGGATTGTGACTGTCGTTGCGGAGACGAATTCTAGATACTGTCATATTTGACACGAATGATCGTATGTGTAGCTTGCACCACTATCTAGAAAACCATCATGGCTCGTTGCACGCGGCAAGAAGCGTAGTGCTGCTAGCGAAAGCGAAGCCCTCCTTGGTTGGTTTGCGCCAGACGATAATGACTCTTTCTCGTGGGCGGTGAGGAAGAGGGATAAGGAGTCCGGCAAGTGTTGTCGAGAAAAAGTTTCGACTTTTTTATATTTGTTTGGAGTTGTTGCTGTGCCGGGATTGACCGGGCCGTGAGTGTGATGATGACGAACTGCAGAGTCCGTGCCACGACCCGAATACAATGTGCACCGTACGGGACTTGTCCAGGGCCAGGGAAACATATGCCCAGTACTATCATGCCATGACCGCACCCAAGCCCTCTCCGACACAGCGCCGACTCGGCCAAGATGAGCACCACGTTCTCGGAATGGCAAGCACGGAATAAGTTTGTCGTCACCTGTCGTCGTTCCGCGTCGATCGCTCGGATCAACCTCGGACCACTGTCCGGTCGCTTCAAAAGCCGACCAAGTACGATATCCTGGAATTCGTGCGCGAGTTCCGGGCGCTGTGGGACGAGGATCGGGAAAAGTGCAATACCTCGTTCGAAAACTGCTCGTGTTTGCCGTGAGCGTGCGATATCTTGTCATGTTCGGGTCTGTGCTTATGCTTGTCTAGTGTCTGAGTGCATACATCTTTACGCACCCGAAATTACTATGCGTGGCCGACAAGTCAAAGTGCGCGTCGAGATTCACGACGTGTTTGATGGGTTGTGTTGGATTCGTTTCTACGCGTGACGCAGGAATGGATCGATAGACAAGAAGAGTGGTGCCTCGTCAACTACCAACGTATCAAATCGGACCTCGCTATAGTAGCTTCCTCGAGCAGGTAACGTATGCATGCCGATCGATCTTCTTTCTTTCTGAATATCGTACAAGTCACGGGTGGTACAACACGGTTGTAACCAGCAACTCTTGGATCGGACGAGACCCCACCGCTTGGATATCCATGGTCTGGCTGCGTTGGTGATCATCTATTTCACCGACCAGAGTCACGTACAATCCTTCTGCCCCATGAAAGATGACGAAGCGCAAGGGATCCTGGATTTGTCACAAGAGGCGAGACTCGCCTTGTGCTAGCGCCTCGGTGAAATTGACATGCTCCGAGTAGATCTAAAACCTGACCACCTCAATGGTGATACAAGCGCCGGTTTCTGGACGCGGTCGTAAGGAAAGTCTCGCTTATACCCCCAATCGTTGAATATCACTGGCGTCGATCAAGTCGCTAGCACCGGCGATCGGGGTGGCTTTGGTGACATATTCCGTGGAGAGTTGTCCGGGAGAGTCGTCGTCCTAAAGGAACTGCACGCATCAGGTCGCACGGCCGACAATTACCTAAAGGCGAGGTGCCTTGCGCAGTGGGACCATTTGCTGATGTTCCATGCAGGATTTCTGTCAAGAGGCGGTCGTATGGAGAAACGTACACCACAAGAACTGTCTTCTGTTTTACGGCGTCGCCAACGTCGATGACGATGGCATACCAAGAACCCGTCTGGTGTCCCCGTGGACGGCCAACGGGAACCTGAACGCCTACCTCTCCCGCAATCCAGACGTACCGCGTCTGCCCTTGGTACGTCCCATTGACAAAGAAACGCGCGATGTGACCGACCTCGACCATGACCGGCTACTCCACATCGCAAGCGGGCAAGAGTACTTGCACGCCATGCAACCCACCATCGTCCACGGCGACCTCAAAAGCGTAAGCATCCGCTCCAAATCCTCACAGCAGACAGAAACAGTAGACGCTCACGACACGCAGCTCAACATCTTCGCTACCGTCTCGAAGCGGGCATGTCTCGCCGATTTTGGCCTCGCGACCGTACACGACGGGCAAGTATCCGCAACGACGACGACGACCGTCCAGGGGGTGTACGGTACAGCGGGGTACATGGCACCCGAGCTCGTTCCGCTGTGTGAAGATCCGAACGAGGCATTGCTCCTCGCGCAGCTCGACCGTCGGCGATGCGACATGTTTGCGCTCGGGTGCGTCGCGTACGAGGTACATACGTGCGTGTGCATTCGTACGATTTGGACTTTGAACTTGAACTTGGGCGACCGCATGCCATGCATACGCATACGGTAGGCATACACCGGCGGTCCACCCTTCCATGGGAACCTACTCACCGTACGCAACCAAGCTCTCCTTAGCGGCCATCGACCACACCGGCCCACCGACGCGCGCGCGCTCAGGCTCGGGCTCGACGACGACGACATGTGGTTGTTCATCGAGAGTCTGTGGGCACAGCGCCCCGAGGTACGGCTCGTCGCTGCGTCGGCGCGGGATTTCTTGTGGTGCTAGGTGTCCCTTGCTGGGCTGGGATCATCGGAGCCGTCGGGCGCGGGTGTGGGGGATCCCGATCCCGGGTTCTTGAGCGGGATGGTCGTGGCCAGGGACGTGTTTGGATTGTAAATCGACATCTCTCACCAAACTACAGCGGGACATTTTGCGTATTTGGGATTTGGTCGGGAACCTACCACATGCTATCATACTGCATCGACATCCTACGTGCACATATACATTTGCCATCGAAAAAAGAAAAAGAAAAGTTTCAAGATGAATCGGCCTGCCTCGTATATTCACCATGGCCGTAAATCAAAAACGAACATGCCCCCACCCACGATGCACACATGTCACCTCACACGTCGAATCGGAACCCGTCGTCGTCGTCGAACGCGTCTTCCAATACGACCAATCCTTCGAGATCCTTCTTCACGTCTTCCAAACTTTTGTTCCTTATATGAATAGCCACATGTGTGTTGGATTCGAACTCGGCTTTGGTGATCGTTCCGGACCGGGGACGCCCAGTGTTTGGCGAGGTGTTGGCAAGCGGGATAGGGTGCCGCAGAGTGGGGGTGACGACGCTAGGTTGAGCTACTGCTACTTTACTCTTGGCGGGTACCGTCGACACGGTAGACCGCGTTGCAGGTTTTGTCGTCGGGCGAGAGAGAGACGTCGCGCGGGTAAGCTGAGTGGTGCTCGTGCGCACCAGTGGCGTCGAACGCGCAACGGATGGTGTGCGCGTCGTCGCTCTCGACGTGGGGGCGCGTGTCACGGGTTGCGAAGATGACGTTCGTGCACCGGTAGCTGTGGGGCGAGCAGCCGACATAGTGGGTGATCGTCGGATGGGGGGTGGTGGTGGTGCTCGAGAATATATTGTGGCGACCGTGCGCGTTGCCGGTGTGGTTCGCTGTACTGCTGGGCGGGCGGTGGGTTTGTTGCGGGTGGACCTATGCTTTGGGACCGTTGAGGGTTGGGGTTTGGTTTCTGGCGCGGGTTTAGCCCGCGCAAAAGGGCTGTCGTCCTCTGCCGGGGTTAAGTGGCGTTGATTAACAGTTAAAGTCTACATGTGGATGCTCACCGATTTCTTGTTGTGGTAGGGCGGGCGGTGTAAAAAAGTTACTTTCAGAGGCGTCGACGGTAAAAGTAACGTTGGCACTTGGGGGATCGTCCTCCAGAGTATACGTGCGTATGAGGGCCATCAAGGTTTTACCGACCTCCCTGTAATTTGGCATTTCAAAGGGAGGCTCGTATGGAACGTCTGTCCCAACATCAACTTGCAACGAACGCGATAAAACAACTAACGCCTACCCTCGACCTTTGGTGGCATGTACTCGATTTCATCGCAACTCTCTTCTTCAATCGATTGGTTTGTAATGGGTGCATCCACTTCGATTTCAATATCGCTCACGTCCCAATGTTTACCGTTGGTGATGGGAGTCTCGAAAGCCTTACTTGCGCTACGAGGCAAGCGATCGTGTTTCCGTACAGAGCTAGGACGAAGCGAGCCATCCCCCAGAGCAGGTTTGGCGATCTTTGCGCCAGTGGCCGATGACTGGTTGGCAGTACGGTTCGGAAAAGGTGTCTTGTCGCCAAGGGGGCGAACGGCAGGGGTGTCCTTCAGCTTAGAAGGACCGACCTGTTTGCCAGGGAGGTCTTTGAGTACCCGGTCTGTTTCTGTCGGTGGACGCGTCAAGTAGACGGTAATGGCATGGACGTGCACTCACGCAGGGTCTTTGATTGGAGCGGTGTGTTTTGAACTACCTTCCTCCCCTTGCCTATGACAGTCATCGGGGCATTGCGGACCGTATTTTCTTGCAGGACATTCCGTGTCTTGGCAAGCATCCTACCTGGTGTTTTGGTCGACATGTTCCTGTCGACGTCGAGAGGCAGGCCAACTGGCCGTGCACTGAGCATCTTGTCGCTCGGAGTGAACTATGACAAAGACAAAACACGAACCAAGACGCGGTCACATGATCCTCACAAAACAAGTTATTTCCTCCCATCTAACCCTAACCTTACCATTCACACATGATCTTTCCCTAAACTTCTAGCATTACAGGGAAAGCGGAGTAACCACACCGCTGACTTTAAATGATGAATAGAATGACTACCACACAAGGCCAATACTGTGTACTATCACAACAAGTTTGTTGTTCAACATGATTTATATTCATTTTTGTACATAAACTAGCAAACATCCATCAGACAGACGCTCAACTCGCTGGTTCCGACACACCGAGCTGCAAGCAACCCGACGATGCACAGAACCAAACGTCCTCGAGATCCCACCGAAGTGAAGACCATGTTCTCTGTCGAACGAGCGAGCGCGGATGTCATCGATTGGATTTGAAGGATGTGGCATGTGTAAACATGCGAGACTCGAGTTAGTTTCTATAAAATAGATCCTAGCTGAGTATGTTCTAAGGATTCAAAAATGCGGAGGCGCGGACTATATAGATATTTTGGTTGGTCCGTGCGCTGATGCACGTGATCTCCTTGTAGCCAGTACCGTCGTAATCAATGTGGAAAGAGAAAACGTTTAGCTTAATTGCTATGCACCCATAGAACGAGTAACCCCGATGATCGCAGTTCCTGGTACACAAGCAAAGCAGATCAAAGTATGACACGTTCTCACCCAGTCTTGTACTAAGTGTGCATGCACGCACAAACTTCATCTCTACGCTGAAACCTTTCTCTTACAGTTACGACGGCATTTCCGCATGTCGCTCCAGTTTCAATACCGAAACGTCCCTTACCTGCGGCAGTAATGATGGTATGAGAGAAGACGCTTGGATGGATCAGACCGGCTTCGTCTCGACTCTGTTCGATGCTTGTACGAGCTTAGCCATCCACGCTGAGACGTTCCCTTACTCGGAATAATCGTGGTACCGCTGATGTGTCGTCGCGATCGTCGCAGACAGGGGCTCAGCATGACCTGTTTGAACCCGTTGAATCCCCCACCAAGTGCATGCACACGTGAGTTTATATCTCGCTTCTGAAACGTTCCTTACCCTATGGCAGACGTTGGGGTGACCCCTGACGAACGGGGACCTCGATGAGAGCCAAGTATAAGTAGGGGATCCTGCTCGTGACTGGAGGTATAACAATCGCGCCGGTAGCAATGTCTTTTGTCGCCCTCTCCTTGACGCTACTCTCTTTCCTTCATTGGGTGAACTCCTTTGGACCATGTTCAGACGAGCTTGTCGCCGCTTCATACTACGCTGGCTGGCACGCCACCAGGGGGTTCCCTCTCTCGGACATCAGTTGGGACAAGTACAACACACTAATTTACTCTTTTGCGTGAGTCAGCTTGACCTCGTTTCCCCGATTTTTCGGCAAGTGGTTGACTATTCGTGGACAGCGCTACTACTCCCAGCGTCTCCAGTATCTCCTTGAATGGATCAGATCCGTCACTCCTCCCCGACTTTGTGTCTCAAGCGCATGAACATGTGGGTGTATCCACTGTGTACTGAAACGATAACCTATTTGTATCACTTAGAATGTTGCTGCGCATATTGGACTCGGAGGATGGAGTGGAGGCCGTTGGTTTTCATCCAATGTAGCAACCCCGGAAAACCGCACTGCCTTCGTGCAGACCATTGCGGACTTCCTAGTTCAATATGACCTCGACGGCATCAACTTTGAGTATATATTGCTGGTTTTTCTCGGTTGACGAATGCTCAATGTCACCTACCAGTTGGGAACACCCAAACAGACAGGGCATTGGTTGCAACGCTATCAGTACCAACGATACAGGGAACTTTCTTCACTTCCTCCAAGAGTTCCGCGCCCATCCCGTCGGGGCTGCCTTGACAGTCGCTGCCTCGGTGTCGATCACCCCGTTCTATGACGCGTCCAGCAACCCTTCCGCGAATGTGTCCGCGTTCGCTGACGTCCTTGACTACATAAACGTCATGGACTATGATGTTTGGGGCTCGTGGTCACCGACAGTTGGACCCAACGCACCCTTGAACGACGCGTGTGCTCCTCCCGCTGACCAGCAAGGATCCGCTGTTTCTGCCGTCAAGGCCTGGACCGCCGCCGGCATACCAGCCAACAAGATCGTGCTCAATCTCGTATCATACGGTTACTCCTTCAGCGTTGCCCCTTCCGATGCGTTCGTCCAGAGTTCCGACACCGAACTGGCTGCATACCCCAAATTCAACGCCTCAAGCCAACCGGTCGGCGATGCGTGGGGTAGCACGGGCGGCGTCGACTCTTGTGGGGTTTTCCAGAAATCCGGTGGTTCCTTTCGCCTGTGGGGCATGGTCGACGGAGGCTTCCTGGACACGGATGGGAACCCAGCGCCGGGAATTTACCACCGCTACGACGAATGCAGTCAAACTGTTGAGTGACTTTACCATGTCCGCGTGTCGTGCGTTCCTGAGAATCTTTATTCAGTGCTACGTCTACAACAAAACGTCCGAGGTGATGATTTCGTACGATGATGCGCAGTCGATCGCTGCCAAGGGCGAATTTATCATGGATGCTGGTCTCAAAGGGTTCGCCTTCTGGGAGACCGGAGGTGACTATCATGATATCCTCCTTGATTCCGTTAGGAGCGCGACTGGGTTGGACAAGTCCCAAGCCTCTAAGAAATTCAAGAGAGCTAGTAAGCGTGCTCTCAAGAGCCGCTTGCAATTTTAGAGTAGTCGTTCGTTTTATGTCAAGAGTACTTTGATCGCTTGGACGCTCTCGCTCCTCTTTTACTGGTGCTTGGTACCTTAGCTTGTTCAGACCTTCCTTTATACATAGTTTGTTTAGCGCTAGTATTTATTTTGCCGACAGCGCTAAGTTATTGCTTTATATGAAGGATCGATCATGCTGACGCCACTGGTGACTTGACATGATCTTCCTGTCAAGTTGCCATCGTGGATGCCCGAGGGCGTATTCCGGCGGCCCGGATCTATAGATGTGCCAGTCTCTCACTACAGGCCAGCAAGAGACTGGCAAATTCCCAAGGTCGACCAGGACATAGTCCGAGCTTGATCATAAGACACAGTAGAGCATGTGGTCATTCTATCTTTGGTCGGCATCATGCTGACCAGTTCCGCAGCCATGTGAATAACCCCGGTGAAAGTTCACTATGGATCTGCAGGTTGAATGGGGTCTTTCCGCATGTTCGCCATCGTGTTTCGTATCCCAACCGATGGAAGAGTTGTCAATATCCATTGCACGTAATATCTCGTCACCGCGAAAACGTCAATCAGCTTAAGCGTTCATCTCACTCGCATTCTTCGGTTTGTTTAGTCCAGGATAAAATCTGATGGCATTTCATCAGTGCCGATCCGAAAACAAACCGAAATACGGACGGGAGGGAGCTACATATATAAGTAGGCCATCGCGGGGGGAGCCCACCACACTCGGCTCACTTCTGGAATCCGAGCGATCAGCGATGATGTCCTTTGCAACGCTTTCCCTGGCAGGTCTCTCTGTCCTCGGAGGGGTCACCGCCCTCCCGTGGTTCCCTCGTAATAACGAGCCTGTCGCGGCCGCCTGGTATGCGAGTTGGCACGCCACGGCAGGGTTCCCCCTCTCGGACGTCAGTTGGGACAAGTACAACACGCTGATATACTCTTTTGCGTGCGTTTGCTTGATTTGATTACCCCTGATTTTCAAAAAGGAGTTGACCGTTCGCGCCTAGTACCACGACACCGGACGTCTGGGAGCTTTCCTTGGATGGAACTGATCCGTCGCTTCTCGAGGACTTTGTGTGTCAGGCACATGATAATGTGAGCGTATCCCCTGGATGTTGAAACAACCGCTTACTTGTGTCACTCAGAATGTCGCCGCGCATGTTGCAATCGGAGGTTGGGGTGGAAGCCGATGGTTCTCATCCAACGTCGCGACCGCTGAAAACCGTACAGCTTTTGTGCAGACCGTCGTGGATTTCGCCCTACAATACGATCTGGACGGCATCGACTTTGAGTATGTCTTGGTGGTTTTCCTCACGGCAAACGTTGAATGTCACCTACCAGTTGGGAATACCCTAACCAACAGGGCATTGGTTGTAACACGATCAGTCCCGAGGACACGCAGAACTTCCTTTATTTCCTTGAAGAGCTCCGCGAAAATCCTGTCGGGTCCTTGTTGACGCTCTCTGCAGCGACTTCGATCTTCCCCTTCCGTGATGCATCTGGCAATCCTTCCACGGATGTATCCGCGTTCGCCAAGGTCTTTGACTACATTGCCATCATGAACTACGACATCTGGGGTGGGTGGTCGTCGGCAGTTGGACCCAACGCACCTCTGTATGATGCATGTGCGCCTTCCGGCTACCAAATGGGCTCTGCAGAGTCTGCGGTCAAGGCCTGGACCGCCGCTGGCATGCCAGCCGACCAGATCGTGCTTGCTGTCGCTGCCTATGGCCACTCGTTTAGCGTCCCCCCTTCCGATGCATTGTGCGAAGATGAACTCGTTCCGTACCCCAAGTTCAATGCTTCCAACCAGCCACTTGGTGATGTATGGGATGATACTCCCAGTGTTGATGCTTGTGGTGTTTATCAGGGGCCCGGTGGTACCTTCCGCTTGTGGGGTCTCATTGATGGGGGGTTCCTGGACGAGAATGGGAACCCAGAGCCCGATATCTATTACCGTTATGACGATTGCAGTCAAACCGTTGAGTGACCTCCATTTCGCACGTCGTCGCTTCTGACGATCTTGTTTTCAGCCTTATGTTTACAACAAAACGTCCGAAGTCATGGTTTCGTTCGATAACGCTCAATCGTTCGCCGTCAAGGGTAGCTTCATCAAGGACACCGGTCTCAGAGGGTTTTCGATGTGGGAAGCTGGAGGCGACTACAATAACATTCTCCTCGACTCTATTAGGTCCTCTGCTGGATTTTGACATGACGACGAGCGCCACGCCATAAAGATCACGTACCGTACGCGCCATTTGTAGATAGTTCTCTTTCCGTTCTACTTGCGCTTTCGCGTTGAACACGACAAATAACTGCAGTTCTTATGGACGAGGTTGACGAGGAAGTTTATGTTACGCCGACCGCCAACGATGAAACAGCCGAAACGGTAACAGGGTGGCCATGGCCGCCACGCTTTCCCCGCTCCGACGACCCCTCTGTTGGCGTGGACCAGCGAACCTATGATAATCTCGTTCGGTACACAAAGTATGCGTCCGGGGCTTACCAGCTGTTATGTCCTCGTCCGATGGGAAACACACTCGTAACTCAGGTCAGTGGATCGCTGCCGATCGAGGGTCAGAGCGAAGGGGGTAATTGGGCTGACGACGCATTACCAGTTCCAGGACATCGTCACATCCACAAAAGGGTTTATCGCGAGGGATGACAAGCGCGAAGAACTGGTCGTCGCGTTCAGAGGCACGACGGATGTTATCAGCATCCTTCTTGGTGCGCACCTCCACCCGCCTTACTAGTACAGGCTAACGTGATCGGACGGTCCAACGCAGATACCTCTATCGTGCTCGCGCCTTTGCAAGGGCCCGGCCTTCCTCCACTGGATCCTTCCTCGGTCGTACGTTCGGCCGGACCACACGTTCATGTCGGCTTCCTCCTCGCATACGGGAGCATCGCACAGACGGTTCTGGATGGTCTCGAATCTCAGTTACGAACGTTTCCGTCATACAATATCGTCGTCTGCGGTAATCTCGGCTGCTTTCATCATGCTGTATCAGTTATTGATTGACACTTGACGCCAGGTCATTCACTTGGGGTAACCGATTTGTGGCTTGTATTTGCTCGAGCAGCACCGTCAGTGACGTTTGAACCTTTTGACATAACAGGGATCTATCGCGAGCATAGCTTCGGTTGCTTTTAGCCATACGTTTACTGGCAAGTGTGTCACGCTGTACACTTTTGGTGAGACATCCTTGCAACGTCATCGCATTGGACGATTAAAACCGAGAATCGTAAGGTCAACCTCGTACCGGAGATCGTCCCTTTTCGGAGTTGGTAGAACGTGCCATCGGTACCAGTAACGTTTATCGATGTGAGTCCCAGTGCCGGATATAGTCTTTCCTTGTGATCACGAGGATACGTAGGTGTACACTCGATCGGTGCGTTCTAGGCTCGAATTATCATCGATACATCCATGTGATACTGATGCGTTGTCAGACGGCGTTCCAACAATGATTCCTACTCAACTTGGTTATCGACATTTGTATGTTACTCTCCCCGCTTCTAGTCCCCATCTGATCTCACCAACATGTCTGTAGCGGTGCAGAATATTGGCAATTTGCTGAACTAGGTTGGAGTTTCGCTTTATCTACTCCCGTCTGTTCTTGGAACTGCGATGTGGCAGCGGCTCGTGTTTTTCTCGTAATTACTATCTGTTATCTGCAAGCAAACTAAACCATCGGTGCCAGGTCCGCCAAGGAACGTGAAACGCCTCGAAAGAGGTGAAGACCCAGATGGCAGTTCCAGGATTCGTGAGTCTATGCGGCCCGTCCCTCCAGCCTCGTTTAGTAAGGAGGACTTTGTCTGTAGCATCCACCGGCGTGAATCCCGCACATTGGGTCTACTTTCAGCAACGTAAGTCTTGCTCGTCGCCTCGGATGAAACCCACCATGTCCAAGTCATACTTACAATGAGATCGGATATAGCCATCGCCTCGGATCCATCCGTGTGTATGTAACGACAGTTGCTGGGAGTTGTTGGGGGGAAATGAAGGTCATCTCAACTGACGCATAAGGCGTGTCGGGCCGTGCCAAGTACCTTCTCCCCGTGTCCGGTTTAGTCAAGAGATTAGGCTGTGTCGGACAAAGGTCGCCTGATCGTTCCCCACACGTACTAGAGGTTGTGACCAGTTTATCTATGTCATACTCTCCTAGCGATTTTTTGGTACTCATTTCCTCACGGTTGCCTGCCCTAAGAGGACCGGTTCTATGCATCGCCATGTACTCCCCATTCATACCCGGATTGTGGATATTGATTGGACCGCACCGAATTCGGGTCCCAATGGCAGCGAGAACGCAACATGATGCCAATTCGCTCACAGGATTGTCAAAACTCATGCACCACATGCGGAATTGGTTTGAGGAACCAGAAGGCTTGATGGGATGCGTCTGACATCTTGTCGGCACCTTGGACGACGCTGGAAGTAGTTTTATACGCGCGAAACGAAATGGGACACACGAGGTGCGCAATATGTGATTCTGAATTTCATCATGCCCACATCTCGACGATGACGAACAGATCTATCAGGTGATCGATCTCATCAATTGCTGGTTGGCAGGGTATATCCTACGAGAACGATGGATGCTGCCCTCGACCTCGTGCTTGCACAACCCCCATACTTACTTTTAGAACATCACCACGACAGAGCCCCGAGGAAATGTCTTCACCATGAACTCATGTAGCCCATTTGACCCACGATCGAGCGTCAAACCCATCAATGAAATTTCAAGCTCTGTGTGATCAGCTCGAGGGTGTGTGACGAATGTTTAAAGTCCTCGGAGGATCGGGAAGCCGAGATTATTTAGAGATAGGGTGAGGCTTTGAAGGGCACGTTTTGACCATCGTTCTAACTTTGGAACGAACCTGAGAAGATCGATGGTGTTATCGTGCAGCGAATCGAGGAGACGGTCAGAATTTCCGCGTCGTGGGCGACACTTTGTATCCAGAAAAGGGTCTGCGATAGGTCTCAGGGCCAAAGACTGCCTGATCAAAGGTAAAACTCAGAAGAAGGATAATGAAACTGCTGATTCAAATTAAATGGTACCTACGATCGTTTGCATGTATATGAATTTGTGTCTGGAAATACATGACCGTCAGCGGGCAAGACCACATGTCAATGCATGCACGAGATAGAAAAAAGGGTGTTGGCACGAAACACGACGCGCGTAAATTGCTTGTCTGTAGCACATCCTTGGTAGGCACCAGGAAGTCATTTACCATTCATATTCGAGGGGCTAGAGCGCCCGCCAGAAATCTTCTGCCAGAGCCACTAGAACGATCAACCAAACGATCTGTCGCATCCAGATGATCACGAGTTACAAGAAGCATCCAAATGCCACCACGTCACTCGTCCGTAAGAGAGAACCTCGCGGAACGATCTCGGCTGACGTTCTTCAAGGGAGTGGACAAGGACGTCAATCGAATGGACGCCGACGTTATCGATCCCAAATAATTGTCCCGGCCATATGGGGACTGTTGGAACTCGATTCTCACGAGGCGTCTCCAACGCCGAGCATGGATGTGTGAACCTCATCCAAGAGGTTTTACGTTGGCTGACAATGTGGGAATGGAGTCTAGCAGATGCGATCAAGCCAAGACAGCGCCATGATCAGTCAGGTCCACCAACTCTAAAGCCCTTGACAACAATGTAAGCGAGGAATATTGTCACCAAGCTGGCTTGAGTGTTTTCCGAGGGAGTTAAGGAGCTAGTCGGCTTGGTACGATAGCAAGTCGGGCGTTGTTGATAAGTTGATATGGTGACGTCTTGCCTGATGGCAACTACAAAATTAAACGGGGTTTTCCGGGATTGCAAGCAAACACGAGGTTTGGTGCTGCGACGTAGAGGACGAAAGGCGAGAAGTATCGCCGTGTTGGATGAATCCAGTCGTTCGTGGTCGTGATTAACAGCAAGCAAACCAACGCGTTCAATTAAAGGCTACTACGAAGCGAGTTTACCTGAATTGGACCCCTTTGACGTGAAACGGGTTAACGAATCTCACATAGGGCTCGTTTTCTTTTGGTTGCCACCGCAACACTCGTCCTTGGCCCGTGTCTCTCTAACTCGCTATACATTATCTGTTTTTCACGCTAATGCAGACGAATCTAACAGACCTCATCATGCCTGAATCGGATCCGCAGACGCTACACAAAGTCCTCAGACGGTTGGCGGGATGGGCCGTATGGTCCTTTTTCACGGAGGTGCGCGTCGTAGGAGGAGAGAACGTGCCAGTGGAGGGACCAATCATCGTGTGAGTTTCTCATTTTCAGGTCGCATTCCTCCCCAGCGGTTCCATGGGTGACGTTCCGTTCAATCCAATATTAACGCGTCTTCATTATGCAGTACCGCGACCCATCATAACATGATTCTCGATCCCTCCGTCTTGTGTCAGTTCGTTTTACGTGCCGTGTTTGATCGTACGACGAACCCATGAATACCTACAGCGACTTCATTTCCTCACCGGCGAATCTTGAACTACTGGTCGAAAGGTGCGGAGGTGACCTCAGCTTGCGCATACGATCCATTGACACGTACTTTCAAATTTGGTAGCCTCGTTATTCAACAACAAGTTCCTCGCATGGCTTCTCCATTCTTCTGGAAACATCCCTGTCGACCGTAAGTCCAAGGACCGCCAGGTACTGTTCCGCGGAACGTTCGAGGCCCTCGCAAGAGGGGGTGCTGTCGCTCTTTTCCCCGAGGGGACTTCCTACACCGAACCTCGAATTATGCAAGTCAAAGACGGAGCTGCTTGGGCGGCGCTAGAATACACGAAATGGACCGCAGACCACGGAATAAGGGGACCAGAAGTCAAGATCGTACCCACGGCAATTGTGTATACAAACAAATCCAAGTATCGTAGCGACGTAAGTGTGTCGAGGCTGACGGTCTGGGCCGGAAGGTTGCTAATAGTCTCCTTGATTACAGGTGATCATGGAGTGAGAAGGCAATACGCCAAGAGCTCACCTCTTCTAACAAGTGTATTGCAGATTTGGTCCGCCGATCTCGATGGAGCAGTACAAAGAACAGTTCGTCTCTGATGTCGAAGGTGCCGCTCGCGCCGCCGTCAAGCGCCTCACACGTGCAATAGAACGGCAGCTCACAGAAACAACCATCAATGCCCCAGACTGGTAAGCCGCGCCCTTGTTCGAGCGTTACCACGAAGTCGACGGTAATTGTACGTAGGGATACGCTTTATGTTGCTCGGATGGCGCGAGATCTGCTTTGGGAAGACGAACGCTCAATCGATTTGAATGAATTTGTGACGATATCGCAAACGTGAGTTGCCTCCGATCTCCGTCTCTCGATTCACACAATCTACTCACGCCGACGCCTAGTCTCGTCGACCTTTTCTCGACCAAGGACGCAACACCGAACTTCTGTTCCGTGCGCCGCCACCTTCTGGAATACTATTCGCTCCTTCAATCGACGCACCTTACGAACTCTGTCCTGTCCTCTCTTCCCCTCCCGGAAACATTGTCCCCTACTCACCCGACGCCGCTCCCTTCGCGACTTCTAACGCTCTCCATTCTCGTCCGCGACACCCTAGCGGCCCTCATTCGACTCCCCTTCTTTGTTTTGCCGCTCATTCTCCATTTACCCGTGTACGTCATGGGCCGACTTGCAGCTAGCCTTTCTGAGCACGAAGAGGAGACCCAGGCACAGAACAAGGTTGTCATCGGACTATTGTTACTAATGTTGATTTATCCCACAGCATTCTGGATGCTGTGGGCCGTACTGAGCTACACGAGCCATGGTGCACTCGTGGCGGGACTAACTGTATGGGCATTCGCATATTATCACACGAGGCTAGTCAATGGTGGGTCGATCACTCGGCTCGTTGGCGTGGTATATGATGTTGACCATGCCTTGATGCGCGTGGCAGATAATTATCTTCAGTGGGTATTCCTTTCATACCATCACGATGGCGCGCTCCTTCATCCAGGGTCGTAGTAGCCACTGACGCACACCAACTTCATCCATTAGCTTCAAACGCGTCATTGCAGCATGGCGTGTTCTCGTAGGCGTGTGGGCCCCAAAACATTGGGACCTCTCCATCGCCGCGCTCTCCCAATACACGACGCCGCTCACCCCACCCGAGAGCCCCTGGGTCGAGCGGAGCAAACGCTCCCCGACCCCGGACCTCCCCGCACAAGCGACGGAACCCCCCGTGGTGCTCAAGCGTAAACGGCCTGCATCCCCCCAGATCATGCGCCATGTGTTGCGCGCGCGCTGCGAGGCTGTGCGCGCCTTGGCGAACTTCTTCACTGCGCTGGAAGACGCAGGTGAAGATAAGCAAACCGTGGCGTCTGCACACTTGGCGAGGCGTTTTGGGTGGGTCGATGAGGTCAAAGCGAACATGGAGGACCAAGGACAGGGTCCTATGGAGGTACAGGGTTACAGGCGTGCCCGTGAGGTCATTTCGTTCCTGAGATCAAGAGGCGCCAAGATTGCGACCTTGGAAAGGAAGATCGAAGGTGGCTGGGCTGGTACGTTGGTTAGCGAGGAAGATGTGACGCCCGGTGGGAGTGAAGTGGGGGAAGACGAGGGGGAAGAAGACGACATCGTCTGGGTTCCAAGTGAGACACATTCCAAGCTGGTGGACTAGGGTTCGCGTGTGTCATGCCTTGCCGAATACAGGCGCAGTCGAAGGTTCAGGGGTGGCATCTCTCTGATATATGGCCAACACGAGTATATCGTCGCTTCGTTTTGAGGTATATTGCAATTTAAAGACGTTGCATGCACTTTTGCGTTGCGATTTGCGTTTGCGGTCATGATCCCTCTTTTTTTTTCACTCTCGCTGATAGGTTGGCAACAGTGAACGATGGACGCATCACGGAGCTTAGTATTGTGTACCAGAGAATCGGGTCGGCTTAACGACATGTCGCCTTCATGAGAGCCAAAGGGGACAGCTGAACAACCCATTTGGATCGACTATGAACGATGACGAGAGGCTTTCAGCATGGAAGACCATCGAATTGGAAAAAGGTCCCAACCATTGTCCATGCTGGAGATAATCACCGTCAATCATACTGACAGCCTCATGAAGAGTTCTTTAGATCGCTCCAATCCCGAGTTTGATCTCGTAGCGGGTAGACGCACGTTGATGGCGTGCTGTATGAATGACTTCTTTGACATGCCACACACACGATCGGTAGGCATGTGCTAGTGCTGGTGTTCGTTATCGCGCTGCTCAGCGAGAAAATGGACGAGTCGAAGTGGGACATTGACGGTGGCTCACGATCATATTATAATTCTGTACATGTCCTGCATGTTGCACCCAAACGCTGAGAGATCAAATTCAGGGATCATGTTGGAGCATGCGTCGGACGCATCATCTTCTAGGAATGGAGGTATGAAACGCGCCAGTTGGCAACAGATTCCGAGTCACTGGATCATTATCATTGAATGGAGAGGTGCCTGTTCCAGAAATGTGGGAGGTCAAAAAGAACAATGTAACGGAGAGAACCTCCTGTTTCCATGCCATATTTGGATAGACTGAGTTGCACTGCGGATTCATCGATAACGCCCATAATACACAAGAGGAAAACGAGAGGATGCCATGGATGGAAAGAAAGAGAAAAATGCCACCGAACCATCGCGATCACGCACTGGCAAGTGATGGGGGGAGAGATAGAGGAGAGTGAATTGTGAACATAGGATGAGGGATCAAACATCTGAGCATATCGAGGAAGTGGCAGGTTCCCATGCGGTACGTGTATCTGGTCCACTGGCCACGTACACGAACGTCGGGCGATATGAAAACGTTCGTCAGAAATGCGCAGATATGGCTTACGATCAGATAACCAACTCTTTTGATGAAAAGCCACCGATCTTGCTTCAGCCGAATAAAGCACCGTGCCGGCTTAACATTTGTTCGTTACCAAGTGGGGGTAGCTCTCCTGAGGTGGTATGTGTGTGGACTGCAGTGGGCTGCGGAGATACTGATGAGCCTCATATGATGAGGATGTCGAGACGACAACTTGTCACAAAATCATGTAGAATGACAAACTCACGCACCGCTTGTGTATGATATCAATTTCCGGTGCGTTAGGCACGCCATAACTCGAGACAGGAGGGAGTGGAGCGGTATGATGCGACTGTAGCGGAACCTGCGCTGGGCCAGCAGCTCATACAAATAAAAATCCAATTTGTTCGGACCGTTGACATGAAGGGTCGAGTACGATATTGAGCCACCTCTGAAACTGAGTTCGTCAAGCTGGTTCAATCAAAAATTCAGCCGCCGTTTTTTGATGCCATATATCTCCACACCTGAGATGAGTTATATGATACTACCAAATTTGGTAAATCATAATACGGTTCACGTGTGGCGCTGCACCACGACAGCAAGCCAAGTCAGCCTGTCCTCTTGAACCACAACCCCTTCTTGTCATGCATAGCATCTACGCGCGCTTCAATGGAATATCCAGCCTGTGGTCTACGTGCATAATGATTTTGCTTGCGTCCATCGCACTTTCATCGTTCGTTTTCACGGCTAGTCCGACCGGAAAAGTTGACGTGGCATCGCTCAAAGTGTTCGTCTGTTTCGATCACATTCAAGGGTGCTGTTCTCTCATGAGAACGTCATCCCGAGACCTTCCCTGAAGCGGCGTCTCACTTCATTGCTTAGATACAACGCAAAGGCCAAACGGTATCCTTTCAAACAGGAAGAAATTGGATTCGTAAAGTTCAACATAACTGCTGGTGAGTGTTCTGCTTCCATTGCGACAACCACTGATCCACGTGTTGGCGGTTGCTCTTTCATTTTGTCGGGCTTCACAAACTGTCCCGCTCCACTGGTCACCAATTACCGTGCTTTTGTCATCGCACGGTGACACACGATCAGACCTACGGCCCCTTTTCAACTGGAACACCAAGCAATTATTTGTGTACCTTGAGGCCGAGTACACGAATGCTCAAGGAGTGAGTAATCACCGGTTACTGTTGGATACCCATGGCTTTGTTTGTTCCGGCTTAATCCTTTGGGCGCGGTGGCTGTTTCTCGACGCTCACATGTCTTCTTTCTAGGTTAACAATTCAGTGGTCCTGTGGGATCGCATCATTCGTCGGAAAGAAGATGCGGGCATCGTCCAGTCCTCCAGGAACAAGTACAAATTCCGGGAACTATCTCAGTCGTTCAAGTGAGTTTCCCACAATGGTATTCCTTTCTCCGCAGCTCCACGACAAGGGAGGCTACCGCGTGTTGTTCCGTCGTTGACTATGTTCTTATCGCAACGCATGTATGGCTGATAACGGTACTTTCCAGGAACGTGTCTCGTACTGAATTCTCTCTAAAGTACAACGTCATGCCCTATGTTGGCCTGCTCACCTACGGCGAGGCTACACGGTCGACGGGGTTAGAGATGCCTGAGGCCCTGGATGCGGTCTCATAGGGCTCAAGAAGGGCCCCACCCGCGATGATAATGGGTCAAGGACATTGGTATGGCGTCACTGGCCCCGCGGACGATGTAACAGAGGGTTTTATTTACATAAAGTGGCCTTTCCGGCGTCTGTGGCGTTGCAATCAACCCTTGAGAGTGCCCGCCAAGACAAAGTATTTATTTTTCTCCCAACATGGTCACGAAACACGGGCGTCGGTATCGGAAAGTTTGTCGCTCAAAGGTGGCGTCGACGATAAGTTGCCAGGGATGGTGAAGCAAGTGAATTCATGTGTGATTTATTGATGGGCGTGGTGGTTTCTGACACAACACCGGGTGCTGTTTACAGCTCAGAGTGAGCTCCGCGTCCTCGGCCCAAAGTCTGGAGGGACTAGAAGTGAATCGCACGGCGGCATGGATTCTTCGTGGTCGTCTAGCCCGAGATCGAGCGTTGGCAAGGGCTAGAAGGTCTCAATTGGAGCCTAGGCCATTCAAAACAAGCTGTGCTGAGACGGAACTTTTTTTTCCCTTTTTTTTTTTAGGTGTGCAAGGTACCCTTGAAAAAAAAAAGAAAAAAAAAAGAGGGGACCCGTCCAGAACGACTTCTCTCATAGTGCAAAAGCGTAGCGGACGCAATTTGCAGTCATTACGCGGACCGCAGGCAGACACATGTCCTCTGTAATCGGAAGGTAGACCCTTTACCATCCCTGTGTTCGCATCTGGAAGTCGGACCGACATGGCAAGCGGGGACGCATTTTGGTAGAGAGAAGGACGGGGAGCTGTGATGGTCTTCGTGATGGAAGTTCGTATAATACTGCGTGTCGGCGTCTTGGATCGGCGCGACACCTGGCAATGAATACTGCGAACCAAGCAGACTTTGGGGATGGGGCTCAATAAGATCGTTATCTCGCGATCCTGAGCCCGCGCCCTGGATGAGGTTTAGCGAATTCACGTCACTTGCCAGACGTACATGCGAGGTCTCGATGATGGTCGAGGCTCACAATTTTCACCGCCTACTCAAAGACACCCCCAGCGACAGTGATTTCATTGATCCCAGTCTGATATGGAGTACGCTAACAAGTCGCCAAACAGTATCCGTAGCGAATGAAAATACGAATCTCACGTTTTGAGTCCGAAATGGAGAACAAATGCGGTGGGTACTGGTTACGGCAACGAGTTACGAGAAACTTACGAATGGAGTTTGCTGTAAAAGTGCATGATCTTGTCAGGTCTGTCCTTCTGACCCATCGAGCCTGCCAAAGGCGTGGGTTCCATACTCAGTTAGTCTCCATACCCTCTGCTAACCGGCCTGCGAACTCCCTTTTCTGCTAGGTGACAAAGTTATAAAGTCCCTCCCTTTGATCCCGACTGATATCTCCCCCCTGCCGTCAATCCTTCTCTTGGCTTCCGTTCACAGCACTAGTACTATGGATTACCCCTCTGCCTCTCATGACTATCACCCTCGCTCTCAACACCCCCTCTTCGCTGGTCAGCTTTGCCATTCCCCCGTCCTAGAGTACCCACCGTCCTACTCCACCGGACACGAGGCAAAGTTCGACGTCCAGGTGGGTCATCCCAATTCCCTTGCTTGATTCGCATCCGAACCGCGTGCTAGGTCCGGGTACAGCGTGCCTTCTCTTTCGAAGAACTCCAATCCGGCGCGTACTTTGACTCGTTGGACGAGTTCGACTTCCAGTTCTACCGGGTATACGGCCAACCGGTCCTCATTCCACCCCCAGATGAAGTCGACGGCAACTTTAGCGTCCACGGCACGTATCCCTCCGCCGAGTTCTCTTGCGAGTCACCCCAGAGCCGCAGTCTTCACTTGGACCCCCCGGTGCTCATCTCCAAATCGTACACCCTACAGAACCCGTTGGGCGAGGGTACAAGCAAAACGCAGCATGTGCGCCCCCAACCCCAACGGGCCACACCACGCCACGATTGGCCAATCGTCAAACAAGAACCTAGCGAGGTGTGCCACATGCAACAGACCGTCTCCATCATCTCATTTCATCTAGGGAACCACGTACTGTAACCCGGCCTTGCCCGCCGTCTCTTGTCAGCTGTACACTATGCCCGACCACGACGACACCGGATTGACACCTGTTGCGTCGCCACCGGAGATATCTATGCAGTTCGTAGAGGACCAAAAACCTATGGTCGCTCTGTATAATGAACCGCCGATGGATTCTCTTCCCTTTCCCCCTCCTGTGAATTCCGCGTCCCCGCCCTTTTTCCAGGTTCCCGCGACACCACAGGCGATGCAGGACAATGTGGTCCTTGGGTCACCGCCGTTCATCCATGAAACCTCGTTCCAGATGAACAACGGTTGCGACCACTGGGAGGACACCTCCGCCCGTGCGCCTCATCTCACTGTTCCTAGCCAGTCTTACATGCTTAGCGAGCTTCCCTCGCCAGTTTCGACATCATTTTCACAACCGCTCCCTCAGCAATACACCTCTTCGTCGGTCTCTCGTTCACACCGCCGTCACTCGCGGTCTCCTTCCCCACGGTCTCCTCTCCGCATGTCTCCAACGCCCCATGGAAAGCGGTCCCTGGATAAGAAGCCTGCCCTCGCGTGCTTGTTCTGTCGAGGAAGGAAGATCGCGTGTGGCCCTCCGCAGCCAGGCAGCAAGGACAAGACTTGCAAGTGAGTATATCCCTCGTATCATCGCACGTGTGGATTGCCTTTACTGGGCGTGCACGATTTTGTCCACGGTTTCAAACGTTTACCGAATTCGACACACTTCCTTATTTTTCTCCATTATCTCCCTTCAATCACCTAATCTCCTCGCTGATCTCCGTAAAACGATCATGTGTACTGACATGTGTCCTTTTTCCCAGTCAATGTGCCCGACGGCATCTGAAATGTGAATATCCCCTTGAATCACGAAGGGGGATGCGAAAGCGCCGGTCGCTGATTCCCAGAACCTCGTCCACGACTCCTGAGACCAACTCAGATGGGCCCAGAGTCAACGTGAAGACCAATCGGAAACGCTCTGTTGACAAGAGCTCCTAGGCGCCACGTTACCTGTTACGTCCCATACGTGAGACCCTCGGCCAACACCGTTTGGGTTCCACGGTTACTCGAGTCTCAGGTTCATCTCGTATTTTCTTTTATGATTTGTATGCTTTCTGCTCGCTTTGGCTCTCCTTCTCACGCTTGACATCTTATCTGTCATCTATTCGGTTTCCCCTTTTGTTTTCGTGGTATACCGTGACGCACATAGACTTGTCCCTTCCTTTCAAGATTCTATAAGTCATTATCTAGGGCTGTCCGTCATGTATCTTGTTTTTCATGGTTCAGATGCTATCTAGGCACCTATCTGCATGCACATCATGGTTATTACTGTTTTACACATGCCAGTATGGTAGATACACGCTGGTAACCGCCTATACCTATGGGCAAAAAGTTGATCTCTTCTTGGTCTCCTTAAGGCGTGCTGTCAAACAGAGATGTCAACGAAGCCAAAAAGCCAATCCGATTGTCGTGTAGGTTTCGAGGACAGAGCGTACATACCATCTAAAACCCACGCTGCGGATTGCTGTGAGAGCGCGCCTGGGACTTGCATAGATCTTGGAATTAGATTCGCAACGCTTAGAAATTTCTGATCTTCCCATGGCATCCTTTGGGCAGCACACGCTCCGCCAAGAGAGTCCGAGAGTCTAAGTCTATGATGGCCTCGGTGCCCCACTGATCGTTGGAGCACTGACAATGAACACCGGTCCCTGGTGACCCTCTGGCTGTGGAGCTATCAGCGCGCACCTCATGCCTGGACTCCCGCACGTCCCTTTTTCGTTTTCCCCGAGTACGCACAGCCAGTCTCTGACTCCACCTCGGTTTATTGTTTGACCTCGGGTCAAAGGCATGTTCCGCCAGGTCCCGTCCGTCGGACGTGTGTGTCCCTGGTACACATGGGGTACGTTGCGTTCCACGACACACGGATTGGGTGAGACACGGACTTGCCAGTACCACCGCCGATTTCACTCACTCGAATTTGAGTGATCAATGAGTCGTGGTTGTGATTGGTGCGCTCGACGTGCCTTGGTCGTTAATATACTAACAAGCTCTGCTATCTCCATTAGTATACCACGCGTCAAGGGACGGTCAGTGCGAACGATGGTCGGACGATGGCAGGGAATAGCGTTTTTCACTCACACCGTGTCTACGCATGTCTTTTTTGTGGCGTCTGCGTGGGCTTCCTTGGGAGTGTTCATTCATGGTCGCTTGGTTGACACGGTGTCAAGGCTCTTACTGCGAGGATGAACGTCTGCGCCACATCGTGACGGACGCTCAGCTTTCCACGGAGGTTGACCTGGTGCCGTGCTGCGCGTTTGAACTGCCCTAGACTCCGTCGTGCTTCGATGATCGAATGGGCGCTGAGTTGATGAGCGATGGTAGAGGGAGATAGAAAGAGCCAGTCGGTAGGTCCATCATTGACGACGACAACAGCATGATAACGTCAGGGATACAGTTCTCTAGTTTACGGTCGTCCCGTCGATCGCGTCATAGGGTCTGGCTGAAACAAGTCGTTGTCATAAGTACCCCACAGTCGGCCCGTACGACTATTGAATCGTAGGTTGCTAACCGATACCAGGAGCCGAGAAGCGCTGCGACATCCGTCACCGTCCGCGGGGAGAGAGAAATCATTTACTGTCTATGGTCAGTCGCCCTTGCCGATCCTCGGTTCTTCGTGACCAGAACGACCTGAAATTGGTTGCCACCGTGGATCGGGTCGTCCGCATTCGGAAGTGGTTTGTATCTACTATTAACTTGTTGGCAGGGTGCTGTCCTTCCTTGGACTCATCGTGTCTACATTCACCGATCAATACGTGTGCGGCGGGCGGTGTGGACCGACTACGAAACAATCTGTTCGTCTTGGTGGTGAACATGACCTCACTGGTTTCCAAGTCAATGCTGTTCGCTCGATGACAGCAGATATGGGTCCCTAGCAGGTCTGAATTCCCATTTGACAGATGATGGTATGTACTGGCACGAAGGCGCGCTGGAGGTATTTACGGAGTTCCGAGTTCCGACAGACGCGGACGCATCCGTTGTGGCGTTACTCCGACGCGCTCAAGGCATTGCTAGGAACATTCTTCCTCTCATCCTCGATCAGGGTAGTTTCCGATGTACAACGACTGTTCAATCGTTTTTCCGACAGGGTGCGTTTCAGGTTGTTCCATGCGATACACGATTGCGGGCGTTTTAGTCGGACCTTGTCTACCCCCGCGCTCGCATCATGATCTATATTGTGCGCCGTTCGATGGGCTACCGGATACAACCCTTGTATCGACCTATCGTTCGTCACGCTTGGCGCGCTCCGATCCGTCCGTGTATCGCGGCTACCCTCCTCATCGGATCATTCGCCGTTGTCCGTTCGGTGCTGCCCTCATGGTACGGCTCGATCCATCAGCTCTCATTTTAATGCTCACGACTTCTTGCGCGCAACACAGGTAGAGAAGCAGGGCTGAGGCTGTTGGAATGTTGAACCAGGTACATCACACAGCGTCACGGACAATGTGCCACCGATCGGTGTAAATGCACTGGTGAGATGACCGAGAGATCGCACGTCTTGGTGCTTCCCAATAACCATTTGGACCACCGTTCGAATTTTTCACGACAAGTGTTCTCCTGCATTTCCACGATCGATCCATCGACCTTATGGGGACGAGATGCCGTGTGCGTACATGGAAGTTGGAATAGTGGTGTACATGAAGGGGACTATCGGCGCATCCATTGACGCGGGTTAAGTGGATCAGAGGTTTTGACTTTCCCTGCATGAGCACCCGCATGAGCGCCGTCCCCATCGGACCACTCGGTATGGCTTTGTTTTCCTGCTCACAAGTTCTTGCTGCGCGACACAGGTGTAGAGACGGAGATGAGCCGGAATCATCATACATCGCCATGAACGGTGTGCTTCGATCGGTGAGCCCCTTCACTAGATACGGGCACTTGGCGTAGGACACTGGAAGCTGACATTGTTGGGCGGCAGGACAATCAAACGTCTCGACGCCTCCCAACAACCGCCCCTTGCGTTTCCAAGGTCGCTTGGTTGATCTTACAGAGCTGACAAGATACCCCCGTGACGATCCAATCGGACTCGAAACACGGCCGAGACCATCAGCGGGTCAAATTCGTTCGTTCTGCGGCAAGTGGCGTAGAATTATCGGCGCATCCATAATTTGGAAGGTTCAAGGATCATTGTTTTGACCGTCCGTTTGTCGTACCACCGTCCTGAGCGGATCACTGGATATTTTCAGGGTACTGTTGTTCCGTCCTTTGTCTCGATTTTTCTGTTCACAAATTCGCGCGCGTAATACAGCCCTGGAGACGGATGACGCCGTTAAAATATTGAATCTAGGAACGTCGCGCATTGCCGTGTACAATGTGCTTTGATCGGTATGAGCCATTTTGACCAGATGCGGATGCTTGGAGTAGAACCTTGGACGCTGATGTTGAGTTGTTAGACGATCAGCCATCTCGACGCCTCCCAACAATCATCGAATTATCTGCGACTACCACATGCACCACCGGGCGACGTCAGATCACTCTTTCCCATCTCCAAGATCGTCTCCCCCATCTTACGCTGCGCGGACATGAATAGGATTGACGAGACGTGAGGAGCGGCGATCACGCCACTATTTCCACCCCAACTGGTTCGACACTGTCCCGCAGCCGTGCACCGGTAGCTGTGCTTCGGACGCCGTGCTAACAGACTCCCATCGGGCGCAAAATTCGTTCATCAATCTTATAACTCGTGATCGAGGCCAGGAACGAGACGCCGACGCGCCGCCGACTCGTATGCGTGAGGTGTGGCAACCATCTTGTCGTCAGAATCAAGTATGTAATTCTAATCTGGATGCCTTCGTCCTACGAGGAGAACATAGATCGGGTTGCCATTCCCGTCTCGAGGCGAACGCCGCGGTTTGAACTGGATTCGTTCGTCTACCATCAACGACGACCACAATCCAACGACGGAGCGACGTTGGATTCCGTCTTCGAAACCATCCTATCAATATTCAGATCCATCTTCGAGCATGCATTGCGACGTGTACGCGGCATAACGACGAAACGCCCGTCACAGTCGACTCATACGTATGACGATACCGCCGATAGGTGACGGTCAACAGTCAACGCCACTTGCCGCAGAACGAACGAATTTGATTCGCTGATGGTCTCGGCCGCGTCTCGAGTCCGATGAGATCGTCTGGGGCCTCGATCAGAGAACAGGAACGTACCGTCGCCCCGCTGGCTCGTACGCATGGGGCCTGCCAGTGGGGTGTGGCGACCATCTTCATCTCGTTTTCGTAGTCCACCTCGGCGGAATCAAGTCATTCCATATGGGCAGAGGGAGACGCAGCGGGCTATTGCTCCCATTCCCATCTCTATCGGACGGAGCGGGTCAAAGTCTATCTTTTTGCTCTTCGAGTCCGATAAGATAGTCTGGGACCTCATTCCTTCATGATGACCTCGTTCTGCATCACGAATGAATGGGGCCCCGCGCTAGCTACTGGTAGCATATTAATCGTGTTCTGTGTAGCTTGG